>OW388289.1:42538219-43130719 GCA_936450465.1 Gibbula magus
GGATGGTAACCTTTCCGTATAGAACCAATGGTAGGATGGTAACCTTTCGGCATAGAACCAATTGTAGGATGGTAACCGTTCGGCATAGAACCAATGGTAGGATGGTAATCTTTCGGTAAAGAACCAATGGTAGGATGGTTACCGTTCTGCATAGAACCAATGGTAGGATGGTAACCTGACGGTATAGAACCAATGGTAGGATGGTAACCTATCGGTATAGAACCATTGGTAGGATGGTAAACTTTCGGTATAGAACCAATGGTAGGATGGTAACCTTTCCGTATAGAACCAATGGTAGGATGGTAACCATTCCGTATAGAACCAATGGTAGGATGGTAACCTTTCGGCATAGAACCAATGGTAGGATGGTAACCGTTCGGTATATAAACAATTGTAGGATGGTAACCTTTCCGTATAGAACCAATGGTAGGATGGTAACCTTTCGGCATAGAACCAATTGTAGGATGGTAACCGTTCGGCATAGAACCAATGGTAGGATGGTAATCTTTCGGTAAAGAACCAATGGTAGGATGGTTACCGTTCTGCATAGAACCAATGGTAGGATGGTAACCTGACGGTATAGAACCAATGGTAGGATGGTAACCTTTCGGTATATAACCAAAGGTAGGATAGGAAGCTTTCGGTACATAAACATGGGTATGATGGGCGCCCTTTCGGCATAGAACCAATGGTAGGATGGTTAACGTTTCGGTATATAAACAATTGTAGGATGGTAACCTTTCGGCATAGAACCAATGGTAGGATGGTAACCTATCGGTATATAAACAATTGTAGGATGGTTACCTTTCGTCATAGAACCAATGGTAGGATGGTAACCTTTCGGTATAGAACCAATGGTAGGATGGTAACCTTTCGGTATAGAACCAATGGTAGGATGGTAACCTTTCGGTATAGAACCAATGGTAGGATGGTAACCTTTCGGTATAGAACCAATGGTAGGATGTAACCGTTCGGCATAGAACCAATCGCAGGATGGTGACCTTTCGGTATAGAACCAATGGTAGGATGGTAACCTATCGGTATAGAACCAATGGTAGGATGGTAACCTATCGGTATAGAACCAATGGTAGGATGGTAACCTATCGATATAGAACCAATGGTAGGATGGTAACCTTTCGGTATAGAACCAATGGTAGGATGGTAACATTTCGGTATAGAACCAATGGTAGGATGGTAACCTTTCGGTATAGAAACAATGGTAGGATGGTAACCTATCGGTATAGAACGAATGGTAGGATGGTAACCTTTCGGTATAGAACCAATGGTAGGATGGTAACCTTTCGGTATAGAACCAATGATAGGATGGTAACCTTTCGGTATAGAACCAATGGTAGGATGGTAACCTTTCGGTATAAAACCAATGGTAGGATGGTAACCTATCGGTATAGAACCAATGGTAGGATGGTAACCTATCGGTATAGAACCATTGGTAGGATGGTAAACTTTCGGTATAGAACCAATGGTAGGATGGTAACCTTTCCGTATAGAACCAATGGTAGGATGGTAACCATTCCGTATAGAACCAATGGTAGGATGGTAACCTTTCGGTATAGAACCAATGGTAGGATGGTAACCTTTCGGTATAGAACCAATGGTTGGATGGTAACCTTTCGGTATAGAACCAATGGTAGGATGGTAACCTATCGGTATAGAACCAATGGTAGGATGGTAACCTATCGGTATATAAACAATTGTAGGATGGTAACATTTCGATATAGAACCAATGGTAGGATGGTAACATTTCGGTATAGAACCAATGGTAGGATGGTAACCTATCGGTATAGAACCAATGGTAGGATGGTAACCTATCGGTATAGAACGAATGGTAGGATGTAACCGTTCGGCATAGAACCAATGGTAGGATGGTAACCTTTCGGTATAGAACCAAGTGTAGGATGGTAACCTTTCGGTATAGAACCAATGGTAGAATGGTAACCTATCAGTATAGAACCAATGGTAGGATGGTAACCGTTCGGCATAGAACCAATGGTAGGATTGTAACCTTTCGGTATAGAACCAATGGTAGGATGGTAACCTTTCGGTATAAAACCAATGGTAGGATGGTAACCTATCGGTATAGAACCAATGGTAGGATGGTAACCTATCGGTATAGAACCATTGGTAGGATGGTAAACTTTCGGTATAGAACCAATGGTAGGATGGTAACCTTTCCGTATAGAACCAATGGTAGGATGGTAACCATTCCGTATAGAACCAATGGTAGGATGGTAACCTTTCGGCATAGAACCAATGGTAGGATGGTAACCGTTCGGTATATAAACAATTGTAGGATGGTAACCTTTCCGTATAGAACCAATGGTAGGATGGTAACCTTTCGGCATAGAACCAATTGTAGGATGGTAACCGTTCGGCATAGAACCAATGGTAGGATGGTAATCTTTCGGTAAAGAACCAATGGTAGGATGGTTACCGTTCTGCATAGAACCAATGGTAGGATGGTAACCTGACGGTATAGAACCAATGGTAGGATGGTAACCTTTCGGTATATAACCAAAGGTAGGATAGGAAGCTTTCGGTACATAAACATGGGTATGATGGGCGCCCTTTCGGCATAGAACCAATGGTAGGATGGTTAACGTTTCGATATATAAACAATTGTAGGATGGTAACCTTTCGGCATAGAACCAATGGTAGGATGGTAACCTATCGGTATATAAACAATTGTAGGATGGTTACCTTTCGTCATAGAACCAATGGTAGGATGGTAACCTTTCGGTATAGAACCAATGGTAGGATGGTAACCTTTCGGTATAGAACCAATGGTAGGATGGTAACCTTTCGGTATAGAACCAATGGTAGGATGGTAACCTTTCGGTATAGAACCAATGGTAGGATGTAACCGTTCGGCATAGAACCAATCGCAGGATGGTGACCTTTCGGTATAGAACCAATGGTAGGATGGTAACCTATCGGTATAGAACCAATGGTAGGATGGTAACCTATCGGTATAGAACCAATGGTAGGATGGTAACCTATCGATATAGAACCAATGGTAGGATGGTAACCTTTCGGTATAGAACCAATGGTAGGATGGTAACATTTCGGTATAGAACCAATGGTAGGATGGTAACCTTTCGGTATAGAAACAATGGTAGGATGGTAACCTATCGGTATAGAACGAATGGTAGGATGGTAACCTTTCGGTATAGAACCAATGGTAGGATGGTAACCTTTCGGTATAGAACCAATGATAGGATGGTAACCTTTCGGTATAGAACCAATGGTAGGATGGTAACCTTTCGGTATAAAACCAATGGTAGGATGGTAACCTATCGGTATAGAACCAATGGTAGGATGGTAACCTATCGGTATAGAACCATTGGTAGGATGGTAAACTTTCGGTATAGAACCAATGGTAGGATGGTAACCTTTCCGTATAGAACCAATGGTAGGATGGTAACCATTCCGTATAGAACCAATGGTAGGATGGTAACCTTTCGGTATAGAACCAATGGTAGGATGGTAACCTTTCGGTATAGAACCAATGGTAGGATGGTAACCTTTCGGTATAGAACCAATGGTAGGATGGTAACCTTTCGGTATAGAACCAATGGTAGGATGTAACCGTTCGGCATAGAACCAATGGCAGGATGGTGACCTTTCGGTATAGAACCAATGGTAGGATGGTAACCTATCGGTATAGAACCAATGGTAGGATGGTAACCTATCGGTATAGAACCAATGGTAGGATGGTAACCTATCGATATAGAACCAATGGTAGGATGGTAACCTTTCGGTATAGAACCAATGGTAGGATGGTAACCTTTCGGTATGGAACCAATGGTAGGATGGTAACCTTTCGGTATAGAAACAATGGTAGGATGGTAACCTATCGGTATAGAACGAATGGTAGGATGTAACCGTTCGGCATAGAACCAATGGTAGGATGGTAACCTGTCGGTATATAAACAATTGTAGGATGGTTACCTTTCGTCATAGAACCAATGGTAGGATGGTAACCTTTCGGTATAGAACCAATGGTAGGATGTAACCGTTCGGCATAGAACCAATGGCAGGATGGTGACCTTTCGGTATAGAACCAATGGTAGGATGGTAACCTATCGGTATAGAACCAATGGTAGGATGGTAACCTATCGGTATATAACCAATGGTAGGATGGTAACCTATCGATATAGAACCAATGGTAGGATGGTAACCTTTCGGTATAGAACCAATGGTAGGATGGTAACCTTTCGGTATAGAACCAATGGTAGGATGGTAACCTTTCGGTATAGAAACAATGGTAGGATGGTAACCTATCGGTATAGAACGAATGGTAGGATGGTAACCTTTCGGTATAGAACCAATGGTAGGATGGTAACCTTTCGGTATAGAACCAATGGTAGGATGGTAACCTTTCGGTATAGAACCAATGGTAGGATGGTAACCTTTCGGTATAAAACCAATGGTAGGATGGTAACCTATCGGTATAGAACCAATGGTAGGATGGTAACCTATCGGTATAGAACCATTGGTAGGATGGTAAACTTTCGGTATAGAACCAATGGTAGGATGGTAACCTTTCCGTATAGAACCAATGGTAGGATGGTAACCATTCCGTATAGAACCAATGGTAGGATGGTAACCTTTCGGTATAGAACCAATGGTAGGATGGTAACCTTTCGGTATAGAACCAATGGTAGGATGGTAACCTTTCGGTATAGAACCAATGGTAGGATGGTAACCTTTCGGTATAGAACCAATGGTAGGATGTAACCGTTCGGCATAGAACCAATGGCAGGATGGTGACCTATCGGTATATAAACAATTGTAGGATGGTAACCTTTCGGTATAGAACCAATGGTAGGATGGTAACCTTTCGGTATAGAACCAATGGTAGGATGGTAACCTTTCGGTATAGAACCAATGGTAGGATGGTAACCTTTCGGTATAGAACCAATGGTAGGATGTAACCGTTCGGCATAGAACCAATGGTAGGATGGTAACCTATCGGTATATAAACAATTGTAGGATGGTTACCTTTCGTCATAGAACCAATGGTAGGATGGTAACCTTTCGGTATAGAACCAATGGTAGGATGGTAACCTTTCGGTATAGAACCAATGGTAGGATGGTAACCTTTCGGTATAGAACCAATGGTAGGATGGTAACCTTTCGGTATAGAACCAATGGTAGGATGTAACCGTTCGGCATAGAACCAATGGCAGGATGGTGACCTTTCGGTATAGAACCAATGGTAGGATGGTAACCTATCGGTATAGAACCAATGGTAGGATGGTAACCTATCGGTATAGAACCAATGGTAGGATGGTAACCTATCGATATAGAACCAATGGTAGGATGGTAACCTTTCGGTATAGAACCAATGGTAGGATGGTAACCCTTCGGTATAGAACCAATAGTAGGATGGTAACCTTTCGGTATAGAAACAATGGTAGGATGGTAACCTATCGGTATAGAACGAATGGTAGGATGGTAACCTTTCGGTATAGAACCAATGGTAGGATGGTAACCTTTCGGTATAGAACCAATGGTAGGATGGTAACCTTTCGGTATAGAACCAATGGTAGGATGTAACCGTTCGGCATAGAACCAATGGCAGGATGGTGACCTATCGGTATATAAACAATTGTAGGATGGTAACCTTTCGGTATAGAACCAATGGTAGGATGGTAACCTTTCGGTATAGAACCAATGGTAGGATGGTAACCTTTCGGTATAGAACCAATGGTAGGATGGTAACCTTTCGGTATAGAACCAATGGTAGGATGTAACCGTTCGGCATAGAACCAATGGTAGGATGGTAACCTATCGGTATATAAACAATTGTAGGATGGTTACCTTTCGTCATAGAACCAATGGTAGGATGGTAACCTTTCGGTATAGAACCAATGGTAGGATGGTAACCTTTCGGTATAGAACCAATGGTAGGATGGTAACCTTTCGGTATAGAACCAATGGTAGGATGGTAACCTATCGGTATAGAACGAATGGTAGGATGTAACCGTTCGGCATAGAACCAATGGTAGGATGGTAACCTTTCGGTATAGAACCAAGTGTAGGATGGTAACCTTTCGGTATAGAACCAATGGTAGAATGGTAACCTATCAGTATAGAACCAATGGTAGGATGGTAACCGTTCGGCATAGAACCAATGGTAGGATTGTAACCTTTCGGTATAGAACCAATGGTAGGATGGTAACCTTTCGGTATAAAACCAATGGTAGGATGGTAACCTATCGGTATAGAACCAATGGTAGGATGGTAACCTATCGGTATAGAACCATTGGTAGGATGGTAAACTTTCGGTATAGAACCAATGGTAGGATGGTAACCTTTCCGTATAGAACCAATGGTAGGATGGTAACCATTCCGTATAGAACCAATGGTAGGATGGTAACCTTTCGGCATAGAACCAATGGTAGGATGGTAACCGTTCGGTATATAAACAATTGTAGGATGGTAACCTTTCCGTATAGAACCAATGGTAGGATGGTAACCTTTCGGCATAGAACCAATTGTAGGATGGTAACCGTTCGGCATAGAACCAATGGTAGGATGGTAATCTTTCGGTAAAGAACCTATGGTAGGATGGTTACCGTTCTGCATAGAACCAATGGTAGGATGGTAACCTGACGGTATAGAACCAATGGTAGGATGGTAACCTTTCGGTATATAACCAAAGGTAGGATAGGAAGCTTTCGGTACATAAACATGGGTATGATGGGCGCCCTTTCGGCATAGAACCAATGGTAGGATGGTTAACGTTTCGGTATATAAACAATTGTAGGATGGTAACCTTTCGGCATAGAACCAATGGTAGGATGGTAACCTATCGGTATATAAACAATTGTAGGATGGTTACCTTTCGTCATAGAACCAATGGTAGGATGGTAACCTTTCGGTATAGAACCAATGGTAGGATGGTAACCTTTCGGTATAGAACCAATGGTAGGATGGTAACCTTTCGGTATAGAACCAATGGTAGGATGGTAACCTTTCGGTATAGAACCAATGGTAGGATGTAACCGTTCGGCATAGAACCAATGGCAGGATGGTGACCTTTCGGTATAGAACCAATGGTAGGATGGTAACCTATCGGTATAGAACCAATGGTAGGATGGTAACCTATCGGTATAGAACCAATGGTAGGATGGTAACCTATCGATATAGAACCAATGGTAGGATGGTAACCTTTCGGTATAGAACCAATGGTAGGATGGTAACCTTTCGGTATAGAACCAATGGTAGGATGGTAACCTTTCGGTATAGAAACAATGGTAGGATGGTAACCTATCGGTATAGAACGAATGGTAGGATGGTAACCTTTCGGTATAGAACCAATGGTAGGATGGTGACCTTTCGGTATAGAACCAATGATAGGATGGTAACCTTTCGGTATAGAACCAATGGTAGGATGGTAACCTTTCGGTATAAAACCAATGGTAGGATGGTAACCTATCGGTATAGAACCAATGGTAGGATGGTAACCTATCGGTATAGAACCATTGGTAGGATGGTAAACTTTCGGTATAGAACCAATGGTAGGATGGTAACCTTTCCGTATAGAACCAATGGTAGGATGGTAACCATTCCGTATAGAACCAATGGTAGGATGGTAACCTTTCGGTATAGAACCAATGGTAGGATGGTAACCTTTCGGTATAGAACCAATGGTTGGATGGTAACCTTTCGGTGTAGAACCAATGGTAGGATGGTAACCTTTCGGTATAGAACCAATGGTAGGATGTAACCGTTCGGCATAGAACCAATGGCAGGATGGTGACCTTTCGGTATAGAACCAATGGTTGGATGGTAACCTATCGGTATAGAACCAATGGTAGGATGGTAACCTATCGGTATAGAACCAATGGTAGGATGGTAACCTATCGATATAGAACCAATGGTAGGATGGTAACCTTTCGGTATAGAACCAATGGTAGGATGGTAACCTTTCGGTATGGAACCAATGGTAGGATGGTAACCTTTCGGTATAGAAACAATGGTAGGATGGTAACCTATCGGTATAGAACGAATGGTAGGATGTAACCGTTCGGCATAGAACCAATGGTAGGATGGTAACCTATCGGTATATAAACAATTGTAGGATGGTTACCTTTCGTCATAGAACCAATGGTAGGATGGTAACCTTTCGGTATAGAACCAATGGTAGGATGTAACCGTTCGGCATAGAACCAATGGCAGGATGGTGACCTTTCGGTATAGAACCAATGGTAGGATGGTAACCTATCGGTATAGAACCAATGGTAGGATGGTAACCTATCGGTATATAACCAATGGTAGGATGGTAACCTATCGATATAGAACCAATGGTAGGATGGTAACCTTTCGGTATAGAACCAATGGTAGGATGGTAACCTTTCGGTATAGAACCAATGGTAGGATGGTAACCTTTCGGTATAGAAACAATGGTAGGATGGTAACCTATCGGTATAGAACGAATGGTAGGATGGTAACCTTTCGGTATAGAACCAATGGTAGGATGGTAACCTTTCGGTATAGAACCAATGGTAGGATGGTAACCTTTCGGTATAGAACCAATGGTAGGATGGTAACCTTTCGGTATAAAACCAATGGTAGGATGGTAACCTATCGGTATAGAACCAATGGTAGGATGGTAACCTTTCGGTATAGAACCATTGGTAGGATGGTAAACTTTCGGTATAGAACCAATGGTAGGATGGTAACCTTTCCGTATAGAGCCAATGGTAGGATGGTAACCATTCCGTATAGAACCAATGGTAGGATGGTAACCTTTCGGTATAGAACCAATGGTAGGATGGTAACCTTTCGGTATAGAACCAATGGTAGGATGGTAACCTTTCGTTATAGAACCAATGGTAGGATGTAACCGTTCGGCATAGAACCAATGGCAGGATCGTGACCTTTCGGTATAGAACCAATGGTAGGATGGTAACCTATCGGTATAGAACCAATGGTAGGATGGTAACCTATCGGTATAGAACCAATGGTAGGATGGTAACCTATCGATATAGAACCAATGGTAGGATGGTAACCTTTCGGTATAGAACCAATGGTAGGATGGTAACCCTTCGGTATAGAACCAATAGTAGGATGGTAACCTTTCGCTATAGAAACAATGGTAGGATGGTAACCTATCGGTATAGAACGAATGGTAGGATGGTAACCTTTCGGTATAGAACCAATGGTAGGATGGTAACCTTTCGGTATAGAACCAATGGTAGGATGTAACCGTTCGGCATAGAACCAATGGCAGGATGGTGACCTATCGGTATATAAACAATTGTAGGATGGTAACCTTTCGGTATAGAACCAATGGTAGGATGGTAACCTTTCGGTATAGAACCAATGGTAGGATGGTAACCTTTCGGTATAGAACCAATGGTAGGATGGTAACCTTTCGGTATAGAACCAATGGTAGGATGTAACCGTTCGGCATAGAACCAATGGTAGGATGTAACCGTTCGGCATAGAACCAATGGTAGGATGGTAACCTATCGGTATATAAACAATTGTAGGATGGTTACCTTTCGTCATAGAACCAATGGTAGGATGGTAACCTTTCGGTATAGAACCAATGGTAGGATGGTAACCTTTCGGTATAGAACCAATGGTAGGATGGTAACCTTTCGGTATAGAACCAATGGTAGGATGGTAACCTTTCGGTATAGAACCAATGGTAGGATGTAACCGTTCGGCATAGAACCAATGGCAGGATGGTGACCTTTCGGTATAGAACCAATGGTAGGATGGTAACCTATCGGTATAGAACCATTGGTAGGATGGTAAACTTTCGGTATAGAACCAATGGTAGGATGGTAACCTTTCCGTATAGAACCAATGGTAGGATGGTAACCATTCCGTATAGAACCAATGGTAGGATGGTAACCTTTCGGTATAGAACCAATGGTAGGATGGTAACCTTTCGGTATAGAACCAATGGTTGGATGGTAACCTTTCGGTATAGAACCAATGGTAGGATGGTAACCTTTCGGTATAGAACCAATGGTAGGATGTAACCGTTCGGCATAGAACCAATGGCAGGACGGTGACCTTTCGGTATAGAACCAATGGTAGGATGGTAACCTATCGGTATAGAACCAATGGTAGGATGGTAACCTATCGCTATAGAACCAATGGTAGGATGGTAACCTATCGATATAGAACCAATGGTAGGATGGTAACCTTTCGGTATTGAACCAATGGTAGGATGGTAACCTTTCGGTATGGAACCAATGGTAGGATGGTAACCTTTCGGTATAGAAACAATGGTAGGATGGTAACCTATCGGTATAGAACGAATGGTAGGATGTAACCGTTCGGCATAGAACCAATGGTAGGATGGTAACATATCGGTATATAAACAATTGTAGGATGGTTACCTTTCGTCATAGAACCAATGGTAGGATGGTAACCTTTCGGTATAGAACCAATGGTAGGATGTAACCGTTCGGCATAGAACCAATGGCAGGATGGTGACCTTTCGGTATAGAACCAATGGTAGGATGGTAACCTATCGGTATAGAACCAATGGTAGGATGGTAACCTATCGGTATAGAACCAATGGTAGGATGGTAACCTATCGATATAGAACCAATGGTAGGATGGTAACCTTTCGGTATAGAACCAATGGTAGGATGGTAACCTTTCGGTATAGAACCAATGGTAGGATGGTAACCTTTCGGTATAGAAACAATGGTAGGATGGTAACCTATCGGTATAGAACGAATGGTAGGATGGTAACCTTTCGGTATAGAACCAATGGTAGGATGGTAACCTTTCGGTATAGAACCAATGGTAGGATGGTAACCTTTCGGTATAGAACCAATGGTAGGATGGTAACCTTTCGGTATAAAACCAATGGTAGGATGGTAACCTATCGGTATAGAACCAATGGTAGGATGGTAACCTATCGGTATAGAACCATTGGTAGGATGGTAAACTTTCGGTATAGAACCAATGGTAGGATGGTAACCTTTCCGTATAGAACCAATGGTAGGATGGTAACCATTCCGTATAGAACCAATGGTAGGATGGTAACCTTTCGGTAAAGAACCAATGGTAGGATGGTAACCTTTCCGTATAGAACCAATGGTAGGATGGTAACCATTCCGTATAGAACCAATGGTAGGATGGTAACCTTTCGGTATAGAACCAATGGTAGGATGGTAACCTTTCGGTATAGAACCAATGGTAGGATGGTAACCTTTCGGTATAGAACCAATGGTAGGTTGGTAACCTTTCGGTATAGAACCAATGGTAGGATGTAACCATTCGGCATAGAACCAATGGCAGGATGGTGACCTTTCGGTATAGAACCAATGGTAGGGTGGTAACCTATCGCTATAGAACCAATGGTAGGATGGTAACCTATCGGTATAGAACCAATGGTAGGATGGTAACCTATCGATATAGAACCAATGGTAGGATGGTAACCTTTCGGTATAGAACCAATGGTAGGATGGTAACCTTTCGGTATAGAACCAATGGTAGGATGGTAACCTTTCGGTATAGAAACAATGGTAGGATGGTAACCTATCGGTATAGAACGAATGGTATGATGTAACCGTTCGGCATAGAACCAATGGTAGGATGGTAACCTATCGGTATATAAACAATTGTAGGATGGTTACCTTTCGTCATAGAACCAATGGTAGGATGGTAACCTTTCGATATAGAACCAATGGTAGGATGGTAACCTTTCCGTATAGAACCAATGGTAGGATGGTAACCATTCCGTATAGAACCAATGGTAGGATGGTAACCTTTCGGCATAGAACCAATGGTAGGATGGTAACCTATCGGTATATAAAAAATTGTAGGATGGTTACCTTTCGTCATAGAACCAATGGTAGGATGGTAACCTTTCGGTATAGAACCATTGGTAGGATGGTAACCTTTCCGCATAGAACCAATGGTAGGATGGTAACCGTTCCGCATAGAACCAATGGTAGGATGGTAACCGTTCCGCATAGAACCAATGGTAGGATGGTAACCTTTCGGCATAGAACCAATGGTAGGATGGTAACCGTTCGGCATAGAACCAATGGTAAGATGGTAACCTATCGGTATAGAACCAATGGTAGGATGGTAACCTATCGGTATAGAACCAATGGTAGGATGGTAACCTTTCGGTATAGAACCAATGGTAGGATGGTAACCTTTCGATATAGAACCAATGGTAGGATGGTAACCTTTCGGTATATAACCAAAGGTAGGATAGCAAGCTTTCGGTATATAAACAGGGTTAATGGGCGCTCTTCTGGCATAGAACCAATGGTAGGATGGTTAACGTTTCGGTATATAAACAATTGTAGGATGGTAACCTTTCGGCATATAACCAATGGTAGGATGGTAACCTATCGGTATATAAACAATTGTAGGATGGTAACCTTTCGGCATAGAACCAATGGTAGGATGGTAACCTTTCGGTATAGAACCAATGGTAGGATGGCAACCTTTCGGTATATAACCAAAGGTAGGATAGCAAGCTTTCGGTATATTAACAGGGGTATGAGTGGCGCCCTTTCGGCATAGAACCAATGGTAGGATGGTTAACGTTTCGGTATATAAACAATGCCTATCCTTTTTAAAATAAAAGACCATTCATATATATATTTACTAAAAAAATAAATGGTATTTTATAATAATAATATTATATGTGTTGTTTTATTCTATGAGTTATTTTCAAGACCTCATTTTCATTTAAACTGTACCTTAATTAATATCTCGGTATGGGATAGATTCACACCATTGATGAATAATCTTAGCAAATAAAAAACAAAATTAATCATGAATTCTACGATATACGATACGTACCACACCGGTTCCATGGATCCAGGCTGTTCACACGCTGATAAAACCATATGATGGATAATACTAGAGTCTGCATACGGATTGAACCCGTCTGTGGAAACATTAAAACCATTGAACATTGTTTCAATTGTCATACAAATGCATTTTGTTTGCAGATCGAGCATTGCTGTTAATTACAATAATAATGAGGTACATCACTTGCATGATACAATAATATAAACGTTAATATTCATGTCTTCATTCGGGTCAGACCCATCTAGAGAATGGTGAAATCAGATAATCATGACGCTATTTTTTCATCATTTTTTATCATAATTTTTTTTTATCGCCATTATAATCATAATCTGCACCATCATCCTTATGCTCAGTATTACCATCATCACCATCATTAATATGATTCTCACCATCCCATCATAATTATCATAATCATCATCATCATCATCATTACCGCCATGCAAAGATCCGCAAAACTCATTGTGTAAACATAATAATGCAAAATCACTCACTGATGTAAACTTCAGCTTCTGTGTTGAGTTCCATTGAATGACACAGAAGAGCATCTTCCTGAAAACAGATATGCTACATGCTTAGCATATAATCTTTTAATAATGACTTATGCATTAATCGTATGAATAATCGTGAATGTCGTCATCACGCAATGCAATGTGTCAATGATGATCTCTCTCTCTCTCTCTCTCTCTCTCTCTCTCTCTCTCTCTCTCTCTCTCTCTCTCTCTCTCTCTCTCTCTCTCTCTCTCTCTCTCTCTCTCTCTCTCTCTCTCTCTCTCTCCCTCTCCCTCTCCCTCTCCCTCTCCCTCTCCCTCTCTCTCTCTCTCTCTCTCTCTCTCTCTCTCTCTCTCTCTCTCTCTCTCTCTCTCTCTCTCTCTCTCTCTCTCTGATTTTTAAATTCAATATATTTAAATCTTCTTTCAGATGCAATGATTAAACTATAACGTACGACAACAGGCTGGGCCCCAGGCATGTGTAGGTGGATGTTCTGGGAGAAGATCACTGTACATGTCTGTAGAAGAAGCAGCACCTTCTCACAGAGGAACATTTTTAGAGAGATGGATGAGATGTCTGGAACATGACACATGGAGACATATCATAATGTCTTAATTATTTATACATAGAAACGAATCACATTAGCACATAAAAATCATCAATGCAAATGTGATTGATGTCAATGAATACTCACCTCATGTACCTCTTGTTTTATTTTTGTCTATTATTGTATATCTCACAATACAACAAGAAGGGATTCACAATTCATCTTGTTCAATCATTTTATTTCATCTTTTACTAGAAACAAATATCAAAATAAACACCGTAAACCATATACCAAAAAAATATTGTTTTTTACATAACGTATTATGCAACCCCTACGGCAACACATTTGTGTTGAGGTACTTTATTTCAACAGTATATTCTCAAAAAGTTTTGATGACATACAACACCAAGCAAAATTCTACATTACTGTAATTACTCTTATAAACCGAAGAATAAAAGATGCAAAACAAGAAAGACTTTTTTGAATAGTGCATTCAATGTTAAATGTTACTTGACAATTCATTTACTTACCTATAGTGCTAGGCTGAAAAATGTCAGGCACGTCAGTACGTTTTAAAATTGGTCAAAATGTAATATCAGTTATAAAACGGGTTATAAATGATGCGAACAAGAAATACTTTTTCCTGAATTTTTCATTCAAAGTGAGTATTACCTGGATTTTACTCATTTACCTGTATGTGTGAACTGGTAAATCTCAGGTACATCAGTGAAGTTTATAGTTGGTCAACATGTCTTATTGGCAGCATGCTGTGAACATTCAGTTAGACAACTAAATTAAGTTATTACATGATCAATGCAAATATAACCTATTGGCTTAGTCAATCAATCGATGCTTCACTCATTTATTGCAACCTGTTGCCGAAATCTAATTTCCGTCTTAATTATCATATTTCAGCGTCTTGAATTTAAGCAATAACTGTAAGGAAGGGATTGTCATTTTCTGAAAACTGCAATCTAAATAAATTTAGATCGATTAAATAACCTGTTATCTAAATTTATTTAGATTGTGAAAACTGTGTCACTGTTATGTTTATGGTTGATATGTTATATTTATTGAAGTCATAACAATAATTAATGAATTTTTCGTAATTATGTCCACATCTATTTTTTTAAATTACCATTGCACACGTTATTCATTTTACTCATTCACGTTAATCATACCATAATACGAGCAAATGTTGCTTGAGGAAAAGATGATCATCCTGCTCAAACAGTGTATTTGTATCCGCTACTCTACTGCAAGACCACCATTCCCTGAGCCTGATAGCTCTCGGTTTAACTGGAGGATTGGTTACCCATCGCCATTTATAGCATGTAATTTGCCAACCAATGGAATGTCGTGATTTGAACATCGACGATCACTCATGGGTTCTCTCATCCGGGTACTGCCATTATTGCTCAAATTTAAGTTATTTCATTGGTCATTGACATCCATATACGGGAGTTATTGGGCTCAGGGTATCGTGGTACAATTATACCTGAGAATGATTAACTCGTTTAATAAAATTGGCATTACACGAAGAAAGTTGAGTAAACTAATAGTGAACGATGTTAAGATGAAACCTAACTTTCTTCTCTGTGGAGCTGGTAAGAGACTTTGTAGTAGTAGTAGTAGTAGCAGTAGTAGTAGTAGTTGTAGAAGTAGCAGTAGTAGTAGTAATAGTAGTAATAGTAGTAGTTGTTGTTGTAGAAGTAGCAGTAGTAGTAGTGGTAGTTGTAGAAGTAGTAGTAGTAGTAGTAGTAGTAATAGTAGTAGTAGTAGTAGTAGCAGAGCAGCAGCAGCAGGAGTAGTAGTAGTAGTAGTAATAGTAGTAGTAGTAGTAGTAGTAGCAGTAGTAGTAGTAGTTGTAGAAGTAGCAGTAGTAGTAGTAATAGTAGTAATAGTAGTAGTTGTTGTTGTAGAAGTAGCAGTAGTAGTAGTGGTAGTTGTAGAAGTAGTAGTAGTAGTAGTAGTAGTAGTAATAGTAGTAGTAGTAGTAGTAGCAGAGCAGCAGCAGCAGGAGTAGTAGTAGTAGTAGTAGTAGTAATAGTAGTAGTAGAAGTAGTAGTAGTAGTAGTAGTAGTAGTAGTAGTAGTAGTAGTAGTAGCATCCTGTCCCAGGGTAAAACGTATATGCTCCCTCCACTTTCATATATCCTGGATTACAACCCCACTCAAAGCTTCACGATATATTAGTTACATCTCCAGTTTCTATCATGTTATAGGTCCTATTGGAGTCATGTGTATGCTCACAGCTCGAGCACGCGGAGCCTCACAGATAATTATCACAGGTAAGCTATAGTACACCATTTTACTCCCTTTATATTTTCTATCGTACCCTCTGTTATACATAGGTGATATTTCAAGATTCTAGTATATCCCCTGGAGCTGTAAGTTAGTAACACTGGTAACGTCCTTAGTTCTGTCCAATCAAACATCGTTTTACATCTCCAACATATTTCCGTCTTGTAAACAATAAAAGCACGTGGCACAGATGAAGCAACTCTAGTCATTTCGACAGTAACGGAATGCTCAGTTTAATACAACGTCGCCGATTGCACAACTTAATTCTGATGCAACCAATCAGGATCCTCTATTTCTAGCCGAGAAAGTGTCCAATATCTAACAGAGGTTAGGATAGAAAATCTGAAGGGAGTGATCTTTTCGGGAAGAGAACGATAAAAAATCGGAAGGGAGTAATCTGTGTGGGGGGAAAAAGGGTAGTACAGATGTGTTAATATTATTCGTTTGCGGATAAACAATTGCTCATTTCTATGTACATGCATTCCTGGCTCCACAAGCAAGAAAAAACAAATTAAAACGCTAACTTATTATATAATGACAATCTATCTTCTCTAAACGTTATATGTTGAATTCTACATTGTAAAACAAACTTTGTACATGTTCTGAGGTCAGTAATTAGTTCTTTTCGTCTACACATCAGATATTGACAGAGGGAGATTAGAGGCCGCCAAACGACTTGGAGCAGATGATATAGTTCTAGCAGACGACCCAGAGCAAAACGCAGGTGAAATCGAGGCTCGGTTTGGTGGACAAGCAGACGTCAGTTTGGACTGTAGTGGGGCGCCCTCTGGTGTCAGTACTGCCATATATGTAAGAATGTTGATTTCATAGCAAGTAACAACCCTTATTTAAGAAAACAACATTATGGAGATTTAGAAAATAGACAAAGTATTGTCCGTGAACGCTGTGTTAAAAATATACATAACGTCGTCATTGTCACCATCACACAATCAACATTTCTTTCTCATCTAGGCGACGGCGCCGGGCGGTCGGGTTGTGCTGGTCTGATTTGGAGCTGCGGTGATGGAACTTCCGGTGTTTGCTGCATCCTCAAGAGAAGTGGATCTCATCGGTATGCAGAGGTTCGCCAATGAGTAAGTACCTCTGTATGTCCAACAAGTCAACTACAACATGATGGTTAAGAATACGGTAACTAAATCGCTAATCAGTTGTGATTAACTAAGTTATTCAACTAGTATCTATCTCAATATGTATCCGGTCAAATAGATGAATATTTAAGGGGATCAACTGACTAAAACACATAAATTCGTAAGGTTTTTTGGACATTTGTTGACAAGAATTGATTTAGTTTGTGTTGAAATAATTGTAATTCATAACTTAACAGCCTTTGAACAACTCTGGCGATATCAAAATCACGCGTGAATTCAAATACTGATTAACTAAATATCTGTGTAATGTCGTCCAGTGTTGTTCATAAATTGTTCTTGAGGATGTTATATTTTAGTATTTGATGCTAGTGTACTTATACATAATGCCACTGTCGTGAAGTAAGTGATCTGGTGGACTAAATGAATGACGTATATATTATGCTGTACACCGTTCTTGTTATCCAGCTACCCGACGGCTCTATCCATGGTGTCCAGTGGTCTGGTCAACCTGAAACAGCTCATCACCCACAGATTCAAACTCGAACAGTCCATGGAGGCCTTCCAGGCTGCTCTCAGAAAGGAGGGGGTTAAGATTATCATCAACTGTCAGAAAGAGTGAGAGATATAGAGGAATATTGCTTCGAAGAAAGGGTTAAAACCATCAGCAACTTAAAAGAGAGATATAGAGGAATATTGCTTGGATGAAGATTAAAACAATCAACTACCTCAGAAAGAGTGAGGGATATAGAGAAATATTGCTTTGGGGAAGGGTTAAAATTACCATCAAGTGCCAGAACGAGTGAGAGATATAGAGGGACATTGCTTGGGGAAAGGGTTAAAGTTGTCACCAACTGCCCGAAAGAGTAAGGGATATAGAGAAATATTGCATGGTGAATGGGTTAAAATCATCAGCAACTTCAGAAAGAGTGAGAAATATAGTTGAATAATGCTTTGGGGAATGTCAAATCATCAGTAACTTGTGGAAATTTAAGTGAGCAAATACCCAGAAGAGGAGTTCAAATTGGAAAATTTGTACTCAGGATAAAATTATTTCAAATATTTACAGTCTGTGCTCAAACTTACATGATGTCGCAGATGGAGTCACATATTAACGAGTGACTCAGTATCATTGATGAAACCAAGTGTTTATGACAAGAAGAACTACACAAAGGGGTAAATGAAACTATAGCTACAACAACGGGAGATATTGTAATGAAGTATGAGTGATGAACACGACTGAAACATAGTTACGACATGTCTCTAAAAGCTAACTTTACTTCATTTGTAATTTTTGAAACATTTGTTTATGTTTCTGAAAAAAAACACACTCCTTTTAAAAATATCGTGGTTTTGGGATCTCCTGAACCAGATGAGATAGGGGACTGAATATGGCTTTCTGGCTTCTTCTATGACATCATTCAGCAACGAGTCCAAGTCCAAGAAGGTACAATATGTCGACAACATCTTGTATATAATTTCCATTTTTCATTAAATTTGACCGAAATACCAAACATCATGTCCCAAAAGAAAACCCTTGAAATATAAATTTCAGTACCCAATGTGTGTTTGAACAGATATAAACTATTAAGTGTCATACTCTCATGATTGGAATTGTGTGTATCTCTTTACGAGATATAGCTTCATCACATACATATCAGGCAAACTATTTTGTGTTCGAATCTTTCAAAGGTATACTTTCTTTTGCCCCTTAGTGTATAACCAAGTAGTGTCGAGTTATTGATCTTCAGAGCATATATACAGATTACCAATCAAAACCTGTCACCGCCTGTTCAGTGTAACACAATAGCAGCAATGTACTAGTCTAATAAATACATGTACATCAATAAAGATTTTTTTTGAATCAAGGTACAGGATTTACAGTAACAGTTGACCAACTTGTTTATAAATAAATGAATATTGAAATACAAATGTTGCTTAGTATTGTTTTTCATCGAAGCTCTTCTTAACGAGAGATGGGCGAAAAAGTGATCTAGTTTAGAATTCGTTTTAAGATAAGATAAGTTTAGATAATATTTATTGTCCCAATAGGGACTTTGTTGTGTATTATTACAATTCTCCAGCATACAAAACATACATATATCATTCAAAACAATACATATTAACACAGTTTACAGAGACTAGAATAAGCTATACATGAAAGGGTTTATCGTGCAACATTGCACTTATCAGAATTTATTTCTCTAATACTGCAAGGAATGAATGATTGGCGAAACCTATTTGTTCTAAAAGTCGGCATTCGCAGTCTACGTCCAGAAGGTAGTACTGAATGTTCCGAAAAAAGAGGATGCGTAGAATCACTTAAAATTTTGTTTGCTTATTTTTATAACTGCTGCTCATAACAACTGCCGATAGTTTCAATAGGAAGCCCAATGATTTTAGAAGCCGTATTAACGATTTTTGCCAATTTGTTTTTGTTTTGAACAGACAAGTTTCTGTACCAACTTAAAAAGTTAAACGTTATGACCTTTTGAATGAAGGTTCTGTAAAATAACATCATGATGGTTTGGTCAATTTTGAAATGTTTTAGTTTCCACAAGAAATGTAAACGTTGCTGTCCCTTCTTATATATTTTCTCAGTGTTCTCATTCCAGGAGAGTTTAGAATCAAGGATAGTACCCAAATACTTATATTCATTTACTCTTTCTATATCATTTTCATCAATGCTTACATCATATAATGTAGACTTAGTTCTTCTAAAATCAATAACCATTTCCTTAGTTTTTTGAACGTTCAAATATAAAGAATTAGCTTTACAAAAATCTATAAATCTTAACATCTCAGATCTGTAAGCAAATTCCGATTCTCTAATTAGGCCTACCACTGCAGCATCATCAGCAAATTTATTTTCCTAATGTGTATGTATCGAAACTGTAAGAAAGAAATATGGAAGTCATCGAATGATTTACAAAGTTAACGGCATTAATACCTTTACTGGACAAATTAGCGTAAAGATTTGTTTTCATTAAATTTAGTCTTGAGTGCAAGTTCTATTACAATATTAAACCTATATGAATATATACCAATTCTATTTTTCTAAAGAAATAATGACAATTAATGAAATTGTGTTTATCTCTTTGCAAGATATATTCTCATCACAAACATTGAACATTTACTTTGTTCGGCAGTTTGACTCTGCTGAAAAGAAGGTATAATTTCTTTTGACCGTGACAGTATGTCTTGATCATTTAGATTTAAGCAACAGGTTGCAATACATGAATGAATAACCGATTGATTGGCCAGGCTTACGGGTAATCGTTCATGTAGTAACAATTTAATTTAGTTGTCTAAATGACACCCTCAACATGTTACCTGTTGCCCAATTATAAAACGCTTTGATGTCTCCGAGATTTACCAGTTTCATGCAACAGGTAAGAGAGCAAGTGTCACGTACCACTCGCTTATATTGAATGGACTTGTCAGAAAAACGTCTATCTTTTTGTGCATCTTGTATATTTTATTATAAGTTATATTGCAGTTATTGTGATCGGTGATGTATGTTATGAAGAACCAATTTTGTTAACACTATACTGTTGAAATAAACAAACCCAACACCAAATTTTTAATAACAAAAATGTCTTTCTGTGGGAGTTCTGTTCTTCATAAATAAAGCTCATGTAAGTGCTTATTGACGTTAATTACATTTGCATTGATAAACTGTGTTGATTTGGTATTCGTTTCCGTGTATTAATTATTTAGACATTATGTCATGTCCCGATGTGTCAAGTTCCAGATACCTCCTCCATCTACCTGAGAATGTTCCTCTGTGAGAAGGTGCTGCTTCTCCTCCAGACATGTACAGTGATCTTCTCCCAGAACATCCACCTACACATGCCTGGGGCCCAGCCTGCTGTTGTACGTTATAGTCAGTAATGTTTGATATTCGCATCTATAAGGAGGATACTAAATGACTTTCCATTTAAAGATACATCCATTGTGGTGTTGGGGGTCACATATTCCATTCTATTATAATAGTGTCACTTTATCGATAAGTACCGACTGTTACCGAAAACTACCAGTTTGATGATAGTCGACTTAGTATATTAACGATATGAAGGTAAAAGTAGTGATTTCTGATCGAAAACTGGACAATGCATCGTGATTGACAATGAGTCAAACGCAATTTTGGAATCTTATTTATAACAGACAAAAGTATAAATTTTGGTTGATCATGTTTAATAAGTCATATAACTACTGTGCATGTCAATGGGACGTGCATTTTTGGTTTCTGCTTATGTATAATGATATTACTCAATTTTAATTGGAAACTAGTAATTATGATATATCTGGCGATTGGGGATGAATATGCAAGCTGAGTTATTTATGTGCGATGTAAACAGCACATATGATGAGTCGGAACGTATTAAAGCCTACTAACATTTTGTGAGACACAATGGATGCACCTTTAATACCATTTTTATTAAACGAGTTAAAGGTCATATGTAATGCATTTTTTAAATACTGACAGAATATTGTCATTGTATTCGTTTTATATCGGAATAAAATGAACATAAAATCGAGACAATAATATTTGGCAACTAATTAATTAGTTTCTCATATAATTTCATTGCAATTACATCAAATTCTAGGTTATTTGAAAGGCGCAAAATCACATGTTTATATAATAATCATGCATTTGTAATCTGCAAAGTTGGAATTACATGGAAAGAAGTTTAGTATTCGATTTATTACTTGCCTAAATTAATCAAGCTAAATTGCCGATAGTGTGCTGAGACTAAAACTTCCACGAGTCATGTACCATTGTGATTGCGATACGACCATTGTGACGTCATAACTGCACATTATTGTGACTTCAAACTAACAGCGGTATTACACTAGTTTCGTATTGTTATATATATATTACACTACAATACCTTGTAATAACTAAAATTATGAAATTTAAAAAGACTTCACATTGTAGATTCTCAATTGCATTCTCTGATGACAACAACATTTTATAACTACGTTCATTTATACGTTACATTCACTTCTCTGCAGTATTTATTTCCTCGATTTGTGTAAATGAATAAGTTTAAATACAAGTTTCTGTGCTGAACATGCGACACGACTGTTTACAGGAAGATGCTCAACTGTGTCACTCAATGGAACTCAACACAGAAGCTGAAGTTTACATCAGTGAGTGATTGGGCGTTGTTTTGTTTACACAGCGGATAATGTAATTAGTTGTGTCTACATTTACATGGTAATGATGATGCTGATAATGATGACAATAGTGAGTTTAAATGAGTTTATATAAAACGACAATGACGACGGCGACGACGATGATGGTGATGATGGGGTGATGTTGATGAGTTTTAATCATGAGTATTGAGTAATGAGTATTGATTTAAACATATTTTGTTCACATAGAAAAGGATTAGGAACAAATTCTCCAACTTAGAATACCTTCTCCTTTAAACAGTAATGGCGGTGGTAATGTTGATGATGATTATAGTGACTTTCAGTAATCTAGTATATAATGAAAATGATGTTGACGATGGTGGTGGTGAAACTTTATGTTGACCGCAGGAAACGTCACGCGAGGTCTATATAACAATCCAATGACCAAGAACTAAACAAAAATAATGGTTCGACCCGAATGATGACACGAATATTACCTTTGTTGGTTGTATTAAACAAATCATTCAAGTGATGTATTTTATGAGCATTGAAGGATAATAACAGTCTTCGGTGTGCAAACGCATGTAATTCTATGACAGTTGATACATTGTTCAATGGTTTCACCTCACCTCACCTCACCTCACCTCATCTCACCTCACCTCACCTCACCTCACCTCACCTCACCTCACCTCACCTCACCTCACCTCACCTCAAAGTGTTTTTATATTCACAGACGGAATCGATCCAAGTGCAGACGCGAATATAATTCACCATATGATTATCTCGGCGTGTGAACAGCCTGGATCCATGGAACCAGTGTGGTAGGTCTATTGGCTATCTATCAAACACGTTGTTCCAATACAGTCTAGTGGTGAAATCAGGGTCCTTACTGTCATACAATCCTATGGATTCTAACAGCCCTTCGTAGACTCATGGAATAAAAGCGCTGTGGTAACAAACGAAGGGTTGCGTGTTGGAATCCAGAATCATGCGTTACAATACAAAATTGTATAATTGATATATTTAAAGCTCTTTTTCAGATACTCAAAGACAAAATTCACCAATCTTGAAAAAATAACTGGCTTACAAAACGTGTCACCACTTCTCATGTGGACAGTCCATTGACCGATAGATAAACCACTGTTAACACAACAGAATGACGTCATCAGGGTTAGATTAGCTATTATGTAAGTGAGAATGTAGTTCATATTTTAATTTTCACATGATGTTGCAACATAAACAGGACCTGTGGATATTTTGGTCACCATTCGAGATACCCACAAGCCCGAATGTGTCGAGGCCATCAAGAAGTATTATACAAGTGGACCTGGAATGCAACCAAGTTCTCGCTACCAAAGGGTAAAACTCATCGCCATTGAAGTTAAATACAAAGGCACATATGCACACTCTTAGAAATATGACTTGAAATAATAAGGCATGTACACATAATCGGGAATCCTTTTGATGTGATAATATATTTCAAATAGTTCAAATAGTAAAAGGTGACATTGTTATATTCCGTATTTAAGCAATTTTTTAGAAAAATAACAATTTCCCTTGATTCACTAGCGCACCATGACTACTGTACATCTGCAGTGTCATCACCACTAGAATGCCAGTGTGTGTCTGTATTACTACGCATGGTTGTTTGTAAATATGTTTCAAATATCATTTTCCTGAGTATACACTGTTCGATTACTAAACAGTTACCCTTTTTTTCATTTAAACAGTCGCAACTTCTGAAACTTGAACTTCTGAACACTGAGCATGTTCCTTATAGTCTTATACAAAATCGGATCAGATATCTGGTAGGCGTTTCTTCTGACCAGTAGTGCATAATAGTGTTTCGATTTGAAATAAGTGTGAGACCAATGGACTCTATCATCGAAACTTTAGTAAAAATACAAATTAAATTGTTTAAAAATAACAAAACAATTTTTGTTAAATGATTGGATGAATTGGAATGAGAGGAGTAAGCGAATCATGAATTAATCGGCTGGTGAAGAGGGTTGGTTATGAAGTTAAATCTGTAGACTTTAGATGATAAAATCGTCAATTACTTGAAATGAAAACTGTATAATAAGATCTATATCTGTTTAAGATATATCCGTCCCGATAGGAGGGAAGACCGGATTGAAGTACCTTACTATGCAAATTCATTACAAGGATGTCCGCTCGTTCAAACCACCATGTAAGTCACGTTTATCTAGTATCTTTATAGAACAAGATTAATAATGATATTTTAGATAAGAACAAATTGGAGAAACGCATTAAAGGTGTAAAAATGTTCACGTGATCCATCCCATGTTTTAAATTAAACTCAGGGCCATGTTCAAGAGAGGTTTCAAAGTAATCGCTCAATGAGCAATGAGCGATTACTTTTAAACCTCTCTTGACCGCGATTGCTCAATGTAGCGCTACGTAGCAAGGCGAGCAAACTTCGAGGAATTTGCACTGTGTCGTTCAGGAGAGAATGAACGCTACTTGAGCGCTACTTGAGCGCTACTTGAGCGCTACTTGAGCGCTACATTGAGCGCTACATTGAGCGATCAATGAGCAATTTAAGCGCTCGCTGTTATGGAACGGAGCCCTGGTTTGTATTTATATCTAGCAAAGCGTAAAATCGTTAAGGCCCAAAAAATATGTTTTAAATGTTTCTGGTCTTTACAGGCTGACAAAAATGATGCGGTGACGCGATTATTTTTCATTTAAGATTTTTTTTGGGGAATGATGAGATAAATTCCAGTTTTTACAAACTTCTTACCAGTTAAAAACAAAATTTACACAATTATTATATATATTAAGCACAAACCCTCTGAAATATGTATTACTTTTCCACGTGGTCAATAATCTCACCCCTACACTTCATCTCAACAGAAATGAGTGATATTTTCAATGGCCAATGTTTTGAGGCTAAACAATTAAGAGTTATCTGTTTTAGATTTTATATGACTTGTAATCATACAATATTAATAACATATACCGCATGTTGCACAGTAAGCTACATTATGGCAATGAATTCTCAAGTATAAACACGTTTCTTCCAACTCAAATATATTACTTAAAGAAACTTGACACAATCAAACAAATTATAAACCGACAAGTAAGAGTTATCAATATCCTACATTTTCTATTCACGGAGTTAAATCAAGACATTTCGTTCCACGTAACTTCTGTTACAGTTTGGTGATATGTTCGAGCTTCGCAAAATTTATGACACTTTGCAACATCAATACTGCTTTTATTTCTATTCCAATCACTTATCTTCACATATCTGCGCCACTGACTTCTGTCTTGATAGAAATAAATGTGGATCGCACAGATGAAAGAAATAGATAGATAGATTTAGAGTTCTCACAAGTAAAATCAACAAGGTCAACATCCTCGTCTACAATCCTAAATCCATTGAGAATACCACTCAGTAAGAAATCCCTATCACAGTCCCCCTCTAGCTCCTTCTCCCAGGTGTTAGCTGCACTAGTAAGTGGGTTCGGCATTAATTGCTACCGTCGGGCAAACTTGTTGGCTTGAACTACCCCAGATGAGTCGTGAGCAAACTCAGGATGTGAGCCCTGACACCGTATACACACATGGGCGTATATACAATTGACAAAACGACACCCCGATTGATTTTGATAGTTTAGACAGATTTCTCTACCTTCCACAGAAGGTGGTTTTCTGTGTGGTTCACGCATTCGCCTATTCATTTCCTTCTTTTCCAGGTAATAGAACATTGTTTGGTAATCTATATCTGACCAATTCTTCATAGATTCTGCCTGACTTCTTCTGTGCATATGATCAAAAAGCATTACCGAGGGGGTGGTGTGTTGCTGGAGGTAGTCACCGATGTATGATGTATAGTTCAAGTAATCTAAAATTTCTGATTGGCCAATGTTTTTATCTTTAATCAACTGAATGAGTATCCTTGAGTTTGCAGATAACCACTGTGCTACTGAAACTTCCTCTGGCTTTAGTCTAGACCTATCAGAACGAATTGATAACTTTCTTCCCGGTTCTGATAAATCTAAGAGATCTTCATTATGCTCCACTACGCACTTTGGTTTGGTTACAAAGTCATGAATATAGAGAGGTTTTATACTGTCACCTGCACGTTGTTGCCGAGCTGTGTCTTTGTTTTCTGGGTTGGTTTGTAGGATATCCGACATGGTAGACGAGCCGAAAGCTTCGAGAAGAGTGTTTAGTTCTGCGTTGTTAGCCAGCTCACGAGTGGTGATAGGTGTCTCGTGCTCTTGCTGCGGTTCAGGTGTAGACTTGGGGCTCCGCAGGGTCACTATCGTCTTCTCCAGCAGCTTACGTTGGGCAAGCTTCAAGTTCAGACTTTCAATGTCACTCTTGTTTAAGTCCGCTAATTCTTCAGGGTCAGTAAATTCTTCTTTAATTAATTTATTGATAGAACTTTCAGTAAATCCTTTTTTCTCTCAGCCATGTTTCAAAGGCTTCATTCTCTCGTTTACTCGCCATGTTGCAGCTACACAAGCGTGTGCACTCCGCGGCTCGTGCTTGGTCGACTGAGTACTGGGGTTCGCACGGGCAGCGCTGTGCTTGTGCTTGTATCACTCCGCCACGCCACAGGTCACATATCAAGGTTAAAACAAAATAATCCCCCCGTTGGCTATTATTTTCATGGATATGTTCGAGCTTCGCAAAATTTATGACACTTTGCAACATCAATACTGCTTTTATTTCTATTCCAATCACTTATCTTCACATATCTGCGCCACTGACTTCTGTCTTGATAGAAATAAATGTGGATCGCACAGATGAAAGATCTCGACGGTTACCCGAACAGACGGATTGCTCAGTTAAAAAAAAACGTGTTTTGTTGCACAAATAACTTGTATAACAACCAATCAGGATTCTCTAAAAAGAAATGGTCCTGGTTGTAAAAGAGCTTATGTGGGAAGAACTAAATTGAGTATCCTCTGTTGGGAGGGAATATAGTTTTTGTTTAACTTTTTGAAAACTTGATTAATCTTTGTGTATTTCAGACAACAAAACAGACAACACAGGAGTGACGCTCATAACACAAGCTGAAAGGTTAGTAAAATATAATCATATTGTTGAAATGATCATATACTTTTTGTTGATTCAAAATATTTTCTCGATACTGAACATCCAAGTTATGTATCTTTAATGAAAAATAATATCTGTAAAAGTTCTATGCTAGTTTTATAATATATTCATGGTAATAATGGTTTACAACCCCTGATAGTTATAGGAATGAAATGTTATATAAACAACAAAACGTGTCAGTTTCCATATTTTTTTTGGGTAAAACATGTTACTACTGGATGTCTTTTTGTGAATCGTGTCCTTGAGCATTTGCTATTTCTCCACTTGTACTTAAAAATACCAAAGAAAGAGGAATATAAGAACAATTAAATGTAACCAAAAGAGTTCATTCCTCGTGTCTTGATATCTTGGCGTTGGTATATTGTTACAGCGTTTGAGTGTTCTCATTTTGGTTCGAATAAATAATGAAAAGTTGCATTTGAAAAAAGAATTCTACTGAACCCAAATGTATACAAAATCTTTCATGGAGACTCATTCGCACACAATACATACATAGCAATTAATATATAGTTTACATAATGTGTTTGTGCCATTTTATTTCGAAAATACGATAATATCGAACAATATTAATTGTCCATGCATTTAATTTGCTAAAATCAATTTTCTGTTTAGGGGTGTCAACTATTTTTACCATGAGTATGCACTATAGTTTCCTTATTGGATAGGCATATATACATTATAGTTTTCCTTATTGGATAGGCATATATACATTATAGTTTTCCTTATTGGATAGGCATGTATACATTATAGTTTTCCGTATTGGATAGGCATATATACATTATAGTTTTCCTTATTGGATAGGCATATGTACATTATAGTTTTCCTTATTGGATAGGCATATGTACATTATAGTTTTCCTTATTGGATAGGCATATGTACATTATAGTTTTCCTTATTGGATAGGCATATGTACATTATAGTTTTCCTTATTGGATAGGCATATATACATTAACGTTTTCCTTATTGGATAGGCATATATACATTATAGTTTTCCTTATTGGATAGGCATATATACATTATAGTTTTCCTTATTGGATAGGCATTCATAATAGTTATCTAACAATTACAATTTCTTCATGCGAAAGAAACCGATGCAAATGATCAAATCAATTTCTACAGTTGGTTATGTTTACAAACTCGATTCTCTTTAAACGCATAACAATATAGAACCTTGGTCAAGCAGATTCTAGAATTAGACAGCAACTTTGTGACTGGAAGGTTCATAAAGCTGAAGACGGGAATCTCTATATCACAATAGATAAACACGAGTACAAATTTACTGACGTTCTATTCTAAACAATTCGTCATTATATATCAGTAAAAAATGAAAATATATTGCCCTCTTGAGCAGTTATCATAAAGAAGTAATAGCATTTAGTCGTCATCAGCATTTTGTCGTTATGTCGTCATCAGAATTTTGACGTCATCAATAGTATGGTCTAGTAGCTTTGTTAACTTACATTTAGTGGGTCATTATCTGATGGTGTAATGACATTATTTCAATTCCGTTTATATGTTGTACAAGTTATATCTACATTATTTAATTTAATAATAATTTTTAATTAATATTATAATACATCGTGAAAACATGTGAATCATTGTGTTTGAAAGCTTTGTACATGTTTTCAGAGCTAAATACCGAGCCGGATTTCTAAATCTGATGTCTTATGTGTACCTTGAACCTCACTCAAAAAGTAAGTATAAATAATCTTTTCAAACAGCTATTCACCGCGCGTTACACAATGTGATTAACCATAGAGGTTACATTCATCATGGAATATTTTTTGTCAAATCATTAAAAAAAGTTCTTTATTTATTAAATATGATGTATACCTCAAAACTATCAGAAAACATTGATCAAGCAATTCACACTGTATAAGCTGAGATATTTCACGCGATATCAAGACAATACGGGAAGACAAAGGTCTCATTAGATTTTGGTAACCTTGACATTATTCTCAAGGTAACAGCAGAACTTTGATTTTTTTTTTGGCATGTGAACTTGCATGGTACAAAGTAAGCTTGTCAGTGGAATATCTAAAATCATCCCAAGAACCGTTCACTGGAATCTCATCACATCTTATACAATGCCTCTCCTAGGGAAGATGAAGGGCTGATTAGATTTTGGTGACTTGACTTAAGTGAGATTAAGGGCCCGTTCATTTTTGCTGACCTTGATATTATATTTCAACTTTGAAGCCTTTTAGCATAGTGATCATTGCTTGTTCCTGTTTTATGCCATCATTGATCTGTCACAAGACATCAAAACTATGTTTTGTCAAATAACTAATTTATCATTTATGTATGATGAAATAATCATTCAACCCATTACCCGTTTCAGGTTATGTTGAAGCTGCCGTGGTTTATACTGATGACGTCACCATCACACCTTTCCTCTACCGGGTCCATACCCATCATCTAGGTCCGTGCAGCACTTGCTTTTATTGTGCATTTCTCACTTAAATGATCACACTGAACAATTGAAGATTAAAATGAGGGAATAATAACTAAAACATTTTATTGATAATAACTAATTTGGTGGAAAAGAGGCGTCTTTACTTTCCCTCACACATTCCCACAAAAACAATTTATTGACTTTCATTAGAAAAATAGGTTAATGAAAAATGTGACTTTGATGAAAATATTGAATTTGATTTTAAAAATGAGAAAACTCTGATTTTGATGAAAAAGTGACTATGATGAAAAAGTAACTTACATGCACTAGGATAACATTTTCTACATGCAGTCTCATAATGACACCTCGGCTCCGTTCCATAACAGTGAGCGCTTATAATCGCTCATTGATTGCTCAATGTAGCGCTCAAGTAACGCTCATTTTCTCCTTAACGACACGGTGCAAAACCTCAAAGTATGCTCGCTTTGCTACGTAGCGCCACATTGAGCAATCGCGTTGAAGAGAGGTTTAAAAGTAATCGCTAATTGAGCGATTACTTTGAAACCTCTCTTGAACACGGCCCAGATGACCGATTCTCTGTTGGAGGATCTGCTGAGCTTCCAAATACAATGATTTGGTCATTTCCTGAAGGACCTTATCTGGAGGATTCTCTGCTCTCATCCAACATGTATTGTTAAATGGGTGTCGCGATGGTTTCCTGTAGGCCTGTTTATACACACCGGTGTGTATTTCCCACATCCTTTGGTGAAAGACATATCCGGCCAAAAATACGCATATGTGAAAACACATTCTCTTCCCTAAGAGGTTACTCCCTTCAGATTTCCGATCCTAACCTCTGTTATTTTTCGCTTGAAATCGAGGACAGAAAGGGAGTGTCCCGATTGGTTGCAATTGAATCTAGTTGTGCAATCAGCGACGCCGCTGTAAAAGTGATATTTGCCAATGACACGTCATTATGATAAAATAAACGTAAGATATACGTTTTCTCGTTCGATGTGTTTTCCTCGAAATATGCTATTTGATGTTGTGAAAATGATTGATCATAAACATGCTTATAAATAAAGAATACCAAATCAGAGACAGATACCAACAATATTTCATAGATATTATTTACATCAGACATATTCGAAGGACATATGCTAATGAGCAAGAATCTTAAGAGAAAATGCCTAGATCTTTGAAGTCAGTCGGTCGACATGGCCGCTGAAAGATGAGTTTTCATTGGTTAAGAAACAGTGATAGAGCATGAGGTTCTGCTTTTCTCCGCTAGGGGAGTTTGCTTCTGCTCTCGATTTCAAGCGAAAAACAAAAGAGGTTAAAGATCGGAAATATGTAGGGAGTAATCTCTGTGGGAAGGAATGTACCTCACATAATTATTCCCTTAATTTATTAATTTATTTAATTAACATAGGCAAAACACAGATGATTTTATTGTGCATTTATTACCTGAACCATTATACTGAACAATTACGAGCATAATACTTATTTTTGCTTGAGAAGACAGATTCTTCTTCTTTTTCATAACAGTGCAATTAACAAAGCCTAAATACAAATGGCATATAACCAAATCCACAGATGAGTTGTTGAATCCTTTGGCCGTTCCTTTTAAAGGCACTGCATCAAATTTGTATAAAATTCGGATTTATGAAGCATGTGTTTTTTGCTAAATGAGACAAATAAAGGGTTTTATAAATAAAAATAAGGGAGGATAACATCAACTCTCATATTATCTATTAACATTTTTAAAAAGTCATTTAGTGAATGATCTATTAATTGAATATTGATTTTTTTTAATAGTTTTGTCAAATTGAATTTGAGTTGCAAATGTATGTTATGAACTTCTGAATAATCCACTTTTTATTCACTGTACAGGGCTTGTTGTGTCTGGCTACAGAGTTCGTGATGGACAATGGACGGAGATTGGTAGGAGAGACCCACAACTTCAACAGGTGGGGAAAACATGTCAGGAAAATAACCACAATATCGTTTAATTTTCCTATTCCAGGAATCACTTAAAGCGATCTACTGTCATCAGTGTCTAACTACATTATATATAAATGTTTATAACTACATTATATACATATAAACATTTGTATAGCGCCAATATCCAGCTAAGCTAAGCTGTTCAAAGGCGTTTTGGGTGCCACTGTTGTCAATCTCAGCTCCATTTGGAGTATGCATTTTTGCAACCACTAGGCGCACCACGTTAAATCAGCATGCTCATCCTTCATAGCTTCATGCTTCATAGCTGGGTGAACTAGGACACATAGTCACAGTATTCTGTCCAAGGATACTGCACGTTGCTGTACCTGCAACTAGGTGTCTGCACGTATTCATGTGGCCACAATCTGGTCATTTACCAACGGAATCGTGGGTGCACAGGGTTGTGTACTAGGGGTTGTCAAAACACTGAAAGAGTCCGCACACAAAGTTGACTCCAAGGTTTTTACACCCGGTCACAGGTGGACTCGAACCCGGCACCTCAAGCTCGCTGGATTCCTAACCTGACGCCTTTGCCGACTCGGCCACCGTGCCCACACATTAGTGTTCAGTCACATACATTCGCTTCTCCTTCTTCTTCCAATGGCATTTAGAAGCTGGTCAGATGGGGGAGATGTGGTAAGCATGCTTGCCTCTCACGCCGACGACCCGGGTTCGAATCCCGGTGGAGACACCAAAGATGTGTTACTTGGGTCGAATACTGTGTTGTGTCCTTGGGCAAGGCACTTAATCCACATTGTACTCAGTCTACCCAGCTGTATAACCGTACCTGAATACGGGAGGTACTGATGAAGCGCTTAGTAGCAGCTGTGAAAATACAGTTCCTTCAGTGAAATTCTACTCTGCATTATGCCTGCCTCTCTACGTATCATAAACGTTACGTAGAGACTGGTTATATCCCTTTGGTAAGGGGACATCACTCCAACGTCCAGAACGTTCTTCGCGGAACTGCCGGGACCATTGATTTTGAAACCTGGGATCGAATCCCGATAGATCCATGATTCATGCTGTGATAACGTAATCATTCAGCATAATTACAACACTCAAAGGCTATTGTTATTACACTGTCACATTTTCAATATTCCATTAATAAATATTTTATTAATTATTTTTTTTTATTTTGTAATATTTTTTTTTAAAATTGGCACACAAAATTATGTGTAGGCAATTGCCTTTTTGCCTATATGGCAGCTATATGGTAGCGCTTTGAGCATACCTTAGGGTGTGGAAAAGGCGCAATAAAGTACGCAATTATTATTATTATTAATAATAGGAGAATGAGTTCTATGGATATTTAACTTCTTTATTACAGGAGTGCAACGTTTCGATGTTCAATGTAGATGTTAACAGCTTATCAAGCAAGTGATACTGGACATAGTTACAAGATGAATAAATAAATGGAGAACAAGTTTGTACAATTGAATAGGTATATGTGCTTAGGGATATGATAAGTTTACATACGCAATGAGGTTGATGTACAAGGTAAGTGTCATCATAGTACACGATGCTATGAAACTATATGGTAGAATGAGTGAATATAATGTTATATAAGTAATAATAAGTAATTAGGTTGGTGTACGACAAATCCCCCACACCCGGCATACCAGTATCACTATCAACACCAGTATCAACAACGAAACGAATAAAGAAGTTGTATATCCATAGAACTCATTCTCTTACATATATTCGCTATAATAGATAACAATTAATAAATAACTTTCATTTTTAGCTTTTCATAAACACCACCACCCATATGACACTACAGAAAGGGGATATAATTGTGAGTATGACAAAGTTATAAACAAAAACGGTTAAAGAAATGTCCATTGTAGTGTATACTTATATAGAGATATAGAGAACGCTCAAGTACTCCCAGAATAAAATATCTACATAGTTTACACTGTCGGCCAAAAGAAACGCCTACCAGATATCTTATCAGGTTTCGTAAAAACTACAATGAACAGTTTAGCAATATTATAGCATTATCACGTTGCACCATATGTGCATAATATATTTAAATTTCTAAAGTTGTGGTGTCACCAAAGAATGGTGATTGTTGAAATGATACAACATAAATTGTTCAGTTTTCGATCAGTGCTTGATCAGAAAAAAACAATTGAAACATATTTCCATACAACCACGAGCAACAATACAGGCACGTATTCGCATTAAAGTGGTGATGACGCTACAGATGTACATGGTTACTGTGAGCAAGTGAATCAACCGGAAATAGCGGTTTTCATTGGGCATGGTTTTCATGAATGTTATTCCACGATTTCAATGGACTTTCAAAGTAATTATTGTTTCAGCATAACGTTGAAATCACGATTAATTATATTTCAGAAATTATTTCATCTTTCATTTTAAGGACAATCAAGTAGGCGTTTCTTTTGGCCGACAGTGTATGAGGAAATCCACAAAACATCAACCTCACCTATTCACGTATCTTAACATGCTGTTGGATATCAGTTTTCTCCTCACATGTCAAAAAGCAACATAACCTCATAAATAATACAGATTTTCTATTGTACCAACGATACAGATCGGATTTAAATGAAAATTTTATTGTGCAATCATTTACTTTGCTTCAAACTAAGCCTTCAAACTGTTAACATATGTGTCTGGAAGAATACGGTTATTTCATGGTTTATCATGTCTTATTAATACAGTTTTGTTTCTAGTCAAAATAAATACCACAAGTTCGTTATGTCTCATACAGGCTTACCGCTGCACGATGGAAAATGGATTTGACCATGTTGTAAAGTATGGGTGAGTTTACTTATTTCACATTTATACTTTGGCGGATCGAGGATATTAGTTTGGAGGGATGTATGTAGCATGTAGTATTTTGTTTGTTTGTTGTTTTTTGTTTTTTGTTGTTGTTTATATGTGTTAATCTATACATTCATGTTCATCAACCTTGGGGGGAAATATTGTTTAAAAAGTATGCAATAGTAAATGAAAAACATTCATGGGAATATTTATTAAAATCAGTTTTAAAATAACGTTTTGTGATGTCTAGTATGTTGCATCCTCGGTTACCTAGGTTTTTATATATGCTCCGTTTCTCTTCACTATATCATCCCTGGGAAACGCTATCAGAGAAATCTGTACTAAAATTACCCTCCCTTGGCCGACGTGACGAAGTCAGCAACCAAAGAAAATGCTCAAGAAGGATAAGACGGAAATGGTCAAGGGAGATAACCGGTGACGGATGGTTAACAAATGACCTCACGTGCTTTGCAACGAAGTGATATGAATTGTCATTGGCTGGCAGGTCAAAGCTGCGTAGCAGTTTGATTGGCCCAACAGGCCAAGGACGGGTAATTTGAGTACAGATTTCTCTGATAAAGTTTCCCAGGGGTGATATAGTGGAGAGTGACGGAGCATATATATAACCCTGCGTAACCGAGGTTGAGTATGTTGTTGGTTAATAATTTTGATATTCTTTGTATACATGTACCTTGAATGTGTAATTATTTATTTTATCTTTTCAAGTCCAAAAAACTCCGAAGAGATGTGTGGATTTGTCATTGTGTACTATACGGAACAAGGGAAAATGCTTAAGAGGAACAGCTATAAGTCAACGAAGATGAACTGGACCTGGAAAGATTTCGAAGGCGATGACCTTGCCCTTCAGAATATGCCGGAAACCGTTAGTGTAGTTCCTGGTACGACAATACCAATACTCGAGACATCGAGGCGAAACTAAAAAACTACGTGATAGCAAATTTAAATGCAACAATATATTTTTGAATATACTGTAGATAACCTTTGTGTACTATTGTGAAGAGGGAATAAAATCGTGTGGTTTTACTTTTCTTTCTTTTATTTTATTGCTATCATAAACACAATACGGTTGCCAGTGCTTCAGATTCAAGGAAAGGATAATTTGAGTATTTGAGGTCTAAATTGCGGGGTATATAAATTATATAACATGCAATCAAACTCAAAATGGCTCAAAGAAATGTCACCTGATAGTGGATGTTACTATCTAAACTAGTACATGGCATCGTACAAGAAAATTGTTACTTTGGTTGAAGAATGTAATTTCACATTGAAATCGAGTAATGCCCCATCACAATACACTTTTTCATCAAACAGAACAGCCTTAAGTGCACACAATTTCGTTGCAAAAGAAAATATGATATCACACCTGTTGCAACTGAGCTTGCCTTTTTTCAATATTTACACTTCCGTAAAACATGTAACTGATCGCTTTTCGATCTTGTGAGGTATTAGTCAAGTGATTTATTATACCGGGATTTTCCAAAAGCAAGCCCTCTCGTTTAGAAGCCCATGGGCTACTATTGGGACAATGTTTCCAATTAGAAGCCCATGGGCTACTATTTAATTCCAAAGTGTGTCCAATGAGAGTGGCCTCCCCTTTCTACAATACAAATAGTCCATGTTAATTTAGCTGTTTAATGATTTGTTAGAAACCTCGTATATGATGGTGCAAGTACGTGGTGGTGATTGCGACCATCCGTTGTGTGATGCATGATCATGAACAAAGCTTAAACATTCTGTACAGTTTAGTTTTCAAGAGTTTCAATGCGTTTCATTTTGGTCTCCGTGTTATTCTGAAACAATGATTATTATAGATGAACCCTTAGGGTTAAGGTCAGCTCCTAGACTTTTTACATCCACGGTACCGGTTAGTCGTAGCGTGCGAACCTTCGCGATCCCTCCAGTCGCAAACCCCCTCCTCTGCTCTCGGGTTCTTGTGTTGTGTTTTTAGTTAATTGGCGACCCCTTGGTCTGTACCGCCGACCCCCCAGGAGCGGGGGTAGTGGAGCCCTTAGGGTTGTGACAGGCTCTTAACACTGTGCCTTACAGTCGCCAATTCGCCCTTAAGGTGGAGAGTTGCCTCCTCTGCTCTCGGGTTGTCTCGCAGCCTGCCTCCTTCAGTGGCATGCTGGCTACGGTGAGTTATCAAGTAGAGTATGTAAATAATAGTACGTTTTCGTTTTTTTAACCATTTGCAATACTGCTGACGGTTATATGGAAAATATTGCTTTCACTTAGTGTTCCATATGCACAGGACAAAAAGTGGTGGAATCCGCTTGCCGGATCCTTCTGTATTCTTTCGGATCCGCCAATATTTGGGAGAATCCGGAAGGATCCGGCACATGGATTCCAACATTTTTTGTCCTGTGATGATTGTCACTTATAAAAGATTTCCTAATACAAGCCCATGTTTCCGAATATAAGCCCGGGCTTCTATTTTGTGTCAAAGTTCTCTCATCAAAAACCCTATGTTTTCTGAAAACCCCGGTATTAACTAAACGAGTTTAGTTTAACATTTTCTATCTTAAGCATGTCTTTATAGGGACACCTTTTGTCAAAATTAATCTCTTAATTTTACACGATTGTCTACAGTTAACGTTGACTTATTCATTCACCTGATGAATGGACAATGAACTGCCCAGAAACATCGTGCAAACAATAAACAAGAAAAATGAGATCCATATTGATCTGTGTTAACACATATATTTCAAAGGCGTTAAACAACTCACCTCACCTCATTTGGACCCCTTAATTATAATTAGGCAACTTAAGCTGCTGAAATGAAACCACCCTCAAACTATCTTACTTAAACATTACCCAGTTGCATGCCAGCGGAATATATATATTTACTTTGTAAACCCGATTAGGAATTCAGAGAAAGTAAAACCTTCTCATATCATGGACACGCATCCGAATGTTCAGACAAATGAACAAAAACTAAAACGTCCCGTCAATACTCACGAATCATTATTAAATTATGTGTATATGTAGTGTATGAAGAATAGAATTATTGTGACTGTATGATATGTGGTTTTCCTACTACACTACATATTGTCATCATTAGACTAGTCATAAGGGTCACGACCGAAAAACCTATTTTCATCTTCTTCTCGAGGACAAAAAGACCAAGAACACTGAAATGTTATGTAGAGACACGTTTGCCAATGGGGTTTAAAAGTGTAGATTTGGTAACCATGTCATGTCACGACCTAAAAACCCACTTTAAACTTCTATCGAGAATGAAAAGGCCTATACCATTACAATATGTTGTGTACGGATTCCTTGGCCAAAGGAGATTATAAATTGCATATTTTTGGTGACCCTTTGGCCCGAAATATAGACCTAAGCAGTCGCGGCCTAATACCCTATTGTTGTCTTCTTCTCCAGACCACAAATCCCTCGAAACCTAGAATCGTGCAAATGGAAAGGATAAATTGTAGATTTGGTGCCTCAAAGATCGCTAGCAAAAAGTCGAGGATGATTAGACAGCAAGTGTTGCAGGAGAGAGATATGCACTGGGGGAGTCTGGGTTTGTACTTGAGTTACTGCTGGTACTGTGCACAGTCACTGTGGGCGTGGCTGACGACACTGTTGTGCACCATGACGTGAATCTCGGCAAGTCAAACACACGTGAGCAAAGGTACAGCGTGTCCTACGACACCCAGCATCATTGAAATTGTTACATATTCCACATCACGGTGTTTGATTCTATCTCGACCCTTGGAATCCATGATAGTTCTGTGCTTTGAATCGTAGGGGGCAAACTTACTCCTATTGCTGAGTCGACGCCCAGGCTGAGCACACAACTCCGATGAATGTGTCACGCTGTCACAGATTTTGCAAGTGCGGGCACGCTTGCCAGAAGTCACTAGAGTCCAAAAGTTAATATCTCGAAGGCCCCAATTAACAGGCACCCCTTGTTCGGCAAAGGCGGCTACCCGTGCCGCAAAGAGTTTGTGGTAGTCATAATGGGTGGAGCCACCATAATACCTAGCCAGTATAATGCATGTTTGCTGATGCATATCCATCTGTCTCAGCTTCATAAAATCCGAATCACATAATATCATTTTGTAAAAGTCAAAAGCCTCTAGAAACTCTGGCAAAGTAAGTAATCAAAGTAATCTACTTGTTCTAGAATCCTCTCTCACCGACAAGGTATTCCCAGTTAGGTCAATAGAACGAGATTCGGGCTCCTGGTTAGGCAAAAGCAGCACTGCAATATTGACATATTTACCTTCTTTTATCTTTTTTGCAACCGAAGGTGAGACGGTGTCGATGTGGGACAAACTATCCGAAGAGACTCCTTGTACTTGGAAATGGGTCACATGCGCCAGAAGATTAGCTGGATTATCTGTTGATGGCATGTCAGATGGAAACACTCTGTTGTTGACCAAATTCCTTAGCTCAGCGACCTCTATTCGTAGTTCTGCAATAATTGTCTTCCCTGAAGAATCCTCTCCACGCATGCGCACACTTCCGAAATCGACCATTGTCGTCTCGCTGTCCAGTAACTGTCTGGAATCTGTCCAATCAGTCTTACTAGCTGCCACCTCGTCAGCTGATAAAGATATGCGTCCCTGTCGAACCGGAGACGATCCCCGGGCGTCACTACTAGATGGGTTTGGAAGAACGGTCCTTCCTCGTTCCATTGTTTCCGGATCAGAAGATAGAGAGTGTGACGTCACAGTAGCTAAGGGTCTCCGAGCCACTGGGACCGTTGGTCGAACTGGTAACTCACCATGCATTGGGCGATTTGCCTCGTACAATTCGGCCATTGTACTACGGGTCCATGAGGGTGGCACGTGAAAACCCATCTCAGTGAGACGCTGTCTCAGGTCCGTGCCCGTGAGCCTGGGTTGGTCCCCGCTTTGGGGACTGTCATGGCTGTCGTCAGGAACGGTTGATGAATGAACCGTGTCACTCTTCGTCGTATTGGCTCCATTTCGCGTACGCAAACGAGATTTGAGTACCGGCGGCATGTTGACGAGGAGTTAGTGAACCAATTTATATTGTCGAACGTAAGTGATGGCTTCTCGACATGACGATGTTCCTAGATGACCAAGGGCGATAAATACCAATGTTTGGTGAAGAGGCATATAAACAAGAGGAGACAGAGGTCACGTGACACAGCTTAAATACAGAAAAGTTGTGACGTACTTCCGTTTGAATAAAACTTTGAAAGTAAACAATGATACAAAAAAACGGAAACATAATGGTAAATATAATATGAACATAAACTAAGGAATGAGCATGGAAAGGATTATTAATAAGTAAAATACAAAATATATGCCTGTTGTTGCACAAACTAAAATTTAAAAATTCTCATATATGTATGAATCAACTATTTTGAATAATAAATCGTATTTAATTAATAATATCTATACATTTGAATTTAGTTATTTTACGTCGCGACGAAGTTAAGAAGGTTAAGTTATTGAACTAAAAATTCCTCACAGTGCTGCTACGTCTCTCCTGCGTCAAGCCTTTATATCAACACCGATTCGGAGCCGTGACCTCGAACTAGCTCAAGTTGACCCAGCGTTACCAATGACGTTTCGTATTATTTTTACAGAATATCATAACTATACTTATCTTATGAACGTACACATATCATTTTCAAAGTTAAATTATCGATGTTTTATATGCAAATGATAAATTAAAACGTTTGAACAAATAGGGTTTCACGCAGCCATTATGTTCGCGCAGTGATTTTGCTTGTTTACTTCCGTCTACTCACAGTGTCGTTACGCTAAAACATAGTTTTGGATCCTTTTGGCTATTTTTTTTATGAATGTTACCCAGTTTTTCTATAAACCTAATATCGGAATCATTTACATTAAGCGACAAGAGCATTTTCATTACATTAATTACATGTTACAACTTATTGAAAGTGGTAAATTGTGATGGCCAGGGATCCTGACCAAGATCGTTCGTGAACCCAAGGATGATAGTTGATAAGCCCTGGGGACGAGGTTGACCAAACTATTGAACGTCCGAGCGAATATAATCCTCTAAAGAACCCACTTTCATCAGGAAATGTACAAAATGTGAAAGTTTGGTGCGAATTTATCAAGATGGTAATGGATTGCACAGAACGCGCCATTCGAGACATATAGTTCGTGCACTTAACTTGACACTCGAGAAACACGTGCTCAGACTGAATGTCCATATTACTACGCACTTCATTCATACACTAGAGAAGGGCCAACACAAAGGTTATGGCATGTTACAAAATTTTAAACTTGTAATTTTTCATTTTATTTCACTCGGAACAAGTGAGATCTAAGTCATGTAATACCATAGTTTCCTCGTTGCATCAGGAAATGCCAGAACGGTATGTCCTTGAGGTCCGTCATCGACCAAAGACCTCGGACGAACCTCTCGGACCAACTATCCTGGTATTTTCCCGATATAACTTGGAAACTATGGTAATAACTATTACTTATTACTCAACCGTGGTGGGATCACTCAGATAACAATGAGTTGGTTACACACATGTGTGATACCCCGCGTGCGTCATAATCGGCGCTTGACGTCATAGTCGTTTTTGGTTGACGTAACGATGTTAGCAGGGCGACCTCAATAACGGGTAACCTATTTGCAAGTGAGCGTCACTAACAACGATTTTCTTGCTTTCGCTCGTTAAAATACCAAACCATCCACTCGTTTCACAAACATGTTATCAAACGGGACATCGTTTAGTATTATTTATATATCAAAGGGTTAGAAAATATATATTCATGAACCAGTACAAAGACTTGTATGTCTACAGCTGAGTGTTGATTGCAATGTAATGGTATAACACGGACACTGTCATCATGACAGAAGAAAGTTAGGTTTAATCTTAACATCGTTCACTATTAGTTTACAAAACATACTCAACTTCCTTCGTGTAATGCCAATTTTATTAAAGGTACATCCATTGTGTTGTTGGGGGCCACATATTGCAAACGTTATAAATGGTGTTACTTTATCGAGAAGTACCGACTGTTACCGAAAACTACCATTTTGGTGACAGTAGACTTAACATATTGAAGGTATGAAGGTAACAGTAGTGAATTCTGATCGAAAACCGGACAATGCACAGCGTGTGGCGCGCGCCAATGAGTCAAACGTAATTTTGGAATCTTATTTATAACAGACAAAAAGACAAATTTGAGTTGATAATGATTAATAGGTCCCATAACTACTGTGCATGTACATGGGACGTGCAGTTTCGGTTTCTGCACATGCATAGTTATGTTACTAAATTTTATTTTGAAACTAGTATTTGTAATATATTTGGCGATTGGGGATAAATATGCAAGCTGAGTGAATTTATTTGTATTGTAGACAGCACATGTGGTGAGTTGGAACGTATTACAGCCAAATAAAAGTTTATGAAACACAATGGATGTACCTTTAAACGAGTTAATCATTTCACAGGTATAATTGTACCACGATACCCTAATCCCAATAACTCTCGTATATGGCCGTCAAAAATGCAATGACCAATGAAATAACTTAAATTCGAGCAATATTGGCAGTACCCGGATGAGAGAACCCATGAGTGATCATCGATGTTCAAATCACGACATTCCATTGGTTGGCAAATTACATGCTATAAATGGCGATGGGTAACCATCTTCCAGTAAAACCGATAGCTATCAGGCTCAGGGAATGGGGGTCTTGTAGTAGAGTAGCGGATACAAATACACTGTTTGACCAGGATGATCATCTTTTCCGCAAGCAACATTTGCTCGTAACATGGCATAAGTACAATGGATAACGTGTGCAATGGTGATTTTAAAAAAGTAGATGTGGACATAATTACGAATAATTCATTAATCATTGTTATGACTTCAATAAATATGACACATCAACCATAAACATAACAGTGACACAGTTTTCACAATCTAAATAAATTTAGATAACAGGTTATTAAATCGATCTAAATTTGTTTAGATTGCAGTTTTCAGAAAGTGACAATCCCTTCATTACAGTTATTGCTAAAATCCACGACGCTGAAATATGATAATTAAGACTGAAATTAGATTTAGGCAACAGGTTGCAATAAATGAGTGAAGCACCGATTGATTGACTAAGCCAATAGGTTATAGTTGCATTGTTCATGTAATAACTTAATTTAGTTGTCTAACTGAATGTTCACAGCATGCTGCCAATAAGACATGTTGACCAACTATAAAATTGACTGATGTACCTGAGATTTACCAGTTCACACATACAGGTAAATGAGTAAAATCCAGGTAATACTCACTTTGAATGAACTATTCAGGAAAAAGTATTTCTTGTTCGCATCATTTATAACCCGTTTTATAACTGATATTACATTTTGACCAATTTTAAAACGTACTGACGTGCCTGACATTCAAGTAACATTTAACATTGAATGGACTATTCAAAAAAGTCTTTCTTGTTTGGCATATTTTATTCTTCTGTTTATAAGAGTAATTACAGTAATGTAGAATTTTGCTTGGTGTTGTATGTCATAAAAACTTTTTGAGAATATACTGTTGATATAAAGTACCTCAACACCCTATTTATTCATAACAAAAATGTGTTGCCGTAGGGGTTGCATAATCCGTTATGTATAAACAATATTTCTTTTGGATATGGTTAACGGTGTTTATTTTGATATTTGTTTCTAGTAAAAGATGAAATAAAATGATGGTACACCATGAATTGTGAATCCCTTCTTGTTGTATTTTGAGATATACAATCTATGTATAAATATAAAGACAGTATGATATGTCTCCATGTGTCATGTTCCAGACATCTCCTCCATCTATATAAGAATGTTCCTCTGTGAGAAGGTGCTGCTTCTCCTACAGACATGTACAGTGATCTTCTCCCAGAACATCCACCTACAAATGCCTGGGGCCCAGCCTGTTGCCGTACGTTATAGTTAGGGCCGTTTAATACTTGTATATAAAAGGAGATTTAAATATTTTGAATTTAAACATCAGTTTACAGAGAGAGAGAGAGAGAGAGAGAGAGAGAGAGAGAGAGAGAGAGAGAGAGAGAGAGAGAAGAGAGAGAGAGAGAGAGAGAGAGAGAGAGAGAGAGAGAGAGAGAGAGAGAGAGAGAGAGAGAGAGAGAGAGAGAGAGAGAGAGAGAGAGAGAGAGAGAGAGAGACCTCATCATATATGACAAATTGCATTGCGTGATGACGACATTCTTCAAATGTAGTTATTGCCACGATTATTCATACGATTAATAGCATAGTCATTAATAAAAGATTATATGCTAAGCATGTAGCATATCTGTTTACAGGAAGATGCTCATCTGTGTCATTCAATGGAACTCAACACAGAGGCTGAAGTTTACATCAGTGAGTGATTTTGCATTATTATGTTTACACAATGAGTTTTGCGGATCTTTGCATGGCGGTAATGATGATGATGATGATTATGATGATTATGATGGGATGGTGAGAATAATATTAATGATGGTGATGATGGTAATACTGAGCATAAGGATGATGGTGCAGATGATGATTATAATGGCAATAAAAACATTATGATAATGATGTTGATGACAAAAATGGCGAGGAGGATAATGATGTCATGATTATCTGATTTCACCATTCCCTAGATGGGTCTGACCCGAATGAAGACATGAATATAAACGTTTTCATTATTGTATCATGCAAGTGATGTACCTCAGGATTATTGTAATTAATAGCAATGCTCGATGTGCAAACAAAATGCATTTGTGTGACAATTGAAACAATGTTCAATGGTTTTTAATTTTCCACAGACGGGTTCAATCCGCATGCAGACTCTAGTATTATCCATCATATGGTTATATCAGCGTGTGAACAGCCTGGATCCATGGAACCGGTGTGGTACGTACATGTACGTTTATCGTATATCGTAGAATTCATGATTAATTTGTTTTTTATTTGCTAAGATTATTCATCAATGGTGTGAATCTATCCCATACCGAGATATTTTTTAGTAAATGTATATATGAATGGTCTTTTTTTAAAAAGGATAGGCATTGTTTATAAACCGAAACGTTACCCATCCTACCGTTGTTTAGATACCTTAAGGTTACCATCCTACAATTGGTTCTATGCCGAAAGGTTACCATCCTACCATTGGTTCTATGCCGAAAGGTCGCCCATCATACCACTGTTTATATATCGAAAGGTTACCATCCTACCATTGTTTATATACCGAAAGGTAACCATCCTACCATTGTTTATATATCGAAAGGTTGCCATCCTACCATTATTTATATACCGAAAGGTTACCATCCTACCATTGTTTATATATCGAAAGGTTACCATCCTACCATTGTTTATATATCGAAAGGTTGCCATCCTACCATTGTTTATATACCGAAAGGTTACCAACCTATTATTGGTTCTGTGCCGAAAGGTTACCATCCTACCATTGGTTCTATTGCCGAAAAGTTACCATCCTACCACTGTTTATATATCGAAAGTTTACCATCCTACCATTGGTTCTATACCGAAAGGTTACCATCCTACCATTGGTTCTATGCCGAAAGGTTACCATCCTACCATTGGTTCTATGCCGAAAGGTTACCACCCTACCATTGGTTCTATACGGAAAGGTTACCATCCTACAATTGTTTATATACCGAACGGTTACCATCCTACCATTGGTTCTATACGGAAAGGTTACCATCATACCACTGTTTATATATCGAAAGTTTACCATCCTACCATTGGTTCTATACGGAAAGGTTACCATCATACCACTGTTTATATACCGAAAGGTTACCATCCTACCATGGTTTATATACCGAAAGGTTACCATCCTACCATGGTTTATATACCGAAAGGTTACCATCCTACCATTGGTTCTACCCAGAAAGGTATCCCATCATACCACAATCCTATGCCAAAAGATCGTCAATCCTACCATTTATTCTATGCCAAAAGGTCGCCATTCCTACATTTTATTCTATGCCAAAAGGTCGCCATCCTACCATTAATCTATGCCAAAAGGTCGCCAATCCTACCATTTATTCTATGCCAAGAGGTCGCCATCCTACCATTAATCTATGCCAAAAGATCGCCAATCCTACCATTTATTCTATGCCAAAAGGTCGCCATCCTACCATTAATCTATGCCAAAAGGTCGCCGATCCTACCATTGATTCTATGTTAAAAGGTCGCCTATCCTACATTGATTCTATGTTAAAAGCTCGCCTATCTTAACATTGATTCTATGCCAAACGTCGCCATGCTACCATATGCTCTATGCTAGGTCGCCATTCTTTATGTCGATTTTTAAAACAGAGACTTTTGTATCAGCCAAGATTGGCATCACACTGTTTCACATTTAAGTCATGTATTGAACATTTTGTAAAGACAATGTTGCAAGTTAAAAACTTTCTCTTCTCAGAATGATAATATTCCAGAATGTTACAAACATGTTAAAAGACAGTCCATAGGATGTAAATATTTCAAAAGTGCAGTTCATAAAGACCTACTTATGAAATAGACTGTATTTATATTTTGAAAATAACAATAATGTTGAACATTATTATCCATAAATGGTTCGTTACGATTTGGGTGATTTACTATCATCATAGGTATATGTTGACATACATCTAATGTGGACCATTCACGTATTATAAATTTATATTATAAGTGTTTAAAATTGTATGTCCATTTGCCTTAAAGTACATCATGAATAATTTAGCATTAGCTTTGTGTATACAATACCATTCAAGATCACATGGTGTCATGTGTTACAAATGATCATATTGGGTTTTGTCCTCACAAGAAAGCTTAATTAATATTTTTACATGAAATTAAGTTGGAATCCGTGCTTCCTATTGTTCAACTTACACCATTGATAAATTGTAAATTGTAAATTAGTGGACAAATGGTGTCTTTAAAAAGCTCATCAAAATAGAACTAAATCATCATAAGATACATTTGTAATACTCATCTAAATAAAAATAATAAAAATGCTGGTGAAATAGTTATTCAATCATGCAGTATATAAGCATCATCTTAAATGTTGTAAATAAAATAAAGTATATTTTCGTGTAAAGTAAGACCTGGTGATGATGATGATGAGGATGAGTTTGATGATGATGATGACGAGGATGCTGATGATGATGATGATGAGGAGGATGAGGATGATGATGATGATGATGAGGATGATGAGGATGATGAGGATGATGAGGATGATGAGGATGATCATAAGGATGATGATGATGAGGAGGAGGAGGATGATGATGATGAGGATGATGATGATGATGATGATGATGATGAGGATGATGATGATGATGATGATGATGATGATGATGATGCTGAGGATGATGAGGATGGTGATGAGGATGATGATGATGATGATGGGGATGATGATAATGATGATGATGATGATGATGATGATGATGATGATGATGATGATGATGATGATGATGAGGATGATGATGATGATGATGATGATGATGATGATGCTGAGGATGATGAGGATGGTGATGATGATGATGATGATGATGGGGATGATGATAATGATGATGATGGGGATGATGATGAGGATGATGATGATGATGATGATGATGATGGTGATGAGGATGATGATGATGATGATGATGATGATGCTGAGGATGATTAGGATGATGATGATGATGATGATGATGATGATGAAGATGAAGATGAAGATGATGATGATGATGATGATGATGATGATGATGATGATGATGTGGATGATTGTGACTACAATGAGCTTTAATAAGTTTGTATAACATCAATGATGATGATGATGATAGGGATATGGATGACTGTGACTACAATGAGCTTTAATAAGTTTGTATAACAACAATGATGATGATAACGATGATGACGACGATGAGGATAATGATAATGATAATGAATTTTACAATCATCTTATTTTTTAAAACATAAATTAGGAGGTGCGGACACTTCGATGCACCTTCGAGATACCCAAAGGCCCGTGACTGTCAAGGCCGTCAGGAGGTGATGTACGTCTGGACCTTGAATGCAACATTATTTAACTTACCAAAGGGTATAAGTATAGGATAATAAATCTCTTTGGCATGTTTTATCAAGCTTACAAACCGACCCCGTGGTTAAATTTTATGTTTAATCTATTCTAATTGATAGTGTGAAAAAGTAAAGGAGTCGTACGTAAAATATTCCCCTTTGGTTAAAGGAAGTAGGGTATAAACCTCATCAGCCTAGTCCCTGTAGCACAGTGGTATCATCGCTGCGCTTGGTGTATGGAGGTTTTGGGTTTGAGACCGGCTATTGCCAAAAGCATTTGGAGATTAATGTTTGAATTAACAGTTGTTTTCCAACATAACATACACTAAATTTCATCTTAAACGTAACATCTCAGTATTAGATAAAGATATATGAAGAGGGGCATTATTAAGATAATTGCCCGGCGTAGAGGGAAATTACGTTAGAATCCAGGGGATTATGTGATAATCCTTGGAATAATACATCCACATAGGACTTATTGAGTATAATGTTATAGGAAGTATAGTGGTGTGACGTCACTTGAGGTTTGTAAGAAATAGGAACTCATCATAGAAGTAAAAGGCACCTTCTAGGAAACATCATAGGAGACAATAAACATATAATGCCATATTCAGTATATAAGCACACTATTTGGGATAATAACCCTATGCATCTATAGTGGTGATTTGAAATGTGTTTCGATATGACATTGTGTGAAAAAAGCAAGCTAAAACAATCGATCATTGATACTTGAGCAAAATATATGTACATGTTAAATTCAATTGAAGTATATACTAACAATATCAAGCGGTTAATCAGTGTAAATCAGAGGATAGATTGAATCATGAATGATGAAGACATTTGGTTATTAAATCAAATCTGTAATCATTAGATGATACATTCTTCAAGAACTTATAATAAATACTGTATATTTGGATTGAAATATGTTTAAGATATTGCCTTCACGGTTGGAGGGGAGACCGGATTGAAGTACCTTATTGTGCAGATTCATTACAATGATGTCACTTTGTTCAACCCGCCATGTGAGTAATTTATTATTTCTATCGACCTAAGTCGATTATTATATTACTAAATTATCAAATATTATTTTAGATAAGAACAAATTGAATATATATATATATATATATATATATATATATATATATATATATATATATATATATATATATATATATATATATTACCTAATACCTGTTGCCATATCATTTTACAAGATAATTGTAGTATCGTATCTATTGATAGTTCATGTCATTTATATGACTTTATTATTATTATTTTCTTAAATCTGATCTATACATGTACAAGTTTTGGGGGAAAATCGTATTCTTATTTTAACTCATTGTATTCAGTATCCTCAAATAGCCTTTCAAAACTTGGAATTTACAAACAAACAACTCTTCATTTCTGATATTGTTTCTATGTATTGCCCTCAATCGAAGTAACACACAACATTGCTTTACTTGTTTGAAGGCTTGTAATGATAAAAGGTGAATAATCAAGATTCGGCAAAACCACGTTGCATTGTTTGGTTAGCTACACGTTATCTATGTATTGTTAAGTATGAATAGCTTTCCAACTGAAATGGAATACTGAAAGAAAATTGACACTCAAACAAAACTACATGTATAAGCCTGATAACCAACTTCCACTCAACTTCCACCATTCTCTCCACGGAAGTAATTTTTTTCCAACGTCACTTCTGTTACATGTAGACCATATGTCTCATATTTATATTGATATTTTGCAACATATATACCATTATTATTTCTAATCAATCAGACATCGGCTTGCTTCTCCTATTGACTTCTATATTGACGAAACAGATGTGCATCGCACAGTTGAAAGAACTATGGTCTTCTCGATGGTAAACGGTAACAGACGATAACAATGATTGCAGAAGAAACTTTGCTTGCAACCAATCAGGATTATCTATCGATGTCACAATAGAATTGTCGCATTACAATTTTATGTGACAGAGGTTACGTGGGGCGATATGGCTTGAGTAACTTCTGTTGAGAAGGAATGAACCTCCAAACGTGATTAATTTTTTGCGTATTTCAGATGACAAAACTGATCACACGGGAGTAACGCTTATAACACAAGCTAAAAGGTAAGTCAACTATACTCATATTGTAGAAAATGATAAAATAAAATTATCAAAGTGTTCATACCAATGTTCTCTAAAAATGAACATCCATGTTATGTTTCTATTGAAAAGGAACTAGCTGTTCTTACATTTGCACTGCCATAAATGAAATAATACTCAATTCTTTACATTTAAGAGAATAACATTTGTTTCACTTCGTTCTTGTGAGAAGTATTATTTTTATTTTGATGTTACCTTTTTTATTTCAACATAGTTATCTAACAATCTATCTATCTATCTATCTATCTTTTTATTTATCTATCTATCTATCTATCTATCTATCTATTTATCTATCTATCTATCTATCTAACTGCAATTTTCTCTTGGAATAAAAACTATATTTTGCTCTTTCTATTTCACACATTAAATTGTAATATTCTGTCAACGACAAAATCCAATGTGGATGGTCAAAATCAATCCCTACCGTTTGTTATGTTTGCAAAGTCGATTCTCTTCAATCATACAACACTGTAGAACCTTGGTCAATATTATACCATGAAACTACACTGACGGGCAAAAGAAAGTATATGGCTCAGTTGTATTTATCATATGTATAATTTTCAAAATCAAATATCTCAAGTTTTCGACGTCGTATTTAAAAACGGACTAGTTTGTGAAAACTAGTCCAAAACATTAAATCAGTCAAAGATTACCTCTACGCGGTTTGAATTTTTGTAAAATTAAAATTTAAAATTTAAATTTTGAAATTCCCCCAAATTAACACAACTGTTCATCGAAATATAACACATACTCTGTGTGAAAATCAATAAATGTGCTTCGTCCTGCACACATTTACAACATTTTGAACATGGTAGGGGTCATGTTGGTGTAAATTTTATTTCTTATCCCTGTCTATCCCTACTTTAGATACTGATATTTTAGTTAAAAATTGAAACAGTCACCGATTAAGTCATTGAAACTACTGTCGAAAGGTGTTATTATATCGTGCCATAATCAAATGCATCTCATTTCTTTAAAATATTGAATTAATCGAAAACAAGTGAGTGTTAAACTTTCTTTTGCCCGTCAGTTTAGTTTCCAGAATAAGACAACATTGTGAATGAAAAGTTCATAGAGCTGATGCAGATAATCTCCAAAAACTTGTGTTCTGAAATCAATAGATAAAACATCTACTTCAACCAGTGTTTGTATGTTTGATATCAGATGCCATTAATATGTTTCTATTCAAAACTATTCGTTATTGGTTATCAGTGAAAGAATGAAAATGCATAGGCTTAGTGAGCCGTGATCTCATAGAGGTAAAACGTTCAGATGTCTTCAGCATTTTGACGTCATCAACATGACTTCATTTTTAACTTATTTTCAGTGATGAGAAAGCATTTTTTGGTTATTGTTTGATGGTGGAATAGCAAAGGTCAAAACTATTTTTGGAAAATGAACTTATCACTGTATCTTACACAAGCTACATATAATATGTCATGACTCCTGAAAACCTTTTACGAAATAACTAAAATCATTGTGAATTTTTCAGAGCTCGATACAGAGCCGGATTTCTAGATCTGTTTTCCTATGTGTACCTCGAACCTAACTCAAAAAGTAAGTTTAAATAGCCGCATCTCATTTTATTATCAAATCATTAAACTTACCATTTCTTCATTTATTTAATTTTATTAATACTTCAAACCATCAGAATACATCAATCAACGTTTTGGGGGTGTTTTTTTATAATTTGTATCATCAGCGTTGGTTTCTCACAAGACATCAAATTATCAAATAACAAATTTATCATTTATTTATTATGAAATAATAATTCAACCCACTACCTGTTTCAGGTTATGTTGAAGCTGCCGTGGTTTATACTGATGACCTCACCATCACACCTTTCCTCTACCGGGTACATACCCATCATCTAGGTCCGTGCAGCACTTGCTTTTATTGTGAACGATATTTTGATTAATTGAAAACTGAAGTTTACAGTTTTGTCAAAATTAATTTGAATTCAAACATCCTTTTTCAACTCCTGATGAATCCACTCTTCCTTCACTGTACAGGCCGTGTTGTGTCCGGCTACAGAATCCGTGATGGACAGTGGACGGAGATTGGTAGGAGAGATCCACAACTTCAACAGGTTGGAAACATATATTCAAACTTACTACAAGATCTTATAAATTTCCTTTTATTATTCAGTCACATCTATTCCCTATTTAGCATCCTAGACGATTGTTCTCCTATTAGTGTGTGTAAGGGTAAATACCATGTGTAAGAAGTTGTCATACTTCCGATCAAATTAATGATTTTTGGTGCTAGATGGATACTTAATGTGCTTAAAGGTTGTCTCATAGGTAACAGTAAGTGTCCGCTAGTTTAGTGGCTAAAGAGATATCATAAAGAGATTGGAGTTTTATCCCTACTGTTTTGACCCATATCATTTGATCATTAAAGGGACACTGCGTCGAGGATAAAAATGAGATCCCTTTTATCTACCTATGCTGATTAACGTGTCTGCTAATACGTTACACTTCGCTGCACTGTCTCCATGCAGTATTACCAATTACTTCAATTGTCTGAAATGTTGGGGCTGTGACTCTTTACCAGACACGTTAATCAGCATAGGTAGATAAATCTGATTTCAATTTTTATCCTCGACGCGGTGTCTCTTTAAGATAATAATTTGAGGCATGTACATTTGTGACGATTCTATTTCACTACACTGCAATATTCTTTCAAAGATATGGTTTGAAGAATATGAATTATGGTGTATAAAGTAATTTCAAAGAAAGAGGACAAACTTCTTGGATGCAGTTGCAAATAATATAATAACTCCTCCCCTATCCTCCAGTAAACATCTTTCGATAAAGGACTTACATTTCCCCAACTATCAATCGATTCTATGTGAAAATAATACTTTACAAGACAGGTAGACCTTAAGGTAATAAGTAAGGGTTTTATGGGATAATAAACGAGGTATTAAGTGATTTTTTGGGGACTTGGTGTTATGCATATATATTCTGCTTTTGTTACTGAATTTGTTGACCGGATGTAATTTTCCTGTGTTTCTAGGTATTCGGAAAAATAAGTACGTTATCAAACAGTATTGTCCATTTCTGATTGGTATAAACCTAACATAGAATCGGCGGTTGGCTATTGCAGATGCCATTGTGTATGTTGAAATATAAGCCACGAATATAGTTGAACAGTACCTTAGATATCGAATTCCAAATTTCCACTGTCAGTTCTTTAGACTATTGATATTAATGGGCGGGGGTACTTTTATCTACACTGTATATGTGTGCAATTTCCTGTGCTTGTAAAGAAAATATATAGAGGATAGATGACATTTTCCCATGTATATCTCATCGCATGAAGTAGAAATGAATATTTTCATGAGTGTAAATACATGACTTCTACTTCAGGAAATGAGATATACATGGTATGCGACGAGAAATGTCAAATGTTCTATTTATTAGATTTCACAAATTATTCATGTTTCGTAAATGACGCTCATTTTATGAATAGAGCATCCAAAGTCGCCTTTCTTTTCGACGGTCATCTTATGACGTCAACCTATTGTTTAGATGACGTCATATGATTGAAAGTATAGAATAACATGTTATTTCACGCAGCGAAAATGACATATTTTAACTTTTAAGTGCCGTATTTCACCACAGAAAATAAAACATATTCGTGTATCTTATATTAGATCATGTGGCAAATTTCAAAGCCTTCATTTGATAATTATGGTACTCAGCTGTACTGATAACTTTTTGCTTTATCATGAACCAGATATAAAAAAATAACTTCAATAATGATCAAACTTTTAGAAACGTTAACGTTTTGCAAGTCGTTTTAGTGTTCACCTCTGTTATTAGTAATTTCCAATTCTTTCCTATGTATTGCAATGTTGATGCTAAAAACTTTATTAATGTGAACTTTTCTTTTTGAACTGATAAGAATTAATACATAACTTTCATTGTAGCTGTTCATAAACACAACCAACCATGTGACACTACAGAAAGGGGATATACTTGTGAGTAACACAAAGTTTTTAACCAAAACGTTTTAAGAATACTTAGTGTATTGTACTCATTTAACTATACTCATGGTAATAATTGTTGACATCCCCTAATAGTAACATAACGTAACGTGCTTCGATTTCTTTGGTAAGACATGTTACTACCGGATGTCTTTTTGTGAATAGTGTCCCAACTTCCAAACGCAAGGCATAACTCTTGCCAGTCTGCATTACAGGTTGATTCAAGCCTTGCGGTATTTCCCTCGCTTTGTTGTGTCAAGATAGTGAATCGCTGCACCAGAAATGCATAGCGGGCCAGGATTTCTAAACACAGATTTCTTAAGGAAATATCCCACCGTAACATGAATTCGGCGTTCTCCTGTTTTCGGCGATTGGTAATCTTGCGTTATTTTACGAGAACGGGCGGAGGGTCAAATGTCAAACTGCAAATATTTTTATTTGTGGTCACGGCAACTCGACCTGGACGCAACATTTTCAACTACCAAGAGATATATTACATATAAAAAAAATAGCCTTATATTCTTAATACTTTTTTTCACTTCACAATAAAATTCTACAAAAAATTACCGAGGCGACTTTCATTTTTTATTTCCTATCGTCTGCCAGCTGACAATGATTGCATCATCATATCACGTGATCAGTCATGTGAGATGCCGCTCGATAAAAAAAAATACGGCTGGATTTTTTGGTCATGCTTATTGAATAAATAATAACGTTTCATCAATTTTTGGAAAGTTTTCAGACAAATACAGCCATGTGCGGGTTGATTTAGGTTAAATTAAAATGGGGATGACCTTGTTATCAATTTCATAATGTCTACAGACACGGGATAATGTATCAGTGTTTCTCGCCATATTGAGAATAGAGCCCAGTTGAAGAGAAGTGTGAAGTGTGACTTCATAAACAGTGTAAATGATAAGTTCTGATTTATTTGTCATAAGTTTTCAATATTTCCACATTTGACAATTGTATTTAATTCTGGTTGATTCTAAGTAATAAGACAATGTCTTTTTGCCTCTTCGGGTTCCCGCAAAAAACGAAACACCATATTATTTGCGGTAGAACATCACCGCCGAAAACAGGTGACGTAATGCACAGGATGCCAAATATAGGTCACTCTCTTCATGGCGGACTTTCTCGGCCGATGATGCCGATAGAATCATAATTCATAATAGTGAATTTTCCCAAAGTTACGTAGATTGACATGAATGAAAACTATTTTTATTATTTTACCACGATTTAACTTTTACGGCGAATCGCTCTTATGTCGCCGAAAACAGGTGAAACTGGGATACTACAAGCCCTAAATCAGCCAGTAATGGAGATTGGGAAGAGTTATGCCTTGCATTGGGAAGTTGATAGTGTCCTTGAGCATTTGCAATTTCTCCACTTGTACTTTAAAATACCACAGAAAGAGGAATATTAGAAAAATGAAATGTATTCAAAAGAGTTAATTCTTTGTGTCTTGAGATCTTGCCTTTTTGGCATATTATTACAATATTTGAGTTTCATTTGAAAAAGAAATTATACTGAACCCAAATATACACAAAATCGTTCATGGAGTCTCATTCGCACACAATACATACATGGCAAGTATCATATAGTTTACATAATGTGTTTGTGCCATTTTATTTCGAAAATACCATAATATCGAACAATATTAATTGTCCATGCATCATTTCATTTGCTTAAATCCATGTTCTGTTTAGGAGTGTCAATCAGTTTTACCATGAGTATATATAGAGCACTCTAGCAGTCGTAGTTTATGGAAATCAACATAACATGCATTGACCTTATACCCCACTTCCGGTCTCGTTGCTATGGTTTCTGTTGTTACAAGTGTAGGTGTATTAGCCGATGCCACAGCTGAGGTTGTATTTGGGTTGTGCGTTCATACACAAGCTTTATTTGTTTAGTAATATTATGAACTAGTATCCGCTTACACTCGACCGTAAGTGGGGTATAAGACAGGTATACCCATACTTTTCCTCGTGTATCAAATGATACCCGACACTTTTCCCCGTTGGAGCCTTCACTCGACTCCGCCTCGTAAGGGCCCCACGGGGAAAAGTGTAGGGTATCATTTGATACATTCGGAAAAGTATGGGTATATCTCTCACTTATTTGTCTATAATGTTAGCATTATGCACGTATTTAAACATGCTGTTGGATATCAGTTCTCTCCCACAGGCTTAAAGACATTGTAGCACGTTTTTTGCATTGTTTTTCAAATTTGCCATTTAAATAATAAAAGTTTATGCAGCATATCTTTATTTAAAGGGAAAACAGCCCATTACACGATCCGATTATTTGTAGTCGTAGAAAACGATGTCACGCATAAAACGAAAACACATTTTATTATTAGATGATCATGACTGGAACTGGATTACTTAACCGAACCATGGTCATTGTTTAATAACAATTTATTGAGTGAGGATGGTTGTTTTTAAATTGATTACATTTCTTTCCATTTTGTGATATCTATTTATTTCCATTAGAAACGTGCTACAGTCCCTTTAAGTTACGTCATGTGTGTTTATGCAACAAAACTTCATTTATAATGCATCCGTTCACTTGTACCAACAAAAAGGGTCGTATTACTGTAAAATGTTGTTGTGCAATCAGGATTGTTGTGTCAACCTGAACATTCCTGTTCCCATACGCGCCAGGACAAGAGTGCGGTCTCTCTCCGGGCGATCCGCTCATGCCTTTAAAGGGGCAGAAGCAAGTTTTTTGCAAATTTTATTTTTTTAAATTTTCCATTTAAAATGGAAGTTTATGTCATTTATATTTACTTTAGATGGACACACATCTTTTTACATAATCCAATTATCCGTAGTGGTTATAACGATGTTGCGTTAAACCAATCATTGCATTGCGGCCATTTTATTGTGAACAAATTTTATTATTTCATTTATAATGACAAAAACGATTCCCATTGCTTTAAGGAACCATGTACACTAATTTTTTAACTTGATTTTCCGAAGAGAGAAGGGTTTTATACAATTGGTGACGGGATTTTTCAAATACATTTCATCGACTTATTTCAGCGAAAAAACATGCTACTGCCCCTTTAAAAGTACATCCAATGTGTTCTTTCGGTCACATATTCCAAATGGCGTTGCTTTATCGAGAATTACCGAATGTTACCGAAAACTACCATTTTGGTGATAGTCGACTTAGTATATTAGTATATATAAAGGTAAAAGTAGTGATGGAAATGGAAATGGAAACCGGACAGTGTATCGCGATTGACGCGCACCAATTAGTCAAATATAATTTTGGAATTTGATTTATAACAGACAAAAGGACAAATTTGGTTGAGAATATTTAATAGGTCATATAACTACTGAGCATTTAAATGGGACGTGCAGTTTCGGTTTCTGCACATGCATAATGATGTTACTCTTTTTTAATTGGACACTAATAATTATGATATATTTAGCAATTGAGGACGGCTATGCAAGCTGAGGGAATGTATTTGTTCTGTAAACAGCACATATATTATATTGGAACGTATTAAAGCCAAATAAAAGTTTATGAAACACAACGGATGCACCTTTAAAGAGCCTTTTATTATATACTTCCTTAAGCCAGTCATGCCATAAGAAAAAACGAAAGGCGATTTTTATTGAATAGTTATAAGGCAGTCAGTGTTTGAAATTTTCATTTTTTAAAGAAATAAAGGAAATGAATGTATTGTAACAATGGTTACGTGGGAAGATGCTACTTGAATAACCTAAGAAATGTTGGACATCAAAATGGAATAAGTCATTAACAGATATACTTTTATTGAAAGTATCTTCATAACAACCAGGTCGATTTGTTCTGCAAAAGCTGTCGTAAAGTTAGTTTGTTCGTAAATTTTAAAGGTCGAAATAAATAATACAAGTTCGTTTCTTTACCATACAGGCTTTCCGCTGCACGATGGAAAATGGATTTGACCATGTTGTTAAGTATGGGTAAGTTTACTTGTTACATGTATATTTGTGGGTCTACGATAACTTTACAATACAAAGGACAGTAGTGGATTCAGAATATCCCTTTGGAAGGAGCAAAAGAAAGTATAGGTACAACAACGTAAGATATTTTAATCAACGAGTGATAAACACGATTGAAACATAGTTTCAGCTTGTCTCCAAAAGCAAACTAACTTAATCTGTAATTTTTTTAAACATTATCTGTTCATCATTCTGAAAAATCGGCTTTTAAACATCGTTGTTATAGAATGTCCTTAACCAGGCGAGATAGGAGAGTGAAATATGGCTTTCTGGCTTGTTTTATGACATCCTACAGCATCGAGGCGTCATTGATGTAAAGTCCAAGAAGGTACATTATGCCGACAAAAGTTTGTACTGACATAATTCTCATATTTCATGAACCTTTACCTTAAATACCACATTATTTCCCAAAATACCTTTGGAAATAGCTATTTCAGCGCCCCATGTGTGTTTGAACAGATATAAAAGATTAAGTATCATACTCTTATGAATGATAGTGTGTATATGTCTTAACGAGATATATCCTCATCACAAACATTCAAAATCAACTTTCTCCGGCAGATATGTTTTGTGTTTGACGCTTTTGAAAAGAAGGTACACTTTCTTTTTCCCCGTGAGTGTATATCTATGAACAACTGGCTTTATAAACTTAAAATGAGTACATGTGTATCTACTTTCGGTTTGTTAATAATTGCCTGAATGACTGGAGAACCTAACACGTATGTTCAGTCTCCGATATTGAATACATCTATACATTACGAACAGAAACATATTCTTCGAATCAGTCTTTCAAATTGTTAACAAATAACGTTTTATGATTAGTCTAGTAAACTACCGGGCAAAAGAAAGTATAACACTCACTTGTTTTCGATTAATTCAATATTTTAAAGAAATGAGATGCATTTGATGATGACACGATACAATAACACCTTTCGGCAGTAGTTCGAATGACTTAATTGGTGACTGTTTTATTTTTTAACTAAAATATCATTATTTAAAGTAGACAGTGGTAAGAAATGAAATTTACACCAACATGACCCCTACCATGTTCAACATGTTGTAAATGTGCGCAGGACGAAGCACATTTATTGATTTTCACACAGAGTATGTGTTATATGTCGATGAACAGTTGTGTTTTATCCAAATTAAATTGGGGGAATTTTAAAATTTTAATTTTAAATTTTAATTTTAAAAAATTCAATCCGCGTAGAGGTATTCTTTGACTGATTTAATGTTTTGGACTAATTTCACAAACTAGTCCGTTTTTTAATACGACATCGAAAACTCGAGATATTTGACTTTGAAAATTATACATATGATAAAAACAACTGAGTGATATACTTTCTTTTGCCCGGTAGTTTATGTATGTTCATAAAATCTTGATTTTATTTGTATACCTTAAATGTGTAATTATTTTGATTTATTTTCAAGTCCGAAAAACTCCGAAGAGATGTGCTCATACTTCATTGTGTACTATACGGAAGAAGGAAAACTGATAAAGAAGAACAAATATTTCTCAACGAAGATAGGCTGGACGTGGAAAGATTTCGAGGGCGATGACCTTGCCCTTCAGAATATGCCGGAAACCGTTAGTGTAGTTCCTGGTACGACAACACAAATACTGGAGACTCCAAGGCGAAACGAAACAACTCTGTGATATCAAAATTGGATATGATGAACTGTATGTATTTAATAATAAGCTGAGAAAAGAGAACTCTCAATCCATGCATATCTGAATATACACTGCCGTCCAAAAGAAACGCCCATATGAATCTTTAAGATGAATTATATTACTTTAACACATAATTAATGATCGTATCAAGGTTATAATGAAACAATATTTGATATGACAATCCATTGGCTATGAATTGCACAACCATCCGTGACCACGCCCCCGAAAACCTGCTACTTCCGGTTTTTGATTTGTACAATAAGTTTATTACCATGACCACATTTGCAGAGTTATCACTTTGGTATTTTGTGGACAGGTGAACATTGTCAGGAGGACTTTGGTGGTATGGTCTTCGGATTTACAGAGTATGGTGCAGCAAAACTGTCTTTAAACCATGATCGAAAACTGAACAGTTACCATCTCTAATTTCCCCCCTACAACATGCAAATTTATGAAACTTCGATATTTTGTTCAAAAATGATGCAACTTCATAATGCAACACTTTGGTTAACATGCCCCTGATACTTTTTCTGAAATCTCATAAAATATCTGGTGGGCGTTTCTTTTGGACGGCAGTATATCTAGTTTACTTTGTATAACCTCTGAACTATGTATACCTGTCACCGTCAAGAGTGAATAAAATAGTGTATTACGCCAATACATGTAATTTTACCTTCATTTTACTGCTATGGTGATCGGCGGCAGAAGAGGTTGGTGTCTCATATTCAAGATTAAACTTATTAAAGGTGCATCAATTTTGTAGTTTGGGGTCACATATGCCAAACGTTATGAATGGTGTTATTCCATCGAGAAGTAGTGACTGGTGCCGAAATTAATATTTTGATGTTAGTCGGCTCAGTACAATGACTATATAAAGGTAAAAGTTGTTATTTCTGATCGAAAACCGGAGTATGCACAGTGATTAGCGCGCGTCAATTGGTCAAACGTAATTTTAGAAACGTATTTACAACTGACAAAAAGACACATTTTGGTTGATAATGTTTGATAGATCATATATCTACTTTGCATGTAAATGGGTTTTGGACATGTATAATGATGTTGTTTGATTTTCATTGGAAACTAGTAATTATGATATATTTGGAAATTTGGATAAATATGTAAGTTGAGTGAAATTATTTTAACTGAAATCATTACTAAAATCATCATTAAAGCTAAATTATGACACATAAGGATTCACCTTTAAATAATGTTATATGAATCATAAACTGCTGAAACGAAACCATCTTCATACTTTCCTACTTGAACCATACCACATAAACTGCTATAAAATGGATCGGCAGGCTGACAAATTACTTATTAGTATATAATGTTCCTGGCCTCGGCACAGTTGATAGATTGTTTACCTTTTTCGTTTGACCATCCAAAAATAGATTTGTTTCCTTATTGATAAAACCTGTTCACACATTTCTACTTGATTCTGTTATTCCAATTTAATGTACATTGACACAAATAATGATATTGAGCATATTCAACATGGTAACCACATGTAATCTGCATTCAGTCTAGTGCCAACCTTGTATAAATCCTAATTCAGTGGGCTTACAGTATATCGCAACTTACCGTATTCCTCTAATAGGGGCCCGGGCCCTTGTTAACATGTAAGGACTCTTACCCCCCGTTGCTTATTGGAGGCCCGGCTCTTATTTGAGGCCCGGCCCTTATTTTATTCTAAGGTTTGACCAATACACGTGGTCACCTATAATAACTAACTAAAATTTCTGAGAATCACACAAAACTCCTCACTATTTGATATAAAGAGGATTTAGCGTGGTACTTTATCGGCTCTTATTCACCATTGGGTGCCTTTAACCCCCGGCTGCTATTAGAGGCCCGGCTGCTATTAGAGGTCCGGCCCAAATTAGAGGAAATACGGTATATTATGTCTTCCTTTGGTACTGTGGTGCAGAAGCGTGCTCATGAGAAATACCGTTTTTCCTCTAATAGGGGCCGGGCCTCCAATAAGCGCCGGGGGGTAATAGCCTTTACAGTACTTGATTTAAAATGTGAAACTGCTTTAGACTGACGATGAGTGGTTGGTAGAATGTTCCAAGAACATATTGTTGATGGAAAGAAGGAATTGTGCGAATGTTTAAGTTTTGAATAAGGAGTAGATACGTTTCGGGAGTTACATAAATTATAATTGGATTTCAAACCTACATTCTGAGGAAGAAGATCAGCAAGGTATCGATCGAGGAGCTAATCCATTTTTACAACCCTATTCATTCCATACAAGCAATGTATTAAGTGAGTTTGTAATGTTTGAAATAGAAAGCCTCGATCGGCGTAGGGAATATAATTAACATATTACAATGCACGTAACGTAACACCGTCCCTTGGGCCGGACACGGGGTATAAATTCGACCCCGTATAAAATCACGCTATATATGACACGCGAAGCTCCAAATACGGTAATCACGTGACTCTGTTACCGCGTAATGACGTGCAGTGTCTGTTCTAGGAATTCACTTTCCAGGAAAATGAATCAGTATTCCTTTGACAACCGTACGACACACTACTGGCGACAGCAAAGGGAAAAGGTAGGTGAGGCACTTTGTTCTCGTCAATTTAAAATTGCTAATGGATGTTTAACGATAAACTAGATTCTAATAATTTAATCGATAATATGAGAGTAAAGCATTACTATTAATAATTTTCATCTGCTGGTACGCCACGTAGATGAATTTGGCTGGCTCTAAAAAATAATCATCTTGATAATTTACTGTTTAACGAAATAAACAATATTAATTAGAAGATTGTATTAACATTAATTGTCTGTAGCTGATAACCTTGATTTAATATGAAATAACTATTCAAGAGAAACCTCCATTAATTATCTGTTCCCTATTTTTGGCGTGGTTTTAAGCGACGTTTTCAACAAGCATGTGCCCGTTTTGTTTGCACAGTGCACCGGAGAAGTAGATCACAGGTGCAACCAGTGCAGTAACCTGGACAGGGCAGACTCAGTCATATTCCGGGATACGTTCTGCTTAAAACCGACAGTGGGATTCCTGTGGCGTGTCAATGTGTGATTGTTTAAACTGAAAGTAGAAATTCGGAGAAGTCTAACAAAAAGGACGTTATTATCATGTTTCGTGGACAATCTTTATGGAATTGTAAAAGGACGTCCATTAAAGGCCATGGGGTGAATTCATAAGCGGATCTTGTGACCTAATTCAGTAAGTATTAACATCCTATGCTGTTGTGTTTAACAAAGGAAAGTATCTCGCCTCAAGGGGTAGTGAGACATCATTTCTGGTTGAAACGAGAAAATCGTTCTTCTCAACTGTTTTCGTCCTGAATCCACATCAGTGAATGTGACGTTTTTTATACCCCCGACCTAAAAAGGTCGGGGGTATATAGTAATACCAATGATTCCGTCCGTCCGTCCTTCTGTCCGTCTGTACGTCCGTCCGAAGACAATTTTTGTCCGATCGTTTACAGAATAACTGTTCATCTCATCCTTTTCAAATTTAGTACATGTTTTGTCCACCACTAGGAGAGGTGCAGTGCGAATTTTAAACCGAATTGGTGAATTTTTGAATTTTTGGCGAATTTTTTAATTTTTTAACTTAGTCAAATTCTGAGCATTTTTTGTCCGATCGATTACAGAAAAACTATTCATCTCATCCTTTTCAAATTTAGTACATGTCTTGTCCACCACTAGGAGAGGTGCAGTGCAAAGTTTAAACCAAATTGGTGATTTTTTTAATTTTTGGTGAATTTTTTTATTTTTTAACTTAATCATATTATGATAATTTTTTGTCCGATCGATTACAGAAAAACTATTCATCTCATCCTTTTCAAATTTGGCACATGTATGTCTTCTTCACCACTAGGAGATTTGGTGAATTTTTAACATTTTTTTACTTCATCATATTCGGAGCTAGAATGAATGAAGCTACTTCTGTGTTGTGATTTGTGGTCAGTGATCAGTGGTAATAGCAGTAGTGTATTATGTTACCCATACCTTTTCAAGTTACTATAATTCCTATTTTTACGTAAACCACCTTTTTTACATGAAGATCGACACTTGTCCTACCCTTTTCACAAACAGTTTAATCTTAGCAATTACATTTCATAGCTCATCAATTTTTAGGTGTGCAGACACCTCTCTCTTTAAGTAAAATAATGACGTCAAACTTTAACAGTCGGGGGTATTAGTGAGCCACGCTCACTTTTTTGCTTGTTTTGTATTGACATGTTACTAAATGTCCTGTTAATATACAAGTTATTGACATTTTACCTGTTAAGTACATTTTCTATTAGCTCATTGGGCTTGAAAGGCACAATGGTATTATGGCCCGGCGTCCGTCTGTCCGTCCATCCATAAACATTTTGCCTTTTCGACTTCTTCTCCAGAACCAAGGACTCGAGAGAGCTGAACTTTCATGTGTAGACTCCTTGGCCAAATGGGGATTCTAAAGTGTAGGTTGAGTGACCCCCAAAAGGTTCACAGGGGTCACATCCTTAGAAACCTATTTTCATCTTCTTCTCCAATTCCAAAGGTCTGAAGAGTTCTGTGCAGACTCAGTGGCTAATGGGGATTCTGAATTGTAGATTTCGTGACCCCGTGACCCTAAAAGTGGATCACAGGGATCATAACCTGAAAACCTTATTTTATCTTCTTAAATTCTCCGGTACCAAAAGCTCTATCAAGCTGAGTGAGTGAGTTAGGGTTTAACGCCGCTTTCAAGAATATTTCACTCATATCACGGCTGCTAGTATTATGGCAGGGGAAAAGCCCGCAAAGCCATGTGGCTATGCATTGCAGTGAAACCTGCGAGCAACTACGCTGAAATTCAGTGTAGCATTCCACCCAAAACTTACTGCGTGTAGAACAGTTCTCTACTGCAGACAAAGTTGCCGTGCCCCTGGCGGGATTCGAACCTCTGAAGACATTATTTGCCCATCGATTACAAAAAAACTATTCATTTCATTCTTTTCAAATTTGGCATATGTATTCTTCAAAACTAAGAGAAGAACAGTGCTAAATTTAACCCGAATTGGCGAATTGTTGACTTGTTTGCGATTTTGTTTATTTTGGACTTACTCGGGCTAAAATTTCTCATGAAACTTTCATTAAAAGCTTCTTCTCTATTGTCATTTGTTGACTTTTTTATTTTATTTTTCATGTAACTTTCTTCAAAAGCTACACCTGTGTTCTTGTTTATTTTACTTTTTAGCTCATAAGGCCTGAAAGGCTCGATGAGCTTATGGCATTGCATGGCTTCCGGCGTCCGTCCGTCTGTTAACTTTTCGCGTTTTGGTCTTCTTCTCCAGAACCACTAGATCTAATGAGCTGGAATTTTGTGTAGAGACTCCTTGGCCAATGGGGATTCTGTTGATTTCGTGATCCAGTGGCCCCAAATAAGGGCCTCACATGCTCTAACATAAAATTCTATGTTCATCCTCTTCTCTAGACGAAAAGACCTAGAATGTTGTGTACATACTCTTTAGCCAATGAGATTCTTAATTGTACATTTGGTGACCTGTGGCCCAAAATGAGGGCTTCACAGGCCATGACAAAAAAAACTATTTTCATCTTCTTCTCCAGAATAAAAATACCTAGAAGGCTGTAACAGTGTGTGCAGAGTCTTTAGCCAATGGGAATTCTAAATAAGGGCCTCACAGGCCATGACCTAGACACCTTTTATGATCTTCAGAAATATGAAAATGCTTAGAACAATTAAAGAACCTGGAAACTCATTGTGTATTCTTTTTTACAGTATTTGTATTCACACAGACAATACTTTCCACTGTAAATATTGAATATTTGGTGTCGATTGCTCCTCTCATTAATGAAGTATTAATGTTCAAAGTGCGTAAATATTGGACTGCTGGAGCTCAATAGTAAGAAGGCCCTTCACGCAAAACTAACTCTACTTCGCATGCCCGAAGTAGGCTAAGTGGCGTCATAGTCAGAATATAACTATGAATAATTGTGATAATACTGTGTTGTGATGCGTCACAATCTATGTATTCACAGCGAATGAGCAATTCCATTACACTCGTTTCCTCAACTGAAAGACAGAGTTTTGATTTTCCCCTCGGAGGAGAAAAGTTTTTGAAAAACATTCTTTGTAAACAATATAAAACACCGAATAAGACAGTAACAAGCCGGCCTGTCGTGCTTGATGTTTCCATCAACAACAACATAAATTCTACAATCGACATCTAGAACTTTTCGTATTTACTGTCTGGTAACATCTTAATATTTAAAAAATATTCTGTTTTACACACAGGGGCTTGTAATGTCGAAACTAGCGATTACAAAGAATATGAAGTCGACGATCCAGCCCTATTATACTATAAAAAACAAATTAGAGGGATGTGACGGGGTAAACACCCCATGTACTCGGGTTTGTAAATGGGTCACTATTAGCTAACAGGATATTATAAAGTATTTTATAACATTGTTTTCAAGCGATATTTTAATCATTTTGGTGGCCACCCCAAGTGGCTCACATGAACAATGTGCTTATTGGTTGGAGGCGCAAACCGCCTCCAACCTGACACGCAGTTGGATTTCACGCTATATTACTGTTGGAATATTCAAAATAAACTTTCGACCAATCATGCTTGGCCTCTTCAAACTTTGGAAAAAGCATATGACCAACGAACACGGCTGTAACAAATTTGTAACCACGTGACCATGTGGGTTATCCGAAATAATTATCCCCTTTTACTGCGAAAAGAGATTTTGTCTAAACATCTAAAATAGAAACGACCGTTGTGTTATTCTGAGTCTGAATGTTAGTAAACATAAGATTTTTCAATTCAAAGCCATTTTACACCTCCATTAGCAGACATGTACCAATTCAAGTGCATAATTTCGCACTGCAGTTTCGGAAAATCCAAGAAACTTTACAAGCTAATGTTATACGCGCGGAGCAAGCATATACTAAACGATAATAGTGGTTGTCAATCAACACACCAACCTTCCACTCAGTTATCAATATTTTCAATGCCAATCAGACTTGCATAATGGTAGGCCTACTCAATGTACTGTTATTGAATTAATGATAGTGAAGCTTGTACATGTATGAGCACATATTGGATAGAACCATATTTATGTCCAAACTGACAGCACCAAGCATGAGGATACCGGGTCATTATCCTTGTATTAAAAAAGGTCCATATGCCTTTCTTTCACAGATAAACAGAATATGCTTCATAATCAATCGAATTGGTACACTTTAAATTTGCAAGTGTTTAACATATGGTTGACTGCGTGTTTCAGGGAAAATAGGCCTACATATTCTTATTGCTGGAATCTGACAATGACACAACTGTCAACAACGTTTTGATCAAATTTATAATATAGGCCTACTTCAAAATTGGAGCAAAAGCACCCGGGAGTTGCGCTTTAAAATAAATCGGAGAAGTTGAATGTTCACTTTCATTCTCAAATGATAGATTATATATAATTTTATTTTATTTATGAATAAATAATGTATGTAAATTGAAAAGCATATTATACACAACTTAAATGATCGAGGTAAAAAAAAATCATTTGCGACTTTTGAATTGAATAACTAATTGTGTGATTAGTAATCAAAGCTTTTATCCCCCAAAATTACCATAATGCAGGCTTCATTTTGCTATATGTACATATGACATACATATCCTTTTTATACTATATTTTAGCCTTAACAAGATGCCTCCAACCATGCCTTTTTAAAGGCTTTTCTTGTATTTAAAGCTTTGAAAAATCATATCCTTGTAATTATCCGATTGATTTTTACGTGTGATGACTTGTTTTAAAGAAAAATGTATTGGCTTTGACGTGGTATATAGTATTGAATGATAATAAGATGACAACATTCTGAACATGGGGTGTTTACAGTATATGGGGCTGGATCGACTTCATATTCTGTGTAATCGCTAGTTTCCACAATACAAGCCCCTGTGGTTTTACATATGATACTTATATTTATTTGTTTCACAGGCCGATTAACTACGAAACTCGAAGAAATTAAGTCAAGAGAGTGAACTCCGTTGATACCCGTTAAACGATAAAATTGGAATCGGGTCGCGGAAATAGGATTTAACATATTTTTAATTTAGAGTTCCCGTCTTTAGGTGCAATGAATTATTAATATGATATGAAGTTAAGTAATAATACAAATTATGTAGTACAAGTGCCTTCGATGACAATTCAATTTGATGTATTTTTTTTAACTTATTGACTTAGATTCATTTGTTATGCTCGCGTAGTCGATTAATGTATCGTATATTTGGCCACAAAGCTGATTTAAAGATACATTAATTGGCTAGATAAATAAAGTTTGTTAAATATTATTTCAAAATAAAAGAATTAATGTTTAACAGTCGTTGTATTTAATATAAAGTCACAAGGTGTTCTTCTACGTCCATTTTTAGCTCATCAGGCCTGAAAGGCCCGATGGGCTTATGGTCTGTCCGTAAACTTTTCGCTTTTTCGACTTCTTCTCCAGAACCAATGACTCCACAGAGCTGAAATTTTATGTGCAGACTCCTTGGCCAATGGGGATTCTAAATTGTAGATTTCGTGACCCTGTGACCCCAAATGGGGTCACAGGGGTCACATCCTTCAAAACCTATTTTCATCTTCTTCTCCAGTTCCAAAAGGTCTAGAGAGCTGAAAAGTTGTGTGCAGTCTCCTTGGCCCATTGGGATTCTTAATTGTAGATTTCTTGACCCCATGACCCAAAATGGGGTCACAGGGGTCACATCCTTAAAAACCTATTTTCATCTTCTTCTCCAGTTCCAAAAGGTCTAAAGAGCTGAAAAGTTGTGTGCATACTCCTTGGCCCATGGGGATTCTAAATTGTAGATTTCGTGACCCCATGACCCCAAATGAGGTCACAGGGGTCACATTATTAAAAACCTATTTTCATCTTCTTCTCCAGTTCCAAAAGGTCTAGAGAGCTGAAAAGTTGTGTGCATACTCCTTGGCCAATGGGGATTCTAAATTGTAGATTTCATGACCCCGTGACCCCAAATGGGGTCACAGGGGTCACATCCTAAAAAACCTATTTTCATCTTCTTCTCCAGTTCCAAAAGGTCTAGAGAGCTGAAAAGTTGTGTGCAGACTCCTTGTCTAATGGGGATTCTTGATTGTAGATTTCGTGACCCCGTGACCCTAAATGGGGTCACAGGGTTCACATTGATAAAAACCTATTTTCATCTTTTTCTCCAGTTCCAAAAGGTCTAGAGAGCTGAAAAGTTGTGTGCAGACTCCTTGGCCCATTGGGATTCTTAATTGTAGATTTCTTGACCCCATGACCCAAAATGGGGTCACAGGGGTCACATCCTTAAAAACCTATTTTCATCTTCTTCTCCAGTTCCAAAAGGTCTAAAGAGCTGAACAGTTGTGTGCAGACTCCTTGGCCCATTGGGATTCTTAATTGTAGATTTCTTGACCCCATGACCCAAAATGGGGTCACAGGGGTCACATCATTAAAAAAACTATTTTCATCTTCTTCTCCAGTTCCAAAAGGTCTAGAGAGCTGAAAAGTTGTGTGCATACTCCTTGGCCCATGGGGATTCTAAATTGTAGATTTCGTGACCCCGTGACCCCAAATGGGGTCACAGGGGTCACATCCTAAAAAAACTATTTTCATCTTCTTCTCCAGTTCCAAAAGGTCTAGAGAGCTGAAAAGTTGTGTGCAGACTCCTTGGCCCATTGGGATTCTTAATTATAGATTTCTTGACCCCATGACCCCAAATGGGGTCACAGGGGTCACATCCTTAAAAACCTATTTTCATCTTCTTCTCCAGTTCCAAAAGGTCTCGAGAGCTGAAAAGTTGTGTGCATACTCCTTGGCCAATGGGGATTATAAATTGTAGATCTCTTGACCCCGCGACCCCAAATGGGGTCACAGTGGTCACAGGGGTCACATCCTTAAAAACCTATTTTCATCTTCTTCTCCAGTTCTAAAAGGTCTAGAGAGCTGAAAGGTTGTGTGAAGACTCATTGGCCAATTGGGATGCTTAATTGTAGATTGTGTGATCCCATGACCCCAAATGGGGTCACATGGGTCAAATCGTTATAAACCTATTCTCATCTTCTTCTCCAGCTCAAAAAGGTCTAAAGAGCTGAACAGTTGTGTGCAGACTCCTTGGTCAATCGGGATTCTAAATTGTAGATTTTGTGACCATATGACCCCAATCTATGTCACGGGTCATGACCCAAAAACCTATTTTCATCTTTGTCTCAAGTATGTAAAGCTCTAGAAAGGTGAAATGTTGTGTAGATTCTTTGGTCAAAGGTGATTCTTAATTGTAGGATTGATGACCCTGTGACTCCAAATACGGGTCACAGGGGTCATGATCGAAAAACCTATTTTTTGCTTGTTTACAATGTATTACTTGAGATAACTTAGATATTCAACCTTAGATAATAAATCAATGAAATCCTGATGAGCTACAGAGCCCATGGCTCTATTTTTAAATCATGTTTAGTACATACATGATAGTTAAATATAGATCTTTGGAATATATATTTCCTGTGTTCTGAAGCAAATCTCAAAGCGTTTTAAAGTAAGACAGGTTTGTTAAACATTCGATATTTTTTCTGAAACGCTTCTTTTATTAATCAAATTGGGTGTTTTTAATAAATCATACTTTTTTAGCTCACCAGACCTGAAAGGCCCGATGGGCGCATGGCATGGCATGGCGTCCGGCGTCCGTTGGTCCATCTGTCTGTAAACTTTATTGTAGATTTCATGACCCCGTGACCGCATATCGGGTCACAGGGGTCACAACCTTAAATACCTATTTTCATCTTCTTCTCCAGTTCCAAAAGGTCTGGAGAGCTGAAAAGTTGTATGCAGACTATTTACGTATAGTAAATGGAGATTCTAAATTGTAGATTGGTGACCCTGGTGCTCAAAATAGGGGCCTAGCAGGCCATGACCTTAAATCCTATTTTCATCTTCTTTTTCAGAACAAAAAGATCTAGAAGGCTGTAATATTGTTTACAGACTCTTTAGCCAATTGAGATTCTATATTGTAGATTTGGTGACCTGTGCTCCCAAATATGGGCCTCACGGGCCATGATCTAAACATCTATTTCAGTCTTCGTCATTAAACAATAAAAACCCTGATGAGCTGCAGAGCCCTTGACTCTATTTTATTCAGTTGTTCCAGTATCGAGGAAATAAACAAAGTAGACTTTGAGACTATTATGTTGTTTTAGCAAGACACCCTATACAGGGTCTAATTGGTGTTTATTCAGTGCTGATTGTTAGTTGTCATGTGTCTCAGTGTCACGGATGTGGTCAACTTTTCTTTCTGTCACATTCAATACACCCCGGTGCTCAAGGTTCATTTTTTCTGACCATACATGGATTTTGTAAAGAACATATACACAGAGATTATTCGTTTATTTGAACAGGTACGTTTTTTTGAACCGTTATGTGTAAATTAATCAACATTTTAATATACAGTTCTTGCTCCAATTTCAATATTGGTTATACATTGCATTGCATCTAAGGACAACACAGGTCATAACCTAAAAACCTATGTTCATTTTCTTCTCCAGAACGTAAAGACCCTAGAAGGCTGAAATGTTGTGTACAAGCTCTTTAGCCAATGGGGATCATAACTTGTAGATTTGGAGACCCTGTGAACCCAAGTAAGGGCCTCAAAGGCCATGACCTAAAATCCTATTTTCATCTTCTTCTCCAGAATAAAAATACCTAGAAGGTTGTAACAGTGTGTGGCTGTGTGCAGAGTCTTTAGCCAATGGAGATTCTAAATTTTAGATTTGGAAACCCTGTGGCCCCAAACAAGGGCCCCACAGGCCATTACCTATGTCCAATGGGGATTCTAAATTGTAGATGTCGTGACTCCGTGACCCAAAATAGGGTCACAGTGGTCTCAACCTTAAAAAATCTATGTTCATCTTCTTCTCCAGTTCCAAAAGGTCTAGACAGTTAAATGTTGCGTGCAGACTCATTTGACAATTGGGGTTCTAAATTGTAGAACCTATTTCGACTTCTTTTCCAGTATGAAAAGCTCTAGAACTAGCTGAGAATTTTTTTTCCGGTTTTGCAAACAATACACATCTAGATGAGCTACAGAGCCCATGGCGCTATTTTTTTTATATTTCCATTATGTTATTTTGGATATATAACAAATAAATGTTCTATCCTTTTGGCCCTACACTGCTGTATATCTCTCACTGTGCTTACGGGGGAGGGGAGGGGGGGGGGGGGGGGGGGGGGGTGTTTCCATGTACCTGTTGTTTCAAGTCACTCAAATGAATAAATGTTCGTAAAGTACAATAAGAATGTCAAACTTTAACAGTCGGGGGTATTAGTGAGTCAAGCCTACCGTTTTAGCTCATCAGGCCTGGGTCACAGGGGTCATGACCTAAAAACTGTTTTTCACCTTCTCCTCAAGTATGAGAAGCTTAAGACAGCTGAAATGTTGTGTACATACTCCTTAAAGAATGGATCCAACTTGTAGATTTGGGGTCACAGGGGTTATGACCTAGCAACCTATTTCTTACTTGTTAACAATGATTTATTTATGAGATACAGAGCCTAAATGGCTCTATTTTTGTTTGTTGTGGCTGTGGAGAAGGTGGAACAGGGAAAGGCCAGACCCATAGTTTCGGAGCTGCTCTGCTTTTGCGATGTTCCGCAAACGCTAATCGAGTTTCATAATTATTTAAAATGATGCATAAAAACTCACCCCTATGATAAGCTCAATTATTCTTATATTATTATTCCAATATAACATTAGTTGAGAAAAGCACAAACGATAAAGCATAAATGTATGGTTTAATCAACTTGTGCTGATATATTAGATGTCAGAAGATATTCTGAGATATGGTGAGATTCTCTAAGTATCATGTTTATCATTAAACCTTCGTTTTCAGCATCACTGGAAATCATGGCCACTGGACGGCGTTCACGACTTCCGGTTACAAGGTCCTTTAGTCAGTATGAGCCACTGACCAAACGTCTCCACAATCTCCTGAAGGACTACAGGGATGGATTCTCTGTACCCAAGGAACTGATCCAGAACGCAGATGATGCTGGAGCAAGGCATGTCTGTTTCCTGTACGACTGTAGAGATAACCTAGATGCCAGATCAATCCTTGTGGGGGAGGGACTGGCAGAGTTCCAGGGACCAGCGTTATGGGCATTCAACGATGCACAGTTTACTGAACAAGATTTTGAAAACATACGAAAACTTGGAGGGGCAACAAAAGAAGAAGACACCACTAAAGTGGGTAAATTTGGACTTGGTTTCAACTCAGTTTACAATATTACTGACATACCAAGTTTCATCAGCGGCAACAGGGCAGTCATTTTCGATCCTCATTCTGTTTACTTGGGGGAGTCTGGGCGGAGTACTGACCTGAAGGAAGAAACAGATGCACAAATTGTTGAAAGATGGAAGAATCAACTCAAGCCTTTTGATGGTATCTTCGGATGCAATCTCAGATCAAAAGATACAGTATGCAGTGGAACACTTTTCCGGTTCCCTCTCAGAACAGAGCAACAAGCTCAAAGAAGCGAGATAAAGAATCTCCACTACACAGATCCTCAGATGCGCGAGTTTATCAAAGTGTTTGCCAAGCATTCTGGAAATCTACTCATATTTACACAAAATGTCCAATGTGTAACCTTTTTTCATCTACCTAAGGAGGGGAAACCAAAAGATGTCACGATGATCGTTGATGTACGAAAAACTACCTTAGACAAACAGCTTGTATTCTATGATTCTAGGCAATTAGTAGCTCCATCAAATATTCTTAAATACAGCTCTGATGCTCTGCATACTGAAAACGAACATGAGGAACTCTGTTATATTGATGAACAGATTGAAATCGAGCAGCGTTTCTCATCACATGCTCACAAAGTGTGTAACATTCAGTCCTTCACCAGCAAACTGAATTGGCGTTTGACATGGTCTATAGGCTGCACTGAAGCGAAGTTGTATGCCACAGAATCATCATTAAAGGGTCTAGTTCCTTTGGCAGCTGTGGCAATACCACTGAAGAATGTACTTCAAAGACAACCTGCCTTAGTTCATCTTTTTGATTGTGGAAAGGGATTTTATGAGCAGGGTCATCTCTTCTGTTTCATGCCACTTCCCATAGAGACCTCTTTTATGGTTCATATCAATGCAACTTTTGCACTGACATCAGACAGAAGACACCTTTGTGTCAAAAGCTCAGACAATACCGACAACTCGGAGTCAGAATGGAACAGAATCTTGATGACTAGAGTCGTGACACAAGCATGGGTGTATGGGCTTCATAATTTAGGATGCACATCTGAAAACGATGAAAAGATATACTACAGTTTGTGGCCGACAAAAGATCAAATGACAGTTGTTGATGGATTTCTCGACAGTTTCTACCAGTTTATTGTCTACGAGAACGTGGAAGTATTTTGGGGAGTTGGTGGACAGTGCTGCTCTTTTAAAGACATGCTGATTCTTGATCCTAAACTTCGACATGATCAGAAAGTTGGCAACATAGCTTTTTCTGTTTTCAAGCAATACATGAGAGATTCCAACTTGATGATAGTTGACCTGCCTCACCACATATTGGCCAGTCTCACTGACAGTAATATCAATCTTGGAGGAAGGATTTGTACAGAACAGAATTTCTTTGAGAAATATTTTTTCCCAAGCATACTGTCCACATTTCTTTCAAATCATGATAGAAATGCTCTCACAAAGTATGCACTGCTGTCAAAGAGTTCTTTTTTAAGACAGCTAGTCCAAAGGCACCCATGCATTCCCACCGTTCCAAAGGGCACTTTGAGAAACACAACCGATGTTGTCCACCCATCAAGGCTAGCTGCCTCTCTCTATTTGAAAGAAGAAGACGTCTTTCCAGAAGCCGACTTTCGTGGCAATGACGAACTCTCAGTGTTAGAGAACCTTGGAATGAAATGTGATGAGATAACATCGGAGCAGATTTTAGAAAGAGCTTCCTTTATTCAGAATAAACAAAACCCTCTTCTCACAAGGAGTCTGTTGAAGTACTTGAACAAAGACTTTTCTTTAAACACTTCATACAAACGTTACAAGTATCATGAGAAAATTCAACAGAGACTCCAAAATGCTGCAATTTTTCCTGTGTTGCCAAAACCAAACGCCTGGCCCTTTCAATGGAAAGGAAAAAAAGGATTGTCATCAGCGGGCTGTATGTATGATACAAATGTTATCAATCTAGTTGGATGCAGTGAGAACATTTTGGACATTGAAATGTTGGAAATCCGACCTGGATCTGAAATTCTCATCTGGCTCGGTGTTAGAGACAAACACGATGTTGATATTCAAACAGTAGTTTATCAACTTAAATGCTTGTATTCGGAAAGGAGTGAAGATGCTAAGAAGAAAATGAAACTGACAGAAATATGCACTAGTGTGTATAAACATCTGGAGAAGAAGTGTTTGATGGGAGATTGCCAATATATCTTTGCTTCCCTCAAGTCTGACCCTTGTATCCTTACAGAGTATGGATTCTTTGAACCACAGAGGATGGCGATGAATCTTCTGGTTCCGTTGAGACCATATCTGTACCAAGTAGAGGAACACTTTCATCAATTTTATCCAAATCTCCTTAAAGCACTTGGCATAAAAGACTATTTCACCACAGAAGAAATATTCAATGTCTTAAAAGAAATTACAAGAAACCGACAAGGAATAAGACTAGAACGGGATGCACTTGCATGTTTTTGCAAGGTAGTTCAAGTCCTTGTCGATGCTATGGTGAGAGAAGGCAAACATATTTCTGAAATTCAACTTCCAAGTATAGATGGACATCTACAACAGGCTAGTGATTTATGTCTCAATGACTGCGGATGGGTTTCTGAACAGAGACATATGAGATTCTTGCATCCTAATATTACACCAAAAGACGGCCAAGCACTTGGTGTAAAGACAAAGAGAGAAGCAAGTCTTCAGGGTCATATGGCATCATTTCCCTATGCTACAGGATTTGGACAGAGTGAAGCGTTGACAACAAGGCTCAAACGGATACTACAGGGATACCCAAAAGATGTTTCCATCTTAAAAGAACTTCTTCAAAATGCAGATGACGCAGGAGCAACAGAGTTGATGTTTATAAAAGACTTTAACAACTACAGGTCCGAAAAGGTGTTTGGAGAAGAATGGAAACATCTTCAAGGACCTGCATTGTGTGTTTTTAACAACAGCCACTTTAGAGATGAAGATTTCGAAGGGATTCAAAATCTTGGTGAAGGAAGCAAAAGTAATGATCCTTTGAAAACTGGTCAGTATGGAGTAGGATTCAATGTTGTTTACCATCTAACTGATGTGCCTTCGTGGATTACAGTAGGACCTGGGATTGAGAAAACCCTGTGTGTGCTTGATCCTCATCAAAAGTACACACCAAGGACAGGAGACCCGGGAATTCAGTTTAAACATCTTCAAGACTTAAGACAGACATACAAAGATGTATTCCCATGCTATCATGAAGATACAGTGTTGAATAGACAAACGGGTACACTTTTTCGGTTTCCTCTCAGAACTTCGAGGATGGCAGTTGAATCAAGGATATCCCAACATGAAACAACAACAAAGGAAATTGAAGAAATGCTGGTCACTTTCAAAACAGAAGCCTGGACGTCAATGCTGTTTTTGTCAAATGTTCGAAAGATTAGCATTGCATCAATTACAAGTAAAGGAAAACTTGCAGTTGAGTACAGAGTTGAAACAACCTTGTCAAGAGATGATGAAAAGAAAATGGATAAATACGTGGCAAGGCTGAAGACATTGTTTCCTAATCCAAACCTTCAAAACATAGATTCAGAGCAAGTCATTGTCGTCAAAACTATCAAGGATTCGAAGAAATCAGAAAAATGGCTCATCGATCATCAAGTTGGATTCATTTCTTCTCAACCCATTCCAGAGGACATTCTTCACTACTGGAGAAATGGACTGATTCAGTTGCTACCTAGAGGTGGAGTCGCTCTTTCTCTTACTTCAATTGTTTGCGATGGAAAACTCTTCTGTGTTCTCCCCTTGCCTGGGAAAACAGGATTGCCCATACATATCAATGGTCACTTTGCACTTGGTCATGAGGCAAGACGGGATCTTTGGCATGGAACAAACGACTACAGAGTGCAATGGAATAGTCATGTGATACAGGCTATCATCTGCCCATCATATATTGCAGCACTGGAACATTTTCAGAGTTATTTCCCAAGATCATGTCAAAGGACAGAGCTCAACAAATGGATAGAGTTTTATTACAGACAATTCCCAAGGATTGAACAAGCAGCAGACCAATACATACAGCATTTGGTGAAATCCTTCTATACAGAAGTTGGAAGTGAAAGTGTTTCCATTTTCCCAGTAATTCTTCCATTCAATGGCAAATTTCATAGGCAGCCAGAAACTGGGGGCGAAATGGTTACTGCAATGTGGGTGTCAGTTACACGTACAAGTGAATCAGAGCAATGTGGATATTTCAACACTTTGAAGACTTTCCTTCAAACCTCAACACCAAGTTTCTATCGCAGGGAAATGATGACTTTTGCGTCAGATACTAAATTCAGTGCTGAGAAACAGAGCACACACATTGAGAGAATTCTTAAAGATCTTGGAATGAAATTGGTTGAATCATCTAGAGAAATTCAGAGACAATTTGATGTGACCCGTTTCAAAGATGACATTCATGGTTCAACTCCAGAAGATGTTGCACGGTTTCTAAAATCAAACTTTGAACATGGTGATGGAGGATGTTGTATCGGGAGTGTCCCTGAGAAAGTACAAAGCACACATCTCAGGTCTGTGGAAAATGTGAAAGTAGTTACAGAGTTCTGTAAGAAAATGCAAAATTTTGAATGCTCACTTCTTGGATTACCTTTGAAAGTGACTCAATCAAACTTATTATCGAGGTTTTCAGAAAGTGATGTAATGTTTGTAACCAACTTTGGCCATCTTCTGCAATCTTCATCTGACAGGTTATTACACAAAGATCTTGTTTCACTGTATGACAAATATGACCTGCAAATGATAAAATGTATGAAGAAATTGACTGTTGAAGACTTTGCCATGTTGTTGAAAGATGATTTGGATTGTTCCTTCTATCAATCAGAAAAGCCTGTTGTTATCCAGCTGAATGACCAGCACCAAAGAATGGATTTGTGATCTGTGGACATTTCTCAGCAGTGAAGTAAAAGATCAGGAAAAACAAAGATGGTCAGAAGTAAAGAACCCTCATCAGTTGACAGTGGAAGAAAAAAGAGGAATAACGGATGAATTGAGAAACGATGTTCTTCAACCGCTACAAAACTGGTCTCTTCTTCCAGCAAATGTTGATGCGGATCATAAAGGCATGATCTCACTGTATCCACTGAAGCAGCGTGGGCACATCATCAGCTTAAAGCACACGGAGAACCCTTTTGAAAAGGTCCTGAAGAAATTGCCTATTCCCAAACTTACAGCATCTGTATATTTGTACAGAAAAAGGGTCTTTAGCGAGAGCAAGATGTTCTGTGAAGACATTGTCGCAAGTTCAGATAATCCCAGGAGAATGTTGACAGCATTGGCGAATCTAAAAGATGCACATGTTACCTTGGAGGAATGCTGCACAGTTTTGCAATATTTTGCAAAAGAGATTAACTTTGGAAATAATGAGAGCCTCATAAGAGGGTTGAAACAGTTACCATTTTATCCTGCACTCTCAGGGCAGTGTGTCACACTGTTGAAATGGAACAAAGTCTGCGTTGTCACTGATTGGTATCCAAACATTCCTACTGATGGTTTAAGGGATCTGTTTGCAAGTCTGGGCCAAATGTATATCAAGTATGATCCTTATTATGAAGGACTGTTACAACATCTACGACTCGAAAAATGGTCAAAGGAGAGACTGTATGCTGAAGTTATTGTTCCAAATATGATGCAGCTGACCGCAGATGCAAGGATGCAGCACCTTCTCCATATCAGAGATCATATATGCGCCCACAACATGCATTTCAATGATGAAAGAACAAACGTCCTTCAGAGACTCAAACATATTCCTTTCATTACAACAAGAGATGGACAACAACACTATGTGTCTGACTTCTACAGTAGCAGGAAACCCGAATTGAAACTGATGTGTCCTCCAAGTGCTTTTCTCCCATCACCATATGATGAAGATGAATGGCAAAGTCTATTGACACAACTTGATCTGAAGTGTCATTTATCTGTAGAGGATTTTGTCCACTTTGCAAAAGATCTAGAAGAGAAATCAAAACATGGTATAACAAGGGAAGTGGAGAAAATATCAAACCTGTTTACAGATATATTGAGAAAAAGAGTGGATATCGTGGAAGATGACATTTGGTTCAGGATCAGGGATATAAGATTCGTTCTACCTTTCAACATTAAAGCTGAAAGATCCCATGGCCTGGAGCTTCATGACATTCATCCTCAATTTGAAAATGCTGAAAGATTGGTTGCGTATGCTGACTGTTGCAACCCCATCCACTGTGACACAGTTTGGACAAGCTGCAGTATGTGGACAAGTGATGCTGACCCAACCAAGTTTATGAGTCGACAGAAATCAGTTGAAGTGCTAAATCAGCTGGGGGTCGCACAGGAACCATCATTGGAACATTGTATTGTTCATCTTCAAAGCATTAGCAAGGCCTTAAGACAGAAAGGTGTTGTTTTTCGAAAGCAACAGCAAACTCTTCTTAAACAAATCTTCACAGATATGTACCATTACTTGCAAAAGCACATGGCAAATGCTGTAATCAAGAATATGTTATTTGCCTTCCCGGTTGTGTTTATTGTTGAAACCTGTGAACTAGTTCCTGCTGTCGAAGTTGTTATTGATCTTGGAAAATCAGAAAAAATACCTGGTTACATTTTTAAAGCACCGCCATTTTTTGGAAGATTTTTTGATCTTTTCGAAATATTGGGTGCTCAGAAAACAGTATCTCCAAAAACTTATGCAATGGTCCTTCATCGATTATACAGAAAAACTCAAGGTACAAAGCTCAATGTTAATGAACTCAAGATTGTGGAAAAGGTTGTGATGAACTTAGTTGAGTGCCTTTCAAAAGAAACGGAGGCGATCGTTGAAATTGGTAAACTCTATCTTCCAAATGAGGACTGTATGCTTGTGAACTCAACTTCACTTGTGCTAAGAGACAGAGATGATTTGGCCATTAGAATGGAAAGTCAGCATCTGAATTTCTTCCTGGGATATGAGAAAGTTGAAATACCTTTGGCGAAACTAGCAGCAGAACATAGGCTGGTTCCCCTCAGTAGTCTGGTTACAGAGACACTCTCATCAAAGTGTTCTGAACATGTTTCCACGTGTGGTAAAGCTAGGGTTTATGAACAAAGGATAAAATCCTCTGATTTCATAAACGGAATTTCACGGCTTTGCAATGATCACAGCCAAGAATTGTCAACCCAGGAATGCTTGGAAATTCAAGGACGAATTTCACAAGTCTGTATCAATCAAGTTGAAGACTTAGAAACAGTACTGATCTTCAAAGGAAACGAAATTGAAGGAAGTGGTAAAAATAAAAGTTGTTTCATTTCGATGAATAATGAACATGAAACAGAGAACTCGAGTGGAATATGTAGGATATACATCAGTTCCGTGCACAGTCAAGAAGACACAATTACTCAAATCGCATTTGCCATAGACTCTCTTGCAAATGATCACTTGGGTAGGTATACAAGTCTTGTTGAGAAGATGCTTTTGATTGAACCAGGGAGAATTCAATCGTATTTAAATGACCATGGAATAAAGAAAAACACTACAACAAACAAGAAATCGTCCGTTGTCTATCCAAAAGTGGGAACACTTATTCCAGAAGAGTTCCATGACAAGCTGTTCAACACCTTCTTCACCTTCTCTGTCGGAGAGTATGTTGGACTGTGTGTTTATGATCCGACTGAGGACGAAGCTCATGATGCTACAAAGGGGAGCCTACCAGTCTATGTTTATGCCATCGTAGATGAGGTGGAGAACGACAGTTCCCCAATTACAGCACGATACCGCCTTGAGGTCGAGGAAGATGTGACAGAGAGCATGTCAGCAACTATGATGTATAAACTCTACAGAGAAGACACTGACACAAACAACGAGCTGATGGTAGCATATGACAACGTGAATTTGAATTCTTCTAATATGCAAAGTATTTTGACCGACATACGTTGCCAACTACAGGGAGCATGGAATTGTCTCACGACAAAAGAAAGAAATAGGGTCAGAATTCGTCTCCTGACTCTTTGGCATCCAGACCGCAACCCCGAAAATGTGCAAATATGTACAACAGTGTGTCAGCATATATCATTATATGTCCAACACCTTGACAGAGGGGAATCATTAAGTCACTTGAAGTTCAACACTGAGACTACAGACATGTCAGTTTTCAATGAGGTATCACGAAGAATTCGAGTCCAAAGACAAACAGTGAGCAAGAGGGAATCTTCCAGTCATGGTTGGTGTCATCAAGGGTCCAAACAAAAAGCTTTTCCTCACTTCGGGGAGGCTCTGAGATGGCTGAAGCAATCGGTGAAGGACTTAGAGGCTGCCGCAAAGTCCATCAAATCCAGGTCGCCTTTCAATTGGTCCTGCTACCAGTCACATCAGGTTAGTTCATAAAAAGTAGTTTCACAAAAGCTTTACAAATTGTTTTTCATCCAAATGTGGTCATTCTACCAAAATACAATTCACATGTTGCTTTATTTTACAACTTGTCACATTATGTAATTTCATAGAATATTATTAATCACAAAAGGGTATATGCCTGACATTCACAAAAACTGGTACTGTTTCTACTCCCTACCAAGTAATTTAATTTGTGGATTCCAATTTTCACTTTAAAAATGACGTATATTAAACATCTAAGAGAATATTTGATTGGTCGAGAGTAAAGTCCTTTCATACACCCATGGTTCAATTGTAGATGTAAAGATACATGCTATGCCTGCTACAGAACTTGTGAGAACAAAATTTTGTTAATATTATTCACATGTCAATAGCATCTCCACATTGTTGAAAGTTACAAGTGATAGTAAAGATAGTCATAGACGTTTACAATGTACTTGCAGGCTGCTGAGAAGGCTCTGAAGGCTGTCCTGTACACCATAGATTCACAGAGAGCTGATGAGCTGAAGAATCACAACATTACTACAATTGCATCCGGACTCGGCATGGAGCTTGAAAGTCTTGCAAGTAAACTGAATGGTGGAGTGGGCAACTACAATGCATTGAGGTACCCAGACAGATCTGGTTACCCAAAAATTCCAAGTGAGAAGTTTTCAAGCTCTGACGCCATATTGTGCTTTAAACTCGCAAAAGAAATCGTAGATCTTGCTGACCAGAGAGTTCAACGTTCGTAAGGAGACAATTTGAAAATGCTGCTACCAGCATTTCCCAAAGATATAACTGTTTCGCCATGTAAGATTTTTACATGACGCATTTTAGAAATTACTTTCAATACCGAGACAGAGGAATGAGTAACACATTGTAGATGCTAATGATGTCACAGGATTACAAGATTACCATGTGCGAAAATCACTTGAAATGAAAGACATCCAGACAATTTTATGGATGCCATGTGAGAAAATTTCATGATCCTTTGAAAATACCAGGTGAAAGAATTGCATGATACCATGTGATGTAGATACCATGTGAAAGAATTACATGCAACTTTGTTGAACTGGATACCATGTTTGCGAATTACATTCAAAAAGTTTTAAAGACACATAAGAGAAATATAGATACAACGAAAGAGAATAACTTGATATGTTACTGACACCGTTTGAACAAGATGTAGGCAATTTATATTTGGGAGAATTACAGGATACTTTGTTGATACCATGTGAGAGAATAATATGCTACTTTGCGGATACAATGATAGGAATAACATGATACCTTTAAGATAACATGTGACAGAATTCCTTGCAGTTTAGTTCATACTATATGAAAGAAATCTGAGCAATTTTGAGGATACCATGTGCATAACATGGTACTTTGGAGATACCATATGAAAGAATTATTTGCAACTTTATGGAAACAATGATAGAGAATTTCAAGATTCTTGGTAGTTACCATGTGGTGTAGAAACCATGTGAGAAATTATATTATATTTTGTAGATACCATGTGGGAGCATAACATGGTACTTTGGAGATACCATATGAAAGAATTATTTGCAACTTTATGGAAACAATGATAGAGAATTTCAAGATTCTTGGTAGTTACCATGTGGTGTAGAAACCACGTGAGAAATTATATTATATTTTGTAGATACCATGTGGGAGCATAACATGGTACTTTGGAGATACCATATGAAAGAATTATTAGCAACTTTATGGAAACAATGATAGAGAATTTCAAGATTCTTGGTAGTTACCATGTGGTGTAGAAACCATGTGAGAAATTATATTATATTTTGTAGATACCATGTGGTAGCATAACATGGTACTTTGGAGATACCATGTGAAAGAATTATTTACAACTTTATGGAAACAACGATAGAGAATTTCAAGATTATTTGTAGTTACCATGTGGTGTAGAAACCATGTGAGAAATTATATCATACTTTGTAGATACCATGTGAAAGAAGTCTGCGCAATTTTGTAGATACCCTGTGCGAAAATTATATCGTATTGTGTTGATACAAAGACAGAGAATTACATGAAACATTAAGATAACATGTGACAGATTTACATGCAGTTTTGTTCATACCATGTGAAAGAAGTCTGCGCAATTTTGTAGATACCCTGTGAGAGAAGTATATGCAACTTTATGGAAGCAATGATAGGGAATAACATGCTACTTTGTAGTTACCATGTGAACGAAGTCTGAGCAATTTGGTAGATACCTTGTGAGAGAATTTCATGATACTTTGTTGATACCATGTTGTGTAGATACCATGTGAACACATGTATTGATTCTTTGTGGATACCGTGTGAGATAATTATATGATACTTAATTGATACAATGTGAGAGAAATACATGATACTTTGTAGATACAATGATAGAGAATTTCATGATACGTTGTAGTTACCAAGTTGTGTAGAAACCATGTGAGAGAATAATATGATACTTTATTGATACAATGTGCAAGAATTTAATGATACCTTGTTGATAGCAAGTGGTGTAGAAACCATGGGATTGAAGTATATGATACTGTGTTGATACAATGATATATAAATACATGATACTTTGTAGATAGCAAGTGGTGTAGAAACCATGGGATTGAAGTATATGATACTGTGTTGATACAATGATAGAGAAATACATGATACTTTGTAGATAGCATGTGGTGTAGAAACCATGGGATTGAAGTATATGATACTGTGTTGATACAATGATAGAGAAATACATGATACTTTGGAGATAGCCAGTGGTGTAGAAACCATGTGATATAATTATATGGTACTTTGTTGATACAATGATATATAAATACATGATACTTTGGAGATAGCCAGTGGTGTAGAAACCATGGGATTGAAGTATATGATACTGTGTTGATACAATGATAGAGAAATACATGATACTTTATAGATAGCATGTGGTGTAGAAACCATGTGATAGAATTACATGGTACTTTGTTGATACAATGATATATAAATACATGATACTTTGTAGATAGCCAGTGGTGTAGAAACCATGGGATTGAAGTATATGATACTGTGTTGATACAATGATAGAGAAATACATGATACTTTATAGATAGCATGTGGTGTAGAAACCATGTGATAGAATTATATGGTACTTTGTTGATACAATGATATAGAAATACATGATACTTTGTAGATAGCAAGTGGTGCAGAAACCATGGGATTGAAGTATATGATACTGTGTTGATACAATGATAGAGAAATACATGATACTTTATAGATAGCATGTGGTGTAGAAACCATGTGATAGAATTATATGATACTTTGTTGATACAATGATATATAAATACATGATACTTTGTAGATAACCAGTGGTGTAGAAACCATTGGATAGAAATATATGATACTGTGTTGATACAATGATAGAGAAATACATGATACTTTGTAGATAGCAAGTGGTGTAGAAACCATTTGATAGAAATATATGATACTTTGTAGATACAATGATAGAGAAATACATGATACTGTGTAGATAGCAAGTGGTGTAGAAACCATGGGATTGAAGTATATGGTACTTTGTTGATACAATGATAGAGAAATACATGATACTTTATAGATAGCATGTGGTGTAGAAACCATGGGATATAATTATATGGTACTTTGTTGATACAATGATAGAGAAATACATGATACTTTATAGATAGCATGTGGTGTAGAAACCATGGGATATAATTATATGATACTTTGTTGATACAATGATAGAGAAATACATGATACTTTATAGATAGCATGTGGTGTAGAAACCATGGGATATAATTATATGATACTTTGTTGATACAATGATAGAGAAATACATGATACTTTATAGATAGCAAGTGCTGTAGAAACCATGGGATATAATTATATGGTACTTTGTTGATACAATGATAGAGAAATACATGATACTTTATAGATAGCAAGTGGTGTAGAAACCATGGGATATAAGTATATAATACTTTGTTGATACAATGATAGAGAAATACATGATACTGTGTAGATAGCAAGTGGTGTAGAAACCATGTGATAGAATTATATGATACTTTGTTGATACAATGATATATAAATACATGATACTTTGGAGATAGCCAGTGGTGTAGAAACCATTGGATTGAAGTATATGATACTGTGTTGATACAATGATAGAGAAATACATGATACTTTATAGATAGCATGTGGTGTAGAAACCATGTGATAGAATTATATGATACTTTGTTGATACAATGATATATAAATACATGATACTTTGTAGATAACAAGTGGTGTAGAAACCATGGGATTGAAGTATATGGTACTTTGTTGATACAATGATAGAGAAATACATGATACTTTATAGATAGCATGTGGTGTAGAAACCATGGGATATAATTATATGGTACTTTGTTGATACAATGATAGAGAAATACATGATACTTTATAGATAGCATGTGGTGTAGAAACCATTGGATAGAAATATATGATACTGTGTTGATACAATGATAGAGAAATACATGATACTTTGTAGATAGCAAGTGGTGTAGAAACCATTTGATAGAAATATATGATACTTTGTAGATACAATGATAGAGAATACATGATACTTTGTAGATAGCAAGTGGTGTAGAAACCATGGGATTGAAGTATATGATACTGTGTTGAAAAATGATAGAGAAATACATGATACTTTATAGATAGCATGTGGTGTAGAAACCATGGGATATAATTATATGATACTTTGTTGATACAATGATAGAGAAATACATGATACTTTATAGATAGCATGTGGTGTAGAAACCATGGGATATAATTATATGATACTTTGTTGATACAATGATAGAGAAATACATTGATACTTTATAGATAGCATGTGGTGTAGAAACCATGGGATATAATTATATGATACTTTGTTGATACAATGATAGAGAAATACATGATACTTTATAGATAGCATGTCGTGTAAAACCATGGGATATAATTATATGATACTGTGTTGATACAATGATAGAGAAATACATGATACTTTATAGATAGCATGTGGTGTAGAAACCATGGGATATAATTATATAATACTTTGTTGATACAATGATAGAGAAATACATGATACTGTGTAGATAGCAAGTGGTGTAGAAACCATGTGATAGAATTATATGATACTTTGTTGATACAATGATATATAAATACATGATACTTTGTAGATAACAAGTGGTGTAGAAACCATGGGATTGAAGTATATGGTACTTTGTTGATACAATGATAGAGAAATACATGATACTTTATAGATAGCATGTGGTGTAGAAACCATGGGATAGAAATATATGATACTGTGTTGATACAATGATAGAGAAATACATGATACTTTGTAGATAGCAAGTGGTGTAGAAACCATTTGATAGAAATATATGATACTTTGTAGATACAATGATAGAGAATACATGATACTTTGTAGATAGCAAGTGGTGTAGAAACCATGGGATTGAAGTATATGATACTGTGTTGAAAAATGATAGAGAAATACATGATACTTTATAGATAGCATGTGGTGTAGAAACCATGGGATATAATTATATGATACTTTGTTGATACAATGATAGAGAAATACATGATACTTTATAGATAGCATGTGGTGTAGAAACCATGGGATATAATTATATGATACTTTGTTGATACAATGATAGAGAAATACATGATACTTTTTAGATAGCATGTGGTGTAGAAACCATGGGATATAATTATATGATACTTTGTTGATACAATGATAGAGAAATACATTGATACTTTATAGATAGCATGTGGTGTAGAAACCATGGGATATAATTATATGATACTTTGTTGATACAATGATAGAGAAATACATGATACTTTATAGATAGCATGTGGTGTAAAACCATGGGATATAATTATATGATACTGTGTTGATACAATGATAGAGAAATACATGATACTTTATAGATAGCATGTGGTGTAGAAACCATGGGATATAATTATATAATACTTTGTTGATACAATGATAGAGAAATACATGATACTGTGTAGATAGCAAGTGGTGTAGAAACCATGTGATAGAATTATATGATACTTTGTTGATACAATGATATATAAATACATGATACTTTGGAGATAGCCAGTGGTGTAGAAACCATTGGATTGAAGTATATGATACTGTGTTGATACAATGATAGAGAAATACATGATACTTTATAGATAGCATGTGGTGTAGAAACCATGTGATAGAATTATATGATACTTTGTTGATACAATGATATATAAATACATGATACTTTGTAGATAGCAAGTGGTGTAGAAACCATGGGATTGAAGTATATGGTACTTTGTTGATACAATGATAGAGAAATATATGATACTTTATAGATAGCATGTGGTGTAGAAACCATGGGATATAATTATATGGTACTTTGTTGATACAATGATAGAGAAATACATGATACTTTATAGATAGCATGTGGTGTAGAAACCATTGGATATAATTATATGATACTGTGTTGATACAATGATAGAGAAATACATGATACTTTTTAGATAGCATGTGGTGTAGAAACCATTTGATAGAAATATATGATACTTTGTAGATACAATGATAGAGAATACATGATACTTTGTGGATAGCAAGTGGTGTAGAAACCATGGGATTGAAGTATATGATACTGTGTTGAAAAATGATAGAGAAATACATGATACTTTATAGATAGCATGTGGTGTAGAAACCATGGGATATAATTATATGATACTTTGTTGATACAATGATAGAGAAATACATGATACTTTTTAGATAGCATGTGGTGTAGAAACCATGGGATATAATTATATGATACTTTGTTGATACAATGATAGAGAAATACATTGATACTTTATAGATAGCATGTGGTGTAGAAACCATGGGATATAATTATATGATACTTTGTTGATACAATGATAGAGAAATACATGATACTTTATAGATAGCATGTGGTGTAAAACCATGGGATATAATTATATGATACTGTGTTGATACAATGATAGAGAAATACATGATACTTTATAGATAGCATGTGGTGTAGAAACCATGGGATATAATTATATGATACTTTGTTGATACAATGATAGAGAAATACATGATACTTTATAGATAGCATGTGGTGTAGAAACCATGGGATATAATTATATGGTACTTTGTTGATACAATGATAGAGAAATACATGATACTTTATAGATAGCATGTGGTGTAGAAACCATGGGATATAATTATATGATACTGTGTTGATACAATGATAGAGAAATACATGATACTTTATAGATAGCATGTGGTGTAGAAACCATGGGATATAATTATATGATACTGTGTTGATACAATGATAGAGAAATACATGATACTTTATAGATAGCATGTGGTGTAGAAACCATGGGATATAATTATATGATACTGTGTTGATACAATGATAGAGAAATACATGATACTTTGTAGATAGCATGTGGTGTAGAAACCATGGGATATAATTATATGGTACTTTGTTGATACAATGATAGAGAAATACATGATACTTTATAGATAGCATGTGGTGTAGAAACCATGTGATATAATTATATGGTACTTTGTTGATACAATGATATATAAATACATGATACTTTGTAGATAGCAAGTGGTGTAGAAACCATGGGATTGAAGTATATGATACTGTGTTGATACAATGATAGAGAAATACATGATACTTTGTAGATAGCAAGTGGTGTAGAAACCATGGGATTGAAGTATATGATACTTTGTTGATACAATGATAGATAAATACATGATACTTTGTAGATAGCAAGTGGTGTAGAAACCATGGGATTGAAGTATATGATACTGTGTTGATACAATGATAGAGAAATACATGATACTTTGGAGATAGCCAGTGGTGTAGAAACCATGGGATAAAAATATATGATACTGTGTTGATACAATGATAGAGAAATACATGATACTTTGGAGATAGCCAGTGGTGTAGAAACCATGGGATAAAAATATATGATACTGTGTTGATACAATGATAGAGAAATACATGATACTTTATAGATAGCAAGTGGTGTAGAAACCATGGGATATAATTATATGATACTGTGTTGATACAATGATAGAGAAATACATGATACTTTGGAGATAGCATGTGGTGTAGAAACCATGGGATATAATTATATGGTACTTTGTTGATACAATGATAGAGAAATACATGATACTTTATAGATAGCAAGTGGTGTAGAAACCATGGGATATAATTATATGATACTGTGTTGATACAATGATAGAGAAATACATGATACTTTGGAGATAGCCAGTGGTGTAGAAACCATGGGATAAAAATATATGATACTGTGTTGATACAATGATAGAGAAATACATGATACTTTATAGATAGCAAGTGGTGTAGAAACCATGGGATATAATTATATGATACTGTGTTGATACAATGATAGAGAAATACATGATACTTTGGAGATAGCCAGTGGTGTAGAAACCATGGGATATAATTATATGATACTTTATTGATACAATGATATATAAATACATGATACTTTGTAGATAGCAAGTGGTGTAGAAACCATGGGATTGAAGTATATGATACTGTGTTGATACAATGATGGAGAAATACATGATACTTTGTAGATAGCAAGTGGTGTAGAAACCATGGGATTGAAGTATATGATACTGTGTTGATACAATGATAGAGAAATACATGATACTTTATAGATAGCAAGTGGTGTAGAAACCATGGGATATAATTATATGATACTGTGTTGATACAATGATAGAGAAATACATGATACTTTGGAGATAGCCAGTGGTGTAGAAACCATGGGATAAAAATATATGATACTGTGTTGATACAATGATAGAGAAATACATGATACTTTGGAGATAGCCAGTGGTGTAGAAACCATGGGATAAAAATATATGATACTGTGTTGATACAATGATAGAGAAATACATGATACTTTATAGATAGCAAGTGGTGTAGAAACCATGGGATATAATTATATGATACTGTGTTGATACAATGATAGAGAAATACATGATACTTTGGAGATAGCCAGTGGTGTAGAAACCATGGGATATAATTATATGATACTTTATTGATACAATGATATATAAATACATGATACTTTGTAGATAGCAAGTGGTGTAGAAACCATGGGATTGAAGTATATGATACTGTGTTGATACAATGATGGAGAAATACATGATACTTTGTAGATAGCCAGTGGTGTAGAAACCATGGGATATAATTATATGATACTTTATTGATACAATGATATATAAATACATGATACTTTATAGATAGCATGTGGTGTAGAAACCATGGGATTGAAGTATATGATACTGTGTTGATACAATGATAGAGAAATACATGATACTTTATAGATAGCATGTGGTGTAGAAACCATGGGATTGAAGTATATGATACTGTGTTGATACAATGATAGAGAAATACATGATACTTTGTAGATAGCAAGTGGTGTAGAAACCATGGGATTGAAGTATATGATACTGTGTTGATACAATGATAGAGAAATACATGATACTTTGTAGATAGCAAGTGGTGTAGAAACCATGGGATTGAAGTATATGATACTGTGTTGATACAATGATAGAGAAATACATGATACTTTGTAGATAGCAAGTGGTGTAGAAACCATGGGATTGAAGTATATGATACTGTGTTGATACAATGATAGAGAAATACATGATACTTTGGAGATAGCCAGTGGTGTAGAAACCATGGGATAAAAATATATGATACTGTGTTGATACAATGATAGAGAAATACATGATACTTTATAGATAGCAAGTGGTGTAGAAACCATGGGATATAATTATATGATACTTTATTGATACAATGATATATAAATACATGATACTTTGTAGATAGCAAGTGGTGTAGAAACCATGGGATTGAAGTATATGATACTGTGTTGATACAATGATATATAAATACATGATACTTTGGAGATAGCCAGTGGTGTAGAAACCATGGGATATAATTATATGATACTGTGTTGATACAATGATAGAGAAATACATGATACTTTGTAGATAGCAAGTGGTGTAGAAACCATGGGATTGAAGTATATGATACTGTGTTGATACAATGATAGAGAAATACATGATACTTTATAGATAGCATGTGGTGTAGAAACCATGGGATTGAAGTATATGATACTGTGTTGATACAATGATAGAGAAATACATGATACTTTGTAGATAGCATGTGGTGTAGAAACCATGGGATTGAAGTATATGATACTGTGTTGATACAATGATAGAGAAATACATGATACTTTATAGATAGCATGTGGTGTAGAAACCATGGGATTGAAGTATATGATACTGTGTTGATACAATGATAGAGAAATACATGATACTTTGTAGATAGCATGTGGTGTAGAAACCATGGGATATAATTATATGGTACTTTGTTGATACAATGATAGAGAAATACATGATACTTTGTAGATAGCATGTGGTGTAGAAACCATGGGATTGAAGTATATGATACTGTGTTGATACAATGATAGAGAAATACATGATACTTTGTAGATAGCAAGTGGTGTAGAAACCATGGGATTGAAGTATATGATACTGTGTTGATACAATGATAGAGAAATACATGATACTTTGTAGATAGCAAGTGGTGTAGAAACCATGGGATTGAAGTATATGATACTGTGTTGATACAATGATAGAGAAATACATGATACTTTGTAGATAGCAAGTGGTGTAGAAACCATGGGATTGAAGTATATGATACTGTGTTGATACAATGATATATAAATACATGATACTTTATAGATAGCATGTGGTGTAGAAACCATGGGATTGAAGTATATGATACTGTGTTGATACAATGATAGAGAAATACATGATACTTTGTAGATAGCATGTGGTGTAGAAACCATGGGATATAATTATATGGTACTTTGTTGATACAATGATAGAGAAATACATGATACTTTGTAGATAGCATGTGGTGTAGAAACCATGGGATTGAAGTATATGATACTGTGTTGATACAATGATAGAGAAATACATGATACTTTGTAGATAGCAAGTGGTGTAGAAACCATGGGATTGAAGTATATGATACTGTGTTGATACAATGATAGAGAAATACATGATACTTTATAGATAGCATGTGGTGTAGAAACCATGGGATTGAAGTATATGATACTGTGTTGATACAATGATAGAGAAATACATGATACTTTGTAGATAGCATGTGGTGTAGAAACCATGGGATTGAAGTATATGATACTGTGTTGATACAATGATAGAGAAATACATGATACTTTATAGATAGCATGTGGTGTAGAAACCATGGGATTGAAGTATATGATACTGTGTTGATACAATGATAGAGAAATACATGATACTTTGTAGATAGCATGTGGTGTAGAAACCATGGGATATAATTATATGGTACTTTGTTGATACAATGATAGAGAAATACATGATACTTTGTAGATAGCATGTGGTGTAGAAACCATGGGATTGAAGTATATGATACTGTGTTGATACAATGATAGAGAAATACATGATACTTTGTAGATAGCAAGTGGTGTAGAAACCATGGGATTGAAGTATATGATACTGTGTTGATACAATGATAGAGAAATACATGATACTTTGGAGATAGCCAGTGGTGTAGAAACCATGGGATAAAAATATATGATACTGTGTTGATACAATGATAGAGAAATACATGATACTTTATAGATAGCAAGTGGTGTAGAAACCATGGGATATAATTATATGATACTGTGTTGATACAATGATATATAAATACATGATACTTTATAGATAGCATGTGGTGTAGAAACCATGGGATTGAAGTATATGATACTGTGTTGATACAATGATAGAGAAATACATGATACTTTGTAGATAGCATGTGGTGTAGAAACCATGGGATATAATTATATGGTACTTTGTTGATACAATGATAGAGAAATACATGATACTTTGTAGATAGCATGTGGTGTAGAAACCATGGGATTGAAGTATATGATACTGTGTTGATACAATGATAGAGAAATACATGATACTTTGTAGATAGCAAGTGGTGTAGAAACCATGGGATTGAAGTATATGATACTGTGTTGATACAATGATAGAGAAATACATGATACTTTGGAGATAGCCAGTGGTGTAGAAACCATGGGATAAAAATATATGATACTGTGTTGATACAATGATAGAGAAATACATGATACTTTATAGATAGCAAGTGGTGTAGAAACCATGGGATATAATTATATGATACTGTGTTGATACAATGATAGAGAAATACATGATACTTTGGAGATAGCCAGTGGTGTAGAAACCATGGGATAAAAATATATGATACTGTGTTGATACAATGATAGAGAAATACATGATACTTTATAGATAGCAAGTGGTGTAGAAACCATGGGATATAATTATATGATACTGTGTTGATACAATGATAGAGAAATACATGATACTTTGGAGATAGCCAGTGGTGTAGAAACCATGGGATATAATTATATGATACTTTATTGATACAATGATATATAAATACATGATACTTTGTAGATAGCAAGTGGTGTAGAAACCATGGGATTGAAGTATATGATACTGTGTTGATACAATGATGGAGAAATACATGATACTTTGTAGATAGCAAGTGGTGTAGAAACCATGGGATTGAAGTATATGATACTGTGTTGATACAACGATGGAGAAATACATGATACTTTGTAGATAGCAAGTGGTGTAAAAACCATGGGATAGAAATATATGATACTGTGTTGATACAATGATAGAGAAATACATGATACTTTGGAGATAGCCAGTGGTGTAGAAACCATGGGATTGAAGTATATGATACTGTGTTGATACAATGATAGAGAAATACATGATACTTTATAGATAGCAAGTGGTGTAGAAACCATGGGATTGAAGTATATGATACTGTGTTGATACAATGATAGAGAAATACATGATACTTTGGAGATAGCCAGTGGTGTAGAAACCATGGGATTGAAGTATATGATACTGTGTTGATACAATGATAGAGAAATACATGATACTTTATAGATAGCAAGTGGTGTAGAAACCATGGGATTGAAGTATATGATACTGTGTTGATACAATGATGGAGAAATACATGATACTTTGTAGATAGCATGTGGTGTAGAAACCATGGGATTGAAGTATATGATACTGTGTTGATACAATGATAGAGAAATACATGATACTTTATAGATAGCAAGTGGTGTAGAAACCATGGGATTGAAGTATATGATACTGTGTTGATACAATGATAGAGAAATACATGATACTTTATAGATAGCATGTGGTGTAGAAACCATGGGATTGAAGTATATGATACTGTGTTGATACAATGATAGAGAAATACATGATACTTTGTAGATAGCAAGTGGTGTAGAAACCATGGGATTGAAGTATATGATACTGTGTTGATACAATGATGGAGAAATACATGATACTTTATAGATAGAATGTGGTGTAGAAACCATGGGATATAATTATATGATACTTTGTTGATACAATGATAGAGAAATAAATGATACTTTGTAGATAGCAAGTGGTGTAGAAAACATTGGATAGAATTTTTAATAACATACAATTGCCTTTCAAAGATATGTTTTACAAATAATGATGGACCGTAGGGATATGTAATCTTCTGATGACTCTTGTACATATTTCCTTGCTTGTAAGGGAATACTGACAACTTCAACAAAAACAGAAACTTTGGAAATGGTCATGCTTGAATTGATTACATGACAGTAATGCACATTCTTTACTTTAACAGAATAGTCATCAGACTGAAAGAATGAAATGTGTATATTTATTGAACTAACGGTGCATTGATTCATGATTTATATTGTTTCCTTGATAAGTTTTTGCAGATTAGATTTAAAAAATTGTTTTATTTGTATACAGTACAGAAATCAATTGAGAGCGAATATACAAGAATTAATGTATGCGTTTACCTAGTTTAAGATAATATCAACATGTTTTCTATCATATGTGTGGATCTCTATTTATCTATGTCTATTTTGGTGTACATTGTATATGTTATAGGCTTATGTGTAAAATTTGATGTGAAAATCATTGTACAGACATGTGAAGAAATTGTTGATTGTTACCAGAACCAATGTAATGCATTATAATACATGACTTAAAGTGACTTTATGTATGTATTTAATAAACACCTTGCACCTACAATCCATTCTATAAAAGTTATTTCTTATCGTACACTGTTCAAATTGCTGTTATATATGTAATTAATCTCCATATTTCAATTGCTTTTATGATGTATATGAAACATTAAATTCTTTGAATGTATTTTGAAAAAAAAAAATTTTAACAAAATTATTTGTGATGTAAAAAATATTATTCATGTTTGTGAGACTCGAGTGATACTTTTCACAAAGTAATTGATATTGAAAAACAAATTTATGATTTATATAAATATTTATCATCATACCTGAATTAACAAGATCACTGAAAATATTGTTTTAATTTTTTATTGAAATATTATGTCTTGTGTAGCTTATAGTGAAACACTGAATTACTAAACTGACTTCTTTATATAGTAAATTTATCTGTTGCTATTTTATATATTTATATCATATAATGTACTTGTAATTCATATTTTCATCACTTTTTTACACGTTTGGTCATTTCGCCATACTGAATAAAACTCTTGTTCTATACATAACTATAAATTCAAGTCAATAATTTTCAATAATTTGTTGGTTGACATTAGAGTATTATTTGGATGATATGAACAACTGCATAAGTGTCTTCCAGATGCAATGCCTGTGATGTTTTTTTATAATGGACATGCATTGACTTGTACATCATTTATGTCTTTCAAGGACATTTAGAAGTGGTATACATAAGAACAGGAAGACTCCAAAACATCGTGTATTTTCACATTAAAGAAATTGTTATCCAGAAACTCTTCCTGTTCTTATATACATTTATGCCTGTACATCTTGTGTTATGTAAACTGGAAACTGATTTTATTTATGATGGAAAAACATTTACCTTGACATATTATGCCTGCATATATTGTGTTTTGTATCCTGGAACCTGATTTTAATCATGATGGGTGACACATTTATGCCTGTACATCTTGTTTTTTGTAAACTGGAAACTGATTTTATTTATGATAGAAACACATTTACATTTATGCCTATATATCTTGTGTTTTGTAAACTGGAAACTGGTTTTATTTATTATAGAAACACATTTACATTTATGCCTGTACATCTTGTGTTTTGTAAACCGGAAACTGATTTTATTTATGATAGAAACACATTTACATTTATGCCTATATATATTGTGTTTTGTAAACTGGAAACTGGTTTTATTTATTATAGAAACACATTAACATTTATGCCTGTACATCTTGTGTTTTGTAAACCAGAATCTGATTTCATTTATGAAAGAAACACATTTACATCAATGCCTGCACATAATGTGTTTTGTAGACTGGAAACGGATTTTTAGTCCTGATAGAAACACATTTACATTTATGCATGCGCATCTTGTGTTTCGTAAACCGGAAATTGATTTTATTTATGAAAAAAACACATTTACATTTATGCCAATACATCTTGTGTTTTGTAAACTGGAAACTGATTTTATTTAGAATAAAAACACATTTACATCAATGCCTGTTTATCTCTGTATATTTGAATTACATATGAACTTACATTTTCCATTTGCATAATAAGATTGATACAATAAAAAAACACACTAATGTGACTTTATGTTATAGAATTTTAATCAATACTTAATAATTAATTAATAATGGAAATCACACTTCAGCCCATTGCCTGTGGGTCCCAGCATATTTCTAGATTCCTGATGTGCACAAGCGCTACATGGGTTACAATAATTAAAGATCATTGTTAATACGCATCCTTTTAAAGGCACGATAGCACGTTTTTTGGACATTTTTTTACATGTTAAAATTTCCCCTTTATTGAAAAACTTTTTGCAGTACATCTTTATTTGAGAGAGCAAAATAGCTCATTACACGACCCAATTATCAGTTGTTGTAGAAATTCTTTTCAAATATAGAACTTTGCCGCTAATAACTGCGATACTGCCCAAGAGCCGTTAAACAATAACTCACTCAATCACTTATAGAAGATAAAACTGCTAGAAGACATTTTAGTGTGAACACCTTTTAATAAATCGAGGATGGGAAATAGATCCGCATTGCTTAACCGAATCATAATCATTTGTTTTAGAACTCTCTTTATTGATTGTGTATAATTGTGATGCAATTGGTAACTTTCTTTTCCATTTTGTAAACTCTCTTTATAAGTCGATGAAATGTATTTGAAAAATAATGTTACCAATAGTAAAACACCATTCTCTCTTCGGAAAATCAAGTTAAAATGAATGTACATGGTTCTGTAAAGCCATGGGAATTGTTTTTGTCATTCAAAATAATAAAATGTGTTCACGATAAAATGGCCGCCATGCAATTTTTGCTTTATACGCAACGCCGTTATTGCCACTACGAATAAATTGGTTTGTGTAATAAGATGTTTTACCCTCTAAAGTAAATATAAATGACATCAACTATCATTATAAATGGGAAATTTGAAAAAATAAAATTTACCCAAAACGTGTTACTGCCCCCTTTAAAATACTTTTTTTTGTATGTTTTATTCAGTAATGGGGCCACAGGCCCATTATACAATGCAATCATGACATATAACATGAAAGAAGCTAAGATTATTGGACGCTTCGTTTCCTTACTTAGTTACTATGTACATGTTTCTTTTATTTTTTTGTATTGTATGTAATTATTATTGCTTCGTATTATTACTATTACATGTGTATTTCTATTCTACTGTATACTATTATATACACTTTTGAAAATATTAGTATCTAGTATCTATGATTTATTCATACAAAAATGTCCTTTTTTTATACTTTTGAGTGGTGTAATCTTTTTTTTTAAATTTCTTAATAATTTCATGTGGTTAATACATAACACTTACTGTTCCCATGTATAATAAACTATTCTGTGACATACTTATCAGTAATAAACTCTTCAATCTTTTAATATGTAAGGTTATCTTTCAGTGAGAAGCAATCTCATTAAAATCAAATTGAACGTTCTTGATCTGAGTACTGCTGGGCAGGGGTCATGTCGAGTGACCTTGACCTTCAACCAATCATTCTGATGGTTTCCTACCCTCGTCGCTGATTGGATGGAGTGATAGTTGATGAGATATGACCCCTAAGGAGCAGTACTCAAATCTGATTTTATTTAGATTGAGTGAGATATTTTGCGATAAGTAAGATAAGTGTTTATGGATGACAACTGTTACTTTTATAGTATTTGTGTAATCTACAATGTGTTTGTATGTCAAGTAAGTTCTCTGCTGATGCTTATTCGAATTCAAGTTTAAAAGACAATCAAAAAGAGGGAAAAGATTATAACACGAAGGAAATGTTCCGACCTTCATTCATCCTGGAAACCAGGGGTGCTTTGTTTCGCTGGCTTCTCTTTGAAAGGAACCCCTGGATTCTTAGTTGACTTTCCATTTTTTTGTGAACCCAGCGCATCGAGCCTTTTGCCGCCTAAGAATCCAGGGGTTACGTTTCAAAGTGAAGCCCGCCAGGGGCACGGCAACTTTGCCTTGAGTAGAGAACTGTTCTACACGCAGTAAGGTTTGGGTGCAATGCTACAGTGAAATCAGTGTAGTACCACCCATGGTTCGCTAGTACCAGCCGATGCTCGCAGGTTTCACCGCAATGCATAGCCACATGGCGTTGCGGGATTTCTCCCTGCCGTAATACTAGCAGCCGCGATATAAGTGAAATACTCTTGAAAGCGGCGTTAAACCCTAACTCACCTAACCTCAACTTACCTCAAAGTGAAGCGAGCGAAACAAAGTACCCCTGGTTTCCAGAATGCCTTTCAGTAGAAAGGTATTCATGTCTTCTAGATAACATTAGAAAAGCAACACCCCCATGTTGCTACGGCAGAACTACGGTTAAAAGATTTGTCTGGAATGTGAGAAATCGTAAGCGTACACGAGTGTTCGTAATTCTATCTTGTAAAACCGTAATTCTTCCCCCAAAGTCTGTAAAGAACTGTTGTCCAACCATCGCATGGTTTTCCAGTCCGCAATTCTTCCGTGGAGGACAAAGGCAGATCTAATTGCCGTAAATCCACCGTAAGTCTTCCTCATCTTTCCCCGCCTTCGTTTTTCCTCTATAGAACTACGGTTTAACACTAGTGAAATACGGTTGCACACGGCACAGCTACGGTTGCACACCGTAGTGACCGACACGATTATACATAAGATTTTTGCAATTTCCCACATCAATTCTTCTCTCCACCCTCAGCCATGTCCGCACTGAGAATACGCTACAAACACATCTTCAGAATGTTACTCATCCGAACCATCACTAATAGTATTTACCACGATGTTATCAACTCAAAATCAAACCACACTACGTAATCTAACTCTTTATGTTAAACATGCATTTGTAAACTCGTCGCAACGTATATGAACTCATATCGCTAATTGCTCGTTTGTAACACTTTCTACGTTAAGGATAACAACAGGGGACACATACAATAAATTATGTATGCACAATATTGATTGTAACCGGGGACAGGTTTAACATTTCGCTATTTAAGTGGAGACACATCATGTATTTGTATACTATTTAACTGGGGACAATAGTTGTTTTGTGTTTAAAGTACCATCTTCCGCACGCATCAGACGAGATATGCATTTACAAGAAATGCAGATTCATCCTTGCAACAACTCGACAGATAAATAGAGAAGGGAAGTAGCGTGATTATTGACCTATGGTGCAGGCCAATCAAATGCGCGGATACAAAACGCAATTCTGTTGAGATGTTTTACCAACAATTAAGCAGAGCAAAATATCATTTCTGGTTATAAATCAACTTTTTTAGGTCACCTTTATTTACGCATCGTTTTATGAATTTTGTCGAAACGTAACTAAGGGATTAATTTGAAATTATTTCTGACTTTGAATACTCCTTATTTAAATAGGGAAATATCGGGTTCGCAACGAGCGATTTGATTAGTTGATTAATGGAAGGGGCGTAACTCCTACAGGGGGCGCTGACCCAGTAACAAGTATCTGTCGAGTTGTCGCAAGGGTGAATATGAATTTCTTATAAATGCATATCTCGCCATGATGCGTGCGGAAGATGATAACGTATTACATACATATACGGAAAGAAAAAAGTGCCACAAAGTTTGGTGTTTGAAAACCTAATAGGAAATCATAATGACATGTTCACCAGGGTTTCCTTTCAAAGGCAGTCTAAAGTCTAATTAGGTAACAGTAATGTTAAAGAATATGTGGTTAAACATGACATGATCTCCGTTTTCATATGTACATAATTAGAACCTTGTAAAATGAAAATATGCATGCTCCTTGTAACATGGGACAGTGTGTGTAACATTTCGACTAAACACGAATTGGTGTATTCTTTCTAAGACCAAACGTCGACTTCAACTCTTTAAAATATAGGATAACTGCCATGGTATGTATGTGTGCTTTTCAGCCTATAACCAAACTAAAAACAATACATGCCAATGACTTGGTTAAGAAAGGTCAGCTAAAATATGGAAAAAAACACTTGCAATGTTATGGTTTGATATAACAATTTATCTTATGTCCTTAATTAGATATTTATCATCTAAAAGTTGTTTAATAATCCGAAAGGGATTTTGTTTTAGTTTACATTTGCTGTTGTAGACATAACAAAGAAAAATTTATAAGGACACGCAACCATAAACAAACAACAGATATATCGAGCACAGCGCACTCATTATACCCAGCTTTCAAAACTGGTCAATGAAAAAGTTTCAAAATAGTAAAAGGCTCATGAAGTGTATATTCCTTTGTGTGAAAATACCACTGCATCTGTATGAAAGCAGAATGCGTAAATTCAGAAATACCCTTAAGAAAGAACAATTATATATTATATAATATATATATAATATGTTCATAATATGTTAAAAAGTAAACATAAAAAAACATAATTTAGATCTATTATCTCGAAGCTTTATTTGGGGAGATATGATTAAAGGGTAGATGAAATGACATATGGTCAAAATCGGATTAATTGAAATGGGATGTCAATTTGACAATTGTTCGATTTTAAATTTCTGAAATCGGTCCATAAATTACTTAAATACGGCTTTTTAAAAAAAAAAAACGCCTAATTTAGCCCCGGCGACCAGAATGAAAGTCTGCGGGGGCGTGGCCCCTAATGGGATGACTTCTGTGACGTCACTGGAGTAACCTGATTTTCGGCGATAGTCATAATTCAACGTAATTTCGCAACATTGATTGTTGATTTAATAAAACAAATCTTCAATCAAACAACTTAAATTTTCCATACATCGAATGTTTAAATATCCAACTAAGTAATACCGCAGATGACAATCACATAGTTATCGCATAAACATGTGTTTTTGGCGAGTTAACACACTTCATAAATTCATCTGGTGGCAGTGATAATCATCATCCATTAATTAACGAGGCTGCACGGAGCGTGTCGGTCCGCTGGTCAGACGACCCGTCGTCTGTGGTTAATCAGTCACGCCTCAATGATTCCTCTCACAACGTTTCCCGGCAGAAATCAAGGTATTGTTAAAATGGGTAAATTAAAATCATCTTTATAATCAATTGCAAGTATATCATTGTCTCGAATTTATGCTCAATTGATTCCGATATACAATATACGTAGAGATACTCATCTGTCATTCTTGAGAAAAATGCATTTCACCAGATCTTTAAGAGAAAATGGCTACCTCATAAAGTTACTTCACGTCATGGAAACAGCTACAAACAAGTTCTAATCAAGGTCTAACTCATAAAAGGCACATCTAGGGCTCATGGTTGAAAATCACAAGAGTGCATTAGTATTGTGAAGTACATTATGTAAATGAGGGTACAAAACAAAAGTAGCTAAAACCTACACATCGTAGTGGTTAAATGTATTCAGTTTGGTCACACTCTAACAATAAGTGTCTGAGTTATGAGCGGAAAATGACTTCCTCACAGAGTCACTGTTTACGTCATGTTTCCATGGGAACAGCAAAAAGCATATAAATTCTCTTGTAGGTCTAAATATGTAAAGCCACATCTACTGAAGCTGAACACCCTGTAGGATCAGTTGGATGCTCGCTAGACACGAGTCTGCCCATATCTACTGAAGCTGAACACCCTGTAGGATCAGTTGGATGCTCGCTAGACACGGGTCTGCCCATATCTACTGAAGCTCAACACCCTGTAGGATCAGTTGGATGCTCGCTAGACACGGGTCTGCCCACATCTACTGAAGCTGAACACCCTGTAGGATCAGTTGGATGCTCGCTAGACACGGGTCTGCCCACATCTACTGAAGCTGAACACCCTGTATGATCAGTTGGATGCTCGCTAGACACGGGTCTGCCCATATCTACTGATGCTGAACATCCTGTAGGATCAGTTGGATGCTCGCTAGACACGGGTCTGCCCATATCTACTGAAGCTGAACACCCTGTAGGATCAGTTGGATGCTCGCTAGACACGGGTCTGCCCATATCTACTGAAGCTGAACACCCTGTAGGATCAGTTGGATGCTCGCTAGACACGGGTCTGCCCATATCTACTGAAGCTGAACACCCTGTAGGATCAGTTGGATGCTCGCTAGACACGGGTCTGCCCATATCTACTGAAGCTCAACACTCTGTAGGATCAGTTGGATGCTCGCTAGACACGGGTCTGCCCATATCTACTGAAGCTGAACACCCTGTAGGATCAGTTGGATGCTCGCTGGACACGGGTCTGCCAATATCTACTAAAGCTGAACACCCTGTAGGATCAGTTGGATGCTCGCTAGACACGGGTCTGCCAATATCTACTAAAGCTGAACACCCTGTAGGATCAGTTGGATGCTCGCTAGACACGGGTCTGCCCATATCTACTGAAGCTGAACACCCTGTAGGATCAGTTGGATGCTCGCTAGACACGGGTCTGCCAATATCTACTGAAGCTGAACACCCTGTAGGATCAGTTGGATGCTCGCTAGACACGGGTCTGCCCACATCTACTGAAGCTGAACACCCTGTAGGATCAGTTGGATGCTCGCTAGACACGGGTCTGCCCACATCTACTGAAGCTGAACACCCTGTATGATCAGTTGGATGCTCGCTAGACACGGGTCTGCCCATATCTACTGAAGCTGAACATCCTGTAGGATCAGTTGGATGCTCGCTAGACACGGGTCTGCCCATATCTACTGAAGCTGAACACCCTGTAGGATCAGTTGGATGCTCGCTAGACACGGGTCTGCCCATATCTACTGAAGCTGAACACCCTGTATGATCAGTTGGATGCTCGCTAGACACGGGTCTGCCCATATCTACTGAAGCTGAACATCCTGTAGGATCAGTTGGATGCTCGCTAGACACGGGTCTGCCCATATCTACTTAAACTGAATACTCTGTACCATCAGTTGGATTCTCACCAGATACGAGTCTGCCCACATCTACTGAAGCTGCTACTTAATCCTTAATCGTAGCAGCCCCGATCGAAATTTGACAAGAATTTTACGAAATTGGAAATCTACAATCTCAGACAAATATTTTTCTGGTGTTAAAATTCTCTGTATAAATCGTATCTTGTACTATTATTTAGTGTTGAATTCCAATTTTGGTAGAACACATCTCTATCCCTAGTATAAACGTGTTTACAAACAAAACTCTGTTCCCTATACATTGTGATAGCCAGACAAAACCGAATCCATGGGAGAAGAGAAGGTTTCTAATTTCAGAAGCCCAAGTATTATGACCCATATCACCAATATTAAGGGACGTATTATAAGCTTTCTTAGGTAAACGATATTCATGCATTGACAATATTTTCATCCAATAATTTAATAGCGCAAAGAGCCAAAACACAATCGCATTTGGTGTTTGTGGACCAACATTTAAAAATAATTAACAAGCCGAAAGGTGAATCTTTTCGATATTCTCATATCTTTTAAAACCCCAAATCTCTGAAGCATACATGAGTATTGGTTGTATTTGGCTATACAGACGGCGAAGGATTTCCGAGTGTTCTAAGATTAACACTCATTTCGGTAAGAGCTTTCCTGGCCCTAAGGGAAAGATCAGCAAAACTTTCGTCATCCTAAAATTACAAGTAAATAGAAGTCCCATATATTTATAACTATTCACAATTTTCATTTTGCGCCATTGAAATACCAAACATCATTCTTTGATAATCTACCACCTTTCCTAAATACCACTACATTTGATTTTTCCATATTCATAGTTAATCCCCATTTCTCCGTATAACAGGCTAAAATATTCAGCTGACATTGAAGACCACATTGTGTATCTGAAACTAGAATGACATCATCAGCAAAAAGCAACATTAATATTTGTATCATATCGGGGAACATTTGAATGCCGTGTTTTCCATTTTGTAGTATTTCTATCGAAAGTTCATTAATGAACAATGTGGAAAGCATCGGTCTTAACATACACCCTTGTCTTAAACCAAATGGGCACTCAAAAAAGTCTGTTGTATTTGAATTGAACCGCACACATGATTTAACTGACATATACATGCCTTTTGATGCCTGTGACATTTTACCACCAAGCCCATAGTTTGATAAGAAACCCCACAACTTAGATCTATCAACAGAATCAAATGCTTTCTTAAAGGCTATAAAACCAACATACAGGTGTCTCCTTTTCTTACTTAAACACTTTTCAATGATTGTGTATATATAATCTAAAAATATGGTCTTCAGTGGAATAACCTCTTATAAATCCAGCTTGATTTTCAGATACTTTGTTCATAACATTTGCCAATTGCGTAAGGCGTTCATTTAATATGCTTGTGTAGATCTTACTTAAAATGCTCAGGTAGTATATATTTTTGTCGTAATTCGACATAACAAGGACATGAAAATGTGAAATGCATTTCATTCTCTATACCGAGATTACAAAAAGGACAACTTCTTCTTTCTTTCTCTATAGACGATTTTCTTTCCTCATTCATTTAAGTTAACAAACATAAACGGAACCTTACGAACATTGTTCTTAAACTGTATGTTGTAATTATTGATAAATAATTTTCTGACTGAAGTGGCGTTTTAAAGGTCCTGTAATATTCATATCGAGAGCTTTAAGCATGGGTGGATGACCATTCTTGAATATATATATATCTATTGATCTACGGCGAAATTCACTGATAAATCGGTTCATGTTACCAATTGTCTGAGACATCCATATGAAACCAAAACCATGCGAAAACTCCAAATTCCTGATATCAGTTGTCCAAGTATGTTTTCCCAAATTATCCAGATTTAAAAGCATATGGTAGGCTAATTTCGGAAGACGTTGTTCATGCATATTTAGAATCTTAAACCAACATTTAAATTGGGAATTAATGTTCAGCGGAAATCTTCCACCATATACCATACAATTATGTATCATTGGACGTACATTAAAATATTGTTTACAGGCTAAAAGGTGAATTCTCTCTATAACATGGAATCCCTGAAAAACCCAAATTTCAGATCCATATAATAAATGGGCTGAATCTGAGTATTAAATATCTTTTTAAAAATGTTGAGAACATATGTTACAGGACATACAGTAATTACATGAAACCTGAAAACAATATTATCATAACTGTTAAGTTATTGTCAAAAAAGTAAGTACACCGCTAAAAAGATAATTTAAATATTGATAACCGTGTTATTATTAAGTATTTTGAAATTCTGTATCTACTGTTTCTGATTATATGACATTTGTGACGATAGATTTGATTTGAAATGGAGAATAAAAGGGCCGATGTCAATAACAATTTAAAGGCGCTGTAGCACGTTTTTTTGCAAAATTTAATTTTTCAAATTTCCCATTTATAATGATAGTTTATGTCATTTATGTTTACTTTAGAGGGTAAACCATCTTATTACACAAAGCAATTATCCGTAGTGGTAATAAAGGTGTTGCGTATAAAGCAAACATTGCATGGCGGCCATTTTATTGTGAACACAATTTAATCATTTCGCATTACAAAAACGATCCCCATGGCTTTACCTAAACATGTACACTCATTTTAAACTTTATTTTCTGAAGAGAGAAGGATGTTTTATTATTGTTGAAATTATTTTTCAAATACATTTCATCAACTTATTTGAGCGAAAAAACGTGCTACTGCCCCTTTAAAGTAGAGTAAATATAAATAAGCAAGCGGTGAAAAAGAGGTTTTGCTGTTCAATGTTCAACAGGCAAGTCAATTACAGAGCAACATTTAACTTCAAATGGCATTATAACTACTCTGTGGCCTGTTTGTGATTTGCAATAGATCCACGTGTATCTTATATTAAGGAGAATGTGAATGCGAATACATAAAGCCAATTCTTTGAAATATATACCATGTGTTATTAATTAACTATCAATGTTATGGCATGTATACGGCATTTACGGCCTAGACCATATGATCCGACAACTGGACCAATACGGGGAAACTGGGCCAATACGGGAAAAACTGGGCCAATACGAGACAAACTGGGTCAATATGAGTCTGAGCATGCGCAGTTGCACATTTGGGGAAAGCCCGAAGCTGTCGCTTTACAACTTTGACCCGTGCTATTTGAACACCAATCTTGTTTATAAGTATTATTTCAATATAAATGAGATGTCTAGTGTTGTGCAAATAGAATGAAAAGAAGTTAATTAATAAAAAATGTCATTAACTAAGTATTTCCGTATTGGCCGAGTTACAGGTCCTCGGTCCGTTGTATTGACCCTCGACTTCGTCTCGGGCCAATACAACGGACATCGGACCTGTAACTGGGCCAATACGAAAATACTTAATTAATAACATTATAATATACAGTCTGTGATCCGTATTCAATGTAGGCATTAGTGCACAATGTTATGGGACGTTCCACTTTGATGAAAGGTAGAAGGTTGTTAACTTGAAAACCACTGGTACATATCATTGTTTGTTTAACAATGTAGGCAGTATTCCCTACATGCAATAGTAGACACTACCGTCATCTTCTAAGTTACCGGGGTGTTGGCTTGACCCATTATGGAATAGGGGTGACAGACCATGTGCCTTGCTGAAATTTTGTATTTGTATCTGTTTCATTTATGAAATATGTTTCATGTTCACTCATTTCAGCAAATAGACTAGTCCGATCTCGTGCAAGGTGTTGTCGGGTTTGTTTAGACTATGATAAAGCAGTCTGTATTTAACTTATTTCAGTGTTCACGTTGTCTTTGTCATTTCAACGGATATATATTCCATGATTTTTAACCGATTTCGACAGGTTTGTCTCTTTTTCTTCCCTTTAAATGACAGATTAAAACAATCCCGAGGTTCGGGTTCGGGAAAACCCTTGGGCCTTCGGCCCGCGGGTTCTCCCTCTCCTTCATGTTTACATTTTCAACAAAAACTTCGGGAGAGTGTTATATCCTTTACATAAATAGCTTCATTGGTACCTCGATCACTCAATCTTTGGACACTTTGTAAATTGCTTTTCGCATGAGAAATATACTGAGCAGGAAAAAAAACGCGAATTTAATGATTAAAGTTTATGTTTGCATATCAGCCCAAAGTGTGTTATATCATTAGTAAATGTCAGGGAACATGTTGAGCTATTGGTACTGTAGAGAACATATGGTTACCACTGCAAAGTCAAACGGTATCAGTTTGCGAAAATGCACGTCACATGGTAACATGATCTGCATGAGCCTGGTAAAATTCAAGTTACTCGTGCTGTAATCCGAGACCTGCTCTGTGAAAAACATCCCAAATTGTGACTCCAGCCTTAATGTTTAAGAAGTTAATGCTTGAAGAAGAAAAAAACGTAAAATTTTCGGGAACTGGGATATTGGCTTATTGCATGCTTAACAGTTTGTAAGGCCTGTAAATATGCTCCTCGAACACCTTGGTAACGAAAATGAATGCAATACCTTGAAGTTTTACCAAAATGAGACCCATAGAACCATTCTGAATGAAATTCAAAATGGCGTCATAACGTCAATCAACGTCAGCAAAGACAGGGTTTTGCATCAAACATCGTCATGTGAGTGTTTGCACAAGTTCCAATTGCATTTAAAAGAGCATTTATCCCTTCATCGTCTGAACAGGAATGTGGCTGTTTTCCCAGAGAATGACTATGGCACTAGAACATGCTCTGCAGAAGTTCTACACCAGTATTGACTTTTCGTTATGTCTGCATGCTGTTCAACACGTCATTAACATCATGTCAACAAAATGTTAATGCTTTTGATATTATAACTTTGCTCAATACAGCGTTATCAGTAATTACGAAATTGTTACAGTTGACTCTCGTTTCTTTCGCTGTTCAATATACTTGCAAAATCATCACCATTGTACTTTTCTTATTACAAAATGATATATAGATATATACGTCGCATGTATGTTTCTTGAAAAGCGATACATAAGTCCTTTGGATGGTTTGCCGATTCCCTTCTTTTTTATCATGATAACAAACGATTATCATGTAAATTTGTTTCGATTAAAATACATTCATATTCGTGCTTATACGGCAAGTAGTTGCGAGTAAGCCACTGCGCAACGGAAACCTCGCTGTGTAGGGGTATCGTTAGTTGCGATTTCGAACTTCCTGTTACCATATTGAAAGTATGCTTTCCAGTGTTTTATTCAAGAACCCAGTAAATCTTTTAAGCGGCAACCGGGTCCATGTGTGTATAAGCGGGAAATGGTCGCATATGTTGCCCTAGCCCATGCAGTGTGTGTCTTCGGTGGGTGGTAATAATATGTGTAATCGGGCTCACTACAGATCTAAAAAGTATTGTGTATTCATAGGGATGTTTCCGGTTCGGAGGATTCCCCCCCCCCCCCCCCCCCCCCCCCCCCCCCTCCCCGCCTCCCCCCGTTCAATATGTGAGCCCCCTCCCCTAAAAAAAACAAACAAAAACAAACAAAACAAACATACAAAATCAAAATCACTCCTGAAAAAAGTAATGTGCTGTGATAACAACAACGTACTGTGGTACTATAACTTACAACAAATGTGCATAAATAGTTTGTGTATAATTTTAGCCTAATCGTTCACTGCACTAGAGCAGATGATATTGATATACACCTTTGACCTGTTGAAGTGTGATACGGATATGAGATATCAGTATGAATCATACACCTATTATTGGCCACACTGTCGCTTATTAACAATCACAACATCATAACAACGCAAAAACGCATTCGTTCAAGTGTTGATCGTTACACATCGTGTTAAAGGGACACTACGTGTTTTATGAAATTGTATTTAGCTTTGATACACAATATCACACGTGCCGATTCATGTCCAAATCATCTTACTCGACTTGCATATTTATCCCATATGCTAAATATTTGACAATAACTTGCTCTCTATGAAAATCGAGTAGACATAATACTTTATGAGAAGCGATATGATCTATACGAACTAATATGATTCATTGAACATTATCAACCAATATCTGTCTCTTTGTCTGTTACATATAAATTTTCAAAATTACCTTTGACCACAAGCTGCGGTACATTGTCCGGTTTTCGATCATAAACACGAAAAAACATCTTAATATTCACTTTACTGAATAGATTGGCACACTAAAAAAGGTAATTTTCGACAACAGTCAAAAGATCTCGGTAAAATAACATTCTTAGCAACTTTTGACCATTTGGACTAAAATAATACACTAAGTGTCCGTTTAAACCTATTCACTCCATACAAGGTATAATGTTGTATTGTCTGACCATAGAAACCAATGTGTATTAATGTTATCAACACTTCCTAATGCACCTAACTTACAAATTTAGACCGTCCCTTAAACGAGACCTGGGACGGTGTCAGGGTATAAATTATGCCCCATATATAATCTCCCCCGGCGATTTTAACCCGGTATAAACCCTCCTTCGGCGATTTTATACCGGGCGGTTTTATTCCGTGACACCGGTCCATATAGTCCAGCAAATAATTAGAATATAAAGGCCTTGGCCGTATACGAGTTTATATTAGATGAACTACGGTCCATAATGCATTGATATTTGAATATTTGATCATGAATATTGAATACACTCGAAGCTCCAAATACGGTAATAACATGTGTTGCCTAGTAGTGACGTACAATGCAGTTTCCAGGAAAATGGTTTGCTTGATACCATTAGCTTGATAACATTTGCTTGATAACACCGACACGTTAACATTTCTACTTGCGACAGCAGAGAGAAAGGTAGGTGAAACAACATACTCCTATCCATTTAAAATTACACATGGATGTTTTAACAATAGACTAAATTTCAGTAATTTAATCGCTAATTTGAGAGTAAAAATGTACTATTGATGGTTTAAATCAGATCAATTCTGTGCCAAAATAAAAGACTTGGCTTGAGTTTTTATAACCGCTGGGTAAATAAGAAAAATATTCATCTTAATAATTAACTGTTTAAAAAACAAAATTTGATATAACTGTCGGTAGCTTATAACGTTGATTGATATGAAATAACTATTCAAAAGAAAAATCCATTCATTATTTGTTTCCTTAATTTGATGTGGTTCCAAGCGACGTTTTCAACACGCAGGTGTTCTTTTTGTCTGCAGGTGCACCGGAGAGGTAGACCACGTGACTCATGAGGTGGCGAGATCAAAAGTCAGAAAAGGATAACGACTTGCGACAGTGCGTAATGATCACTGATTACATGTTGAGCTGAAGCGAGTGAAGACGATCACAGGTGTATAGCGGTAATCAGGACAGGACAGACTCTCTTTATTCCTGGATACCTTCTGCCTAAAACCCAAAGTAGGATTTGTGTGGGTTGACAATGAAAGACTATTTATTATGTGTGGATTGTCCAAACTGAAAATCGGAGAAGTCTAACAAAAAGGACATTCTTATCATGTTTCGTGGAAAAGCTTTATGGAATTGTGAAAGGACGTCCATTAAAGGCCATGGGGTGAATTCATAAGCGGATCTCGTGCCCCCATTCAGTAAGTATAAACATCCTATATGCTGTTGTTGTTTTTTTTATCCCACCGGTATGTAATACCGTGGGATATAGTCGTCACTTTGTCTATCCGTGCGTAATCATTTCATTTCCGGAGCAGAACTCGGAAACTGTTCATGATAATTATCTTTCTGATTGTCCATGTGTATTACCAAATAACTGAGTTGCCTTTTGATATTTTCAGATTTCTGATTTTTATTTTTCGTTTTCATAGAAACCAATGGTGGGGAACTTGGTTACATTGGGTGGAGTATTTGTGATTTTTGCGACAGTCCTTGTTATATGCAACAGAGTCTTTGTCATTTGTCACAGAGTCTTTGCATTAATGTACAAGGTTTTTACAATGTGATGAAATGAAAATAATGTTCATCTACTTCTCCAGAACAAAAAGACCTAGAAGGCTGACATATTATGTAATTACTCTTTAGCCAATGGAGATTCTAAACAGTATATTTGGTGACACTGTGGCCCCATATAAGGGCCTCACATGCCAAGACCTAAAAACCTATTTTCATCTTCTTCTCCATAACGAAAAGACAAAGAAGCCTGAAATATTATGTAAATACTCTTTCGCCAATGGAGATTCTAAATTGTAGATTTGGTGACCCTGTGGCCCCAAATGAGGGGCTCGCAGACCATGACCCAAAAATAGAGCCAGTGGCTCTGTAGCTCATCAGGCTTTATATACATTAACTAATTCAAAATGTCAACTTCTAGGTGAGAGGTACAACAAATACGAAGCACTTTAAATGGAGAAGATGAAACGGTCTTAAGATCCTTATAGCTGTAATATTGTGTGTAGATTATTTAGCCATTGAGGATTCTAAATTGTTGATTTGGTGATCCTGTGGCGTCTATTAAGGGCCTCACAGGCCATAACCTAAAAACCTATTTTAAAGTTTTCGTTAAGCGTCGACAATTTCAAGACTGATTTGTCTGGGCTAGGGATTGTGCATTATAATGATAGCAATCTATTTCACTCTTCACCATCAACAATAAAAACCCTGATGAGCTACAGAGCACATGGCTCTATTTTTGGTACATGTATATAGTTTATTTGTCCCTTGGTGTAGAATTGTCAGGCCCTTGTAGTTTTGTTCCATGTTTGTAAGCCGCATCTCGACAATGACATATGTAATTCAGATGATTTTTTAAATTATCTATAGAAAGATGATCGTTTTACAACGGTGTGTATTATGTTTTGTTTTAAGGTAAAATTTTGAATTTGCTCTGTGATGTTAGATTTAATGAAAGGTCAAAAGAAATTAACATTACCTGTTTTTAAAAAATAAATTTGTTTTAAACATATCTCATCTATCCTTTTGTGGCATATATTCATAAGTGTGAAAATATACTACGGTATTTTATAAGATACTGTGACTAATGAGTGATAAGTCAATAATTTTGGATTTATTTTTTACAATGTAATTAGTGTGTGAATATCTACGTAATGTCTTGACAATAATTACCTCTGTTTTATATTATATCATCTGTTTTAACAAACACAGACTGACTAATAATTGGATATATTTTATTTTATAGAGGACCTAATATTAATTAAAGCAAAGTTGTGTAAACATTAGTTCCATTACATCATGATATGATTTTATCGGTGTCTCCAATAGGTTACGTATTGTCTTTTTACCCTCCAATAGTTTCTACCTAATGTTCAACCTCCAATAGTATTGTGTGTTGTAGTTCTGGGTACGTCACCAAAACGCAACCATTGTTTTAATTACTTGCAATAGATAACTTTTTCAAATAACCATCTTCATCAAAGACGTACAGAAGAACAAAACACAGTTCAAAATGTTTATTTAGAATGACACCGCCACAACTGTACCATCAGGCAAATCGAGCTTTATGTTCCTTTTCGTCGTCGCGGCGCTCGATGTTGACGTCATAGGAGGTACGACATCCGTCGTGGTGGTGGCTGTGCAGGTGGCACTGGCTGGTCTGGTGACGGTACAGGGGATCTTTCCCCTAATCACGTCACTGACACGATCTTCCATCTCCGATGATGTTCTCTATAAAGGGGAAATGATATAAAATACAAATGTTTAACAGGGTTTTAGCATTTATCATTACTTTAAATAATATTATAATTTGATACAAGGAAAACTGAAAACGTTTTATATGCATAGCATATGTTGCACTAATACATTACAATTTCTAAAGTAAATATGCAACCTTTGACCTAACTTTTAAAAAATAAATCTAATTTCAATTACTATTTGGTAAGTAAATTACCTTGTAGCTTCTTATAGCGAGAAATCTGTGGCCGGTGCGTTCAGCAATCAGTTGTTCATCTATTCCGGAGTCATACAACCGAGTTGACGCCGTTGCCCTCAGAGAATTGTTACTGTAGAAGCCAGGAAACCCTGCCTTCTTACACAACTTCGCCACTGTTGACCTCAGCGGGTGTTTTCCGACTGCGGAATCGGCATACCATACGTCATCCTTTGCATACTGAAGCGGCCGAAGATAAAATGCTTGGCACTTTCCAGATCTTGGTCTGTAAAAATATTCCAAATAATTGTCTTGAAAGGAAAGGAAATTCTTCTTTCTAAAATAAATGTGTGATAATGAACATAATATATGTAATTACTTTCGTTTGGTTCCAAAATAACCATTTTTTTAGCAAAAGCTATTGAACTAACTGTAATTTCAACAATATGCACATCAAACCATCAATGTATAAATCGATCATCAACTTCATCAATCATGTGTGTTACTTGCTTGAAAATGGAATAATTAACAACTTGTTCGTTTATGTTACTTTTTGTAATGATTTGACTATTGCATATGTTTATAGATGCTACAAACCAACATGTAAAACACTGCTTACGAGAGAACATATCGTCTTAATTTGCATGGATATGTAAGATTCACAATTTATTTGAAATTTTAATATTCGTACGAATTTCCATTAAATCAATTCTATGAAATGAAAACTTGCCGTTAAATGTAGACGCGAAAATAAGATTATTTTCGAATTGTTCATATATATGCTTCTGAAACAGAAATTTTCTATATACATGTAGGAGCATAATATTATTAAAACTTCACCTCAGTGACATGTATTTTTCGTAGAGTCGTACGAGACACCTTTCTGGCTGCTCCTTATTTTCTGATACCCTAATGGACTTCTTCTCTATCTTCCGGCTGTTGAGTCCTCCTCTGTTTGTTTTGGAAATATCCTCTGTGTACTTCAGAAATCTGGAATACAAAGTCGAACGTTAATTAGTTACATTCAACTCATAGAAAATTAGCAGAGAGGCTATCGAGATAGCAATACTAGCAATATTCTACTGTGATAGTAACAAATTGAATGCACTAGTATGTCATCCCAAGTGCAAGAATACATATAATCAAATTACAACTTGATACCTTTCATTTAAGATATGGAAACTATTTATTGCATCATTCGATATCAAAACTATCACACAAATCCAACCCTAAATTCTCATACGAAAGGTAACGCTATGTTCTTACTTTAAGTATTTACGAATAGATAATACGTCAAAGTATACCAATCAGGCATTTCTAGAATGATTTAAACATGAAATCATGTTATTTACAGAGTGACAATAAGTGAATAATAATATTCAAACATATTGAAATGAAAATTATCTTTTCACAAAATATGTAATATAGCTTTGATTGTATTACCTTAAGTCGTTTGAATCAGATACAATAGTAAGCTGAGAGAGGGGTCGACACGCAGGTTCCGGTGTCCGTCGCCAGCCCGCAATGCGAAATGGAGACCGATCAGATATACGAGGGTGTCAAGAAGTTGTTCCGGACGGTCTTCGCCTAACAATCTTTTTTGCCATAGTATGTCTTCTTGATCTCTAGATATGACACTGGCTTGTCGTTTGTCTATCCAAATCCCTTGTTTGGCCAAAGATTTCATTCGACCGTCTAGTACATTTCTTAGGCCCTTAAAGAACGGAGATTCGAAGAAGTTGATTTCTGTTCCTTTTCTTCTTATGTAATATTGCAAGGCAGTTAATATTTCATATAGAGTGTTACCCCTATATTCCTCTCCTTTCTTGTTCCTCACTTCCATTAGGAATCTCATCAGAATCTGATTTAATTTGTCTTCATCATGTGCTAATTTCAATATATCCCTGTCTAACATCACACCATCATGCACATTTTTCGCAGCCTTTCCTCCACCCATGCCTCGAATACGCCGTTAGCCCATCTATGCTTGGCCTCTGTGTTGTCAGAATGTGCAGCATTACATATATTTTCTATTTGCCTGACAGTTACAGGTTCCGAAAATCTGTCAGTTTTCGAGGGTGGGCAAGGAGGACAAGGAGACCCAATTTTGGACAGATTTTGTTCAATTTCTTGAGAAGCTACAACAAGTTCAGTGTCACTACCGGAGAAATTAGGAGAGGATTGTTCAATATCAAAATTAGCAACAATGTCATCATCAGCTTCAATCAAATGTTCAAAATCAGCATTTATTTGGACATCAAAAGAACACTGAAAACTGTTTTGCGTTATGAAAACATCATCATCATCACTAGCCATGTTACCTGTCAGGTGGAAAGTTGTAATGTGTTGATGCACGTGAAGTTAAAGGTACATCCATTGTGTTGTTGGGGGTCAAATATGCCAAACGTTATAAATGGTCTTACTTTATCGAGAAGTACCAACTGTTACCGAAAACTACCATTTTGATGATACTCGAGTTAGTATATTGACGATATGAAGGTAAAAGTGTCGATTTCTGATCGAAAACCGGACAATGCACTGGGTGTGGCGCGCGCCAATGAGTCAAACGTAATTTTGGAATCTTATTTAAACCAGATAAAATAACAAATTTGGGTTGATAATGTTTAATAGGTCATATAACTACTGTTCATGTAAATAGGATATGCACTTTCGGTTCAGGCACATGCATAATGATGTTACTCGATTTTAATTGAAAACTAGTAATTATGGTATATTTGGCGATTGGGGATGAATATGCAAGCTTAGTGAATTTGTTTGTATTGTTAACATCACATATGACGTGTTGGAACGTATTTAAGCCAAATCAAATTTTATGAAACACAATGGATGCACCTTTAAGGTTTATAAAGCAGGATAGCCCTCCAATAGTTTACCAAGAGGAGTTGCGTTTGCGCGTTACGTTTTCAACCGTTTTCATTACCTAACACACTTTAACTCCAATAGTTGACAGAGACTTTGCTTTAAGTTAGATATGGTCCTCAAAGTCTCCATTAGTTTGGCACGTGGGACTCGTCCACGGCCTAACGGCCTAAGACAAGTCTCTCGTGCCAAACTAATGGAGACTTTCGGACTATACCCTACACTGAAATGCGTTTACTAGCGGTGTCATAAGGGGGTGCCAAATACTTAGGTAAATCTCTATTGAATGACCTAAAAATTGGATTCGAATGCGTCTTTCTACAAAATAATACCAAATTAAGCATTTTCCTGAAATGTTGTTTGTATGGTATCTCTTCAAGCCTAGGGGATATGGATTACAAGAACTGCTTTATGTAACACCTTATTATTTGCATTAATAAAACAAGCTGGAGGAATGGACGGCATTTTCATCTCTTTGCAAGTGGTGATTGCCGTGAAAATAACATTGCTACTCAGTTCTACTTCCAGAAACAGGTTCAGAGAGTTAGCTTTATCCAATTTGTAGATCATATTGGACGAATCAAGCCAATTAGCAACCATTTTGTGATTTGAAATAATCTGTGACAATGAAGAAATTGTCTGTTACATCAATTTTGTATCACACATTTTCTGTGACACATTTCAAAATTTCAAGATAACTGATATCTACGTTTCTGTACTGATGAACGCCGAAAGCTTTATGATATAAGACGATGAACCCTAATCGGAGCAACATGCTTTGTTTATACAATTTTATATGCACCGGTTACTTACAACATACCTATAATTTATGAAAAACTATTAACTTTGTGACGATTACTGTTTTAGGGCATTATCAGTGGTTAAATGGTCATCATTAATTTAGTTGTCACTAATGGACATAAGTGTTAACTAACTGTTACTTCAATTCCTCTGATAACATTGATTTTGTATTTCTGCAACCCATTTATCGCTCCTTACCCTTGACCTACCGAGGCTCAAATCACAATGACTTTGTTACATATGATATCACAAGGATCCTGTCGCAATAATCACAAATACTCCACCCTTACTGTAACTAAGTTCCCCACAAGTGGAAGCGTATTTGATTTGGACTTTGTTCAGGGATAGCTATTTTGTTTTCGGAGCAGAACTCCAAAACCGTTCACGATATATCTTTCTGAACTTTGCATGTGTATCGACCACTAATCAGTTATCTATATACAATTATCTTTCAAAGATGTGTTTTACAAATTATGTGGGAACGGTTGGATTTGTCATCTTCTGGAAAGGAAAACAGTCACTGAATTATGTCTCTCATCAACGGGCCGGGAGACATATAGTTTTTGGTTGAGTTTCCATCCGCGTCGGCGTTCCCATCGTTTCCGAACCATAACTCTAAACCTTCTTTTGGTATATTTAGCAGCGCCGACTAAGTCGGGGCTGATATCAGTTTTTGCGCAGTTTCCGACGCTACCGCGTTTTGTATTGGCTATAACGTTTTTCCTAGAAGGTTTTGAGAACTCATATACATAACGTCTTACTTATACCCCTGGGGAATTGTGTTGACATGTTCACATTCAAGGTCAAAGGTCAAGGTCACGAGTTTTGAAATCCCTAAAAAACATCCTTGTTAACACGATAACTTGAAAAATATTTGTGCTATCAGGCTCTTATTTCGTGTATATCAACTATGGAAAAGGGCCAAGATGTGAAAAGGTTTTCGCTAACATCCGTCAAAGGACACTTTGAATCATTACATGATTGTTATACACAATGAAAAGTGATCACTGATTGTGTGACCTTGAATTTTAAAGATCAAGATCACCAGTTTTGAAATCACTAAATAACTTTTTTCCAAGAAGGTTTTAACACATAGCTTCTTTCTTATAAACCTGGTGAATGCTTTTGACATGTTCACATTTAAGGTCAAAGGTCAAGGTCATGAGTTCTGAAATCACTACAACAATCCTTGTACATGTAAACACGATAACTTAAAAAATGTGTTGTGCTACAGACAGGCTCTTATTTGTTATATATCAACTATGGAGAAAGACCAAGATTTGAAAAGGTTTTCGCTAAAATCTGTCAAAGGTCACGGTAACAGCGAGGTCAAAACTTAAGCATGCTATTGTGAATATGCCTTATTTTAACTATGAACACTTTGAGTCATTGCATGATTGTTATGCACAATGAAAAGTGATCATTGATGGTCTGACCTTGAAGGTCAAATTTCAACGTCATGATATATTGGTTAAGGCCACGTTAATCCTTTCCAATTTTGAAATCAGAAATAGGTTTTAAGAACAAACTTGTGAGTTATGATTCAACTTGTTAGTAATAACTCGAATAATGAAACAAATTTTGTTTTAAAAAAATCCCATTTTATTGATGCTGACAAGAAGGCGGAACAGCGAAAGCGAGACCCTAAGTTTCGGGTCTGCTCTGCTTTTGCGGTGTCCCACAAACGCTCATCTAGTTGGTATACTGTTTCCATAACATGTGTATTTTGGTGGTATCAGTTCTTTGTCAAGTTTATTTTTTCTGTTTCCATGGCAGCAATTTTGACTTTGTTTTTTTTCGTCATTAAATAAATTGTCTGACGTTTGTACGTTGAATTGGGGGAAGTCAGGAGAAATATCTGTTTTACGAATTAAATCACCTTATAGATTTTTATTGTAGCAGATTTTCAGATATGTGAGTGTACACAAAATGAAACTAGAAATATGTACATGTGATGCACTGTGATGTCCCCCGCTCAAACTTTCAATCCAACCTAGTCATATTACCGTTATTTTTCACTTATGCTAAGCACTAAGTTCAATACTGCATTAATAACGAGAAATAAAAAAATCAGAATAACCAAAGTAGCAAAAGGCACCACTCTATCACTAGGTCTAAGCAAATACAAAGTTTGGTGAAAAAAAAACGGTTTTAGAGATAGAGGCCGGAAAAGGTCCCTACCCTCAATATGCACTAAGTTCAAATTGTTTCCATGGAAACCAGAAAAAATAAAAAATTCAGAATAACCAAAATAGCAAAAGGCACTACTCAACCACTAGGTCTAACCACATACCAAGTTTCGTGAAAAAATATTGTACGTTTTTTGAGATATGGTCCGGAAAAGAAAGCATTTCGGAATAACGGAATAACGGAATAACAGAATGACGGACGGAGGCGAAAACATTATGTCTCCCGAAAAAAATTTCGGGGACATAATTATATCCATAACCTTACTTACTATAAGTTTTCGTGTTAATACACATATAATGATTTAAAATTATCTGAAAACTCGCCCCTATCATAAGCTCAATTATTCTGATATCCAATATAACATCAGTTGAACATAGCAAAAAAAATAAAGCATAAACGTGTTGATTTAAAGATGCTGTAGCATGTTTTTTTGCATATTTCGTTTTCTCAAATTTGATATTTATTATTGAAGTTTTATACAATATATTGTTGTTTCCCATTTCATAAACCAATAAGTCGTTACAAATAGAAAACAGTTATCCATATTGATGATCAGATAACTACCTCCAAGCGGCCATTTTAATGTGAAAACCTTAAAATGCCCACCCGAAGGGAAATGGACTCGGGTGGGTTAACCGAACAATGTACATTCGTTTTTATTTTATTGATTCAGGAGTATTATTTAGCCATTGGTAATATGTATTAACCTTTTCGTGAGATCACTTTATTTCAGTTATAAAAACGTGCTACAGAGCCTTTACATCACTTTTAATCAACTTGTACAGATAAATCGAATTTCAGAAGATATTTTGATGCAATTCTTTAAGTAACATGGTGTTCATTAAACCCTCGTTTTCAGCATCACTGGAAATCATGGCGACTGAAAAGCGTTCACGACTTCCGGTTACAAGGTCCTTTAGTCAATATGAGCCACTGACCAAACGTCTCCACAATCTCCTGAAGCACTACAGGGATGGATTCTCTGTACCCAAGGAACTGATCCAGAACGCAGATGATGCTGGAGCAAGGCATGTCAGTTTGCTGTACGACTGTAGAGATAACCTAGATGCCAGATCAATCCTGGTGGGGGAGGGACTGGCAGAGTTCCAGGGACCAGCGTTATGGGCATTCAACGATGCACAGTTTACTGAACAAGATTTTGAAAACATAAGAAAACTTGGAGGGGCAACAAAAGAAGAAGACACCACAAAAGTGGGTAAATTTGGACTTGGTTTCAACTCAGTTTACAATATTACTGACATACCAAGCTTCATCAGCGGCAACAGGGCAGTCATTTTCGATCCTCATTCTGTTTACTTGGGGGAGTCTGGGCGGAGTACTGACCTGAAGGAAGAAACAGATGCACAAATTGTTGAAAGATGGAAGAATCAACTCAAGCCTTTTGATGGTATCTTCGGATGCAATCTCAGATCAAGAGATACAGTATGCAGTGGAACACTTTTCCGGTTCCCCCTCAGAACAGAGCAACAAGCTCAAAGAAGCGAGATAAAGAATCTCCACTACACAGATCCCCAGATGCTCGAGTTTATCAAAGTATTTGCCAAGCATTCTGGAAATCTACTTATATTTACACAAAATGTCCAATGTGTAACCTTTTTTCATCTACCTAAGGAGGGGAAACCAAAAGATGTCACGATGATTGTCGATGTAAGGAAAACTACCTTAGACAAACAACTTGTATTCTCTGATTCTAGGCAAAAAGTAGCTCCATCAAATATTCTTAAATACAGCTCCTATGCTCTGCATACTGAAAACCAACATAATGAACTTTGTTATATTGATGAACAGATTGAAATCGAGCAGCGTTTCTCATCACATGCTTTCAACAAAGTATGTAACATTCAGTCCTCAACAAGCAAAATGAATTGGCGTTTGACATGGTCTATAGGCTGCACTGAAGCAAAGATGTATGCCACTGAATCAGCATTAAAGGGTCTAGTTCCTTTGGCAGCTGTGGCAATACCGCTGAAGAATGTACCTCAAAGACACCCTGCCTTTGTTCATCTTTCTGATTGTGGAAAGGGATTTTATGAGCAGGGTCATCTCTTCTGTTTCATGCCACTTCCCATAGAGACCTCCTTTATGGTTCATATCAATGCAACTTTTGCACTGACATCAGACAGAAGACACCTTTGTGTCAAAAGCTCAGACAATACTGACAACTCAGAGTCAGAATGGAACAGAATCTTGATGACTAAAGTCGTGACACAAGCATGGGTGTATGGGCTTCATAATTTAGGATGCACATCTGAAAAAGATGAAAAGATATACTACAGTTTGTGGCCGACAAAAGATCAAATAACAGTTGTTGATGGATTTCTTGACAGTTTCTACCAGTTTATTGTCAACGAGAATGTGAAGGTATTTTGGGGAGTTGGTGGGCAGGGCTGCTCTTTTAAAGAAATGCTGATTCTTGATCCTCAACTTCGACATGATCAAAAAGTTGGCGACATAGCTTTTTCTGTTTTCAAGCAATCCATGAGAGATGCCAACTTGATGATAGTCGACCTGCCTCGCCACATATTGGACAGTTTCATTAGCTGTAAAATCAATCTTGGAGGAAGGATTTGTACAGAACAGGATTTCTTTGAAAAATATGTTTTTCCAAGCATATTGTCAACATTTCTTTCATATCATGATAGAAATGCTCTCACAAAGTATGCACTGCTGTCAAAGAGTTCTTCTTTAAGACAATTAGTCCAAAGTCACACATGCATTCCCACCATTCCAAATGGGACTTTGAGAAACACAACCGATGTTGTCCACCCATCAAGGCTAGCTGCCTCTCTCTATTTGAAAGAAGAAAACGTCTTTCCAGAAGCTGACTTCCGTGGCCATGACGAACTTTCAGTGTTAGAGAGCCTTGGAATGAAATGTGATGAGATATCATCGGAGCAGATTTTAGAGAGAGCTACCTTCATTCAGAATAAGCAAAACCCTCTTATCACTAGGAGTCTGTTGAAGTACTTGAACAAAGACTCTTCTTTAAACACTACGTGCAAACGTTTCAAATCTCATGGGAAAATTCAACAGAGACTCCAAAATGCTGACATTTTTCCTGTTTTACCAAAACCAAACAGTTGGCCCTTTCATTGGAAAGGTAAAAAAGGGTTATCATCAGCAGTAAGTATGTATGATACAAATGTTATCAATCTAGTTGGATGCAGTGAGAAAATTTTGGACATTGAAATGTTGGGAATCCAGCCTGGATCTGAAATTCTGTCCTGGCTCGGTGTTAGAGACAAACACGATGTTGATATCCAAACAGTAGTTGATCAACTTAAACGCTTGTACTCAGAACGGAGTGGACATACTAAAAAGAAAATGAAACTGACAGAAATATGCACTAGTGTGTATAAATACCTGGAGAAGAAGTGTTTGATGAGAGATTGCAGATATATCCTAGCTTCCCTCAAGTCTGACCCTTGCATCCTTACACAGTATGGATTCATTGAACCACAGAAGATGGCAATGAATCTTCTGGTTCCGTTGAGACCATATCTGTACCAAGTAGAGGAACACTTTCATCAATTTTATCCAAATCTCCTTAAAGCACTTGGCATAAAAGATTATTTCACCACAGAAGAAATATGTAATGTCCAAAGAGAAATTACAAGAACCCAACATGGACGACCACTTGAAGGCAAGGTACTTGCATGTTTTTGCAAGGTATTTCAAGTCCTTGTTGATGCCATGGTGAGAAACAATGAACATATTACTGAAATTCAACTTCCAAGTGTAGATGGACACCTACATCAGGCTAGTAATTTATGTCTCAATGACTGTGAATGGCTTCCTGAACAGAGACATATGAGATTTTTGCATCCTAATATTACACCAAAAGACGGCCAAGCACTTGGTGCAAAGACAAAGAGAGAAGCAAGTCTTCAGAGTCATATGACATCAATCCAATATGCTACAGGATTTGGACAGAGTGAAGAATTGACAAAAAGACTCAGTCGGATACTACAGGTATACCCAAAAGATGTTTCAATCCTAAACGAACTGCTTCAAAATGCAGATGATGCAGGGGCAACAGAGTTGATGTTTATAAAAGACTTTAACAATTACAGGTCCGACAAGGTGTTTGGAGAAGAATGGAAACATCTTCAAGGACCTGCATTGTGTGTCTTCAACAACAGCTACTTTCGAGATGAAGATTTCCAAGGAATTCAAAATCTTGGTGAAGGAAGCAAAAGTAATGATCCTTTGAAAACTGGTCAGTATGGAGTAGGATTCAATGTTGTTTACCATCTAACTGATGTGCCTTCATGGATTACAGTAGGTCCAAGGATTGAGAAAACCCTATGTGTACTTGACCCTCATCAAAAGTACATACCAAGGACAGGACAACCGGGAATTCAGTTTAAACATCTTCAAGACTTGAGACAGATGTACAAAGATGTATTCTCATGCTATCATGAAGATAAAGTGTTGAATAGACCAACGGGTACACTTTTTCGGTTTCCTCTTAGAACTTCAATAATGGCTGATGAATCAAGGATATCCCAACATGAAACAACAACGAAGGAAATTGAAGATATGCTGGTTACATTCAAAACGGAAGCCTGGACATCAATGCTGTTTTTGTCAAATGTTCGAAAGATTACCATTGCATCAATTACAAGTAAAGGAAAACTTGCAGTTGAGTACAGAGTTGAAACAGCCTTGTCAAGAGATGACGAGAAGCAAATGGATAAATACGTGGCAAGGCTGAAGACATTGTTTCCTAATCCAAACCTTCAAAACATAGATTCAGAGCAAGTCATTGTCGTCAAAACTATCAAGGACTCGAATAATACAGAAAAATGGCTCATCGTTCAGCAAGTTGGATTCATGTCTTCTCAACCCATTTCAGAGGACATTCTTCACAACTGGAGATGTGGAGAGATTCACTTGCTGCCTAGAGGGGGAGTAGCTCTTTCCCTTTCTCCAAGTGCTTGCAATGGAAAACTCTTCTGTGTTCTCCCTTTGCCTGGGAAAACAGGGTTGCCCGTACATATCAATGGTCACTTTGCACTCGGTCATGAGGCAAGACGGGATCTCTGGCATGGAACAAATGACTACAGGGTGCAGTGGAATAATCATGTGATACAGGCTATCATTTGCCCATCATATATTGCAGCACTCAAATATTTCCAGAGCTATTCCCCAAAATCGTGTCAAAGGGGAGAGCTCAACAAATGGATAGGGGACTATTACAGACAATTCCCAAGGAATGATAAAGCTTCAGACCAATACATGCATCATTTGGTGAAGTCCTTCTACACAGAAGTTGGAAGTCAAAGTGATTCCATTTTCCCAGTAATTCTTCCGTCCAATGGCAAATTCCATGAACAGCAAGAAACTGGAGGGGAAAAGATGAGTGCAACCTGGGTACCAGTTATATGTGCAAGTGAATCAAGACTTTGCGGATATTTCAACACTTTGAACTCTTTCTTTCCCGACTTGAAACCAAGTGCCTTTAATAGGACAATGACAAATAATCAATTGGATTCGGTATCAAAGGCTGATAAACAGAGAAGACAACTTGAGAGACTTCTTAAAGATCTGGGGATGAAATTAGTTGAACCATCAAGTGGCATTGAGAGACAATTTGATGTGACCCGTTTCAAAGATGATATTCATTGCTCAACACCAGAAGATGTTGCTCAGTTTCTAAAAACAAACGTTGAACATGATGATGGAGGATGTTGCATAGGCAGTGTCCCTGAGGAAATACAATACACACATATGAAGTCTTTGAAAAATGTAAAAAGAATTACCAAGTTCTGTAAGAAAATTGAAAACTTTGAAGGCTCACTTCTTGGACTTCCTTTAAAAGTGACCCAATCAAACTTACTGACAAGATTTTCAGAGACTGATGTAATTTTTGTAACTAACTTTGGCTATCTTCTGCCATCTTCATCTGATAGGTTATTACACAAAGATCTTGTTTCACTGTATGGCAAATGTGACCTACAGAAAACAAAATGTATGAAACAAATGACAATTGAAGAATTTGCCATACTGTTGAAAGATGATGTAGATAGTTCATTCTATCAACCAGGACAGCCTGTTGTATTCCAGCTGAATGACAAAAAACAAAGATGGATTTGTGATCTATGGACATTTCTTAGCCATGAAATAAAAGATCAGCAGGAACAAAAATGGTCAGAAGTTGAAAACCGTTCTGAGTTGCCAGGTGAAGAAAAAAGACGCATGATGAATGAGTTTAGAAACAATGCCCTTCAACCGTTACAAAACTGGTCTCTTCTGCCAGCAAATGTTGATCCTGATCATATAGGAACGATCTCTCTGTACCCATTGAAACAGCGTGAGGAGATCATCTACATGGATCATCATACCGGTAGCTTATTCTACAGGGATAACCAATTTGAAAATGTCCTGAAGAAATTGCCCGTTCCAAAACTTACCAAGTCTGTATTTTTTCACAGTGAGTCAAAGAAGTTATTTTATGATGGCATGGTGCTTTGTGAAAACCTTGTCGCAAGTTCAAAGAATCCAAGGAGAATGTTGGCAGCACTGGCGAATTTAACCATCAATGACACAAATTGTACCCAAGATGAATGCTGCATTGTTTTGGAATATTTTGCAAGAGAATTTTACTCTTTGGAAAAGAGTCTCCTCCGAAAATTGAAACAGCTACCATTTTACCCTTCACTCTCAGGACAGTGTGTATCACTGGAGAAATGGTGCCAAGTTTATGGTGTAACTGATAGGTATCCACATATTCCTACTGATGGTTTAAGGGATCTGTTTTCAAGTCTGGGTGAAATGTTTATCAAGAATGATGTTCGTTATGAAAGGATATTAGAACATCTCAGACTGAAAAAATGTACGAGAGAGAGAATGTACGCTTTTGTTATTGTTCCCAATTTGATGCAGTTGTCCCCAGACGCAAGGATGAAGCACCTTCTCCATATCAGAGATCAAATATTTGGACCAAATTATCATTCCAATGAAGAATCAACAGAACTCATTGAGAGACTGAAAGAAACACCTTTTATAGCTACAAGCGATGGAAAACAACGCTGTGCGTCTGATTTCTATAGTAGCAGAAAACCTGAATTCAAACTGCTATGTCCTCCAAGTGCTTTTCTCCCAAAACCATACGATGAAGATGAATGGCAAGATTTATTGACAGAACTTGGTCTAAAGAATCAGTTATCTGTAGAGGATTTCGTAAATATTGCAAGTGATCTGGAGGAAATGTCAGGACAAGGCATAACAAGTGAAGTGAAACAGAAATCAAAACTTTTAACAGAATTGTTGCAAAAAAGAAAGAATGTCAGAGAAGAAGAAATTTGGAAGAGGATTAGGAATACAAGGTTCGTTCTACCTTTCGACATAACAGCTGAAGGATCTCATGGCAGGGATCTTGATAACATCCTTCCTCAATTTGAAAATGCCGAAAAATTGGTTGCATATTCTGACTGTTGTGATCCAATCCACTGTGACACAGTTTGGACAAGCTGCAGCATGTGGACAAATGATGCTCATCCAACGATGCTTATGAATCCACAGGATTCAGTGGAAGTGCTAAATCAGCTGGGGGTTGCACAGGAACCATCATTGGAACATTGCATTGTTCATCTTCAAAATATTAGCAACGCCTTAAGACAGAAGGATGCTTTTTTCCGAAAGCAACATCAAACTCTTCTACAAAAGATATTCACAGACATGTATGATAACCTGCAGAAATACATGCCCAATTCTGCAATCAAGGAAATGGCATTTGCCTTCCCGGTTGTGTTTATTGTTGAAACCTGTGAAGTTGTTCCCGCTGCCGAGGTTGTTATTGAGCTTGGAGCATCAGAAAACATACCTGGTTACATTTTTAGAGCACCAACATGTTATGGAAGATACTTTCAACTTTTTGAATACTTTGGTGCTCAGAAAACAGTCTCTTCAAAAGCATATGCAACTGTCCTGCACCGGTTATACAGAATGACCAAAGGTACAAAGCTCAATGTTAATGAACTCAAGATTGTGGAAAGGGTTGTGATGAACTTAGTTCGGTGCCTTTCAAAAGAAAAGGAGGTGATTGTTGACATTGGTAAACTCTATCTTCCAAATGAAGATTGTATGCTTCAGGATTCATCTTTACTTGTGCTGAAAGACAGTGATTATTTGGCCATAAGAATGGAAAGCAAGCATTTGAATTACTTCCTGGGATCTGATAGCGTAGGATTCCTTCTGGCAAAACTACCAGAAGAACAGAGACTGGTTCCCCTAAGTAGTCTGGTCACAGAGACACTCGCATCAAAGTGTTCTGAACATGTTTCTAGCTGTGGGGAAGCTAGGGTTTATGAACAAAGGATAAAATCCTCTGCTTTTATCAATGGAATTTTACGTATTTGCAAATATCTGAGCAAAGAATTGTCAACCAATGAATGTTCGGAAATTCAAAAACGAATTTCACAAATCAGTATCAATCAAGTTAAAGACTTAGAAACAGTACTCATCCTTGAAGGAGACGAAATTGAAGGAAGCGGTAAAAGGAAAAGTTGTCTCATTTTGATGACTACTGATCATGAAGCAGAGAGCTCGGATGGAATATGTAAGATATATCTCAGCTCAGTGCACAGTCAAGAAGACACAATTACTCAAATTGCATTTGCCATAAACTCTCTTGCAAAGGATCACTTGGGAAAGTATACAAGTCTTGTTGAGAAAATGTTGTTAATGGAACCAGAGAGAATTCACTCATATTTGGATAAGTATGAAATAAAGAAGTACACAAAAACAAACAAGAAATCGTCAAATGTCTATCCAAAAGTGGGAATACAGATTCCAGAAGAGTTTCGTGACAAGCTATCCAACAAATTCTTCACCTTCTCTGTCGGAGAGTATGTAGGACTTTGTAAGAACGAAGCTGATGCTGCAAAGGGGAGCCTACCAGTCTATGTTTATGCCATTGTAGATGAGGTGGAGAACGACAGTTCCCCAAGTACAGCAAGATACCACCTTAAGGTCAAGGACGATGTGACAAAGAGTGTGTCAGCAACAAGGATGTATAAATTTTACAGATAAGAAACTGACAAGCTACTCGGTAGAAAATATGCTGTAGAATAACATGCAGTTTGTGGATACCTTGTGAGAAAATTGGATGCAACTTTCAGGATACCTTGTGAGAGAAATACATGCCATAGTGTAGATAATGTGTGAGAGAATAACGTGATACTTCATAGATACTATGTGAAACAATTACTTGATACTTTGTGGATACCATGTGAGAGAATTATTTGATACTTTACGGATGCCATGTGAGACAATAAGTTTATACTTTGAAGATACCATGTGAGAGAATTACTTGATACTTGATACTTGATACTTGATGCCATATTTGAGAAAAACATGCAATTTTTGGATACCATGTGAGTGACAGAACTACATATAACCTTTTAGGTACCATGTTTGAGAATAACATGTACTTTTTAGGTACTATGTTTGAGAATACATGTAACATTTTAGGTACCATATTTAAGAATAACAAGTAACTTTTAAGATACCATGTTTGAAAATAACATGCAACATTTTAGGTACCATGTCTGTGAATAAAATTTACCTTTGTACAATGTGAGAGTAAAACATGCAGTGTTGTAGATACAATATAAGAAAATGAAATGCAAGTTTGAAGATACCATGCTTGAAAAAGACATGCAATTTTGTAGATAGTCTGATACCATGTGATTATACTTTGTAGATACTATGTGAAACAATTACTTGATACTTTATAGATGTCATGTGAGAGAACTTCTTTATACTTTGTAGATACTATGTGACACAATTACTTTATACTTTATAGATGTCTTGTGAGAGAACTTCTTTATACTTTGTAGATACTATGTGAAACAATTACTTGATACTTCATAGATGTCATGTGAGCGAACTACTTTATACTTTGTAGATACTATGTGAAACAATTTCTTGATACTTTATAGATGTCAAGTGAGAGAACTTCTTTGTACTTTGTAGATACTATGTGAAACAATTACTTGATACTTTATAGATGTAATGTGACTTTGTAGATACTATGTGAAACAATTACTTGATACTTTATAGATGTCATGTGAGAGAACTTTTTTATACTTGTAGATACTATGTGAAACAATTACTTGATACTTTATAGATGTCATGTGACTTTGTAGATACTATGTGAAACAATTACTTGATACTTTATGGATGTCATGTGAGAGAACTTCTTTATACTTTGTAGATACTATGTGAAACAATTACTTGATACTTTATAGATGTCATGTGACTTTGTAGATACTATGTGAAACAATTACTTGATACTTTATAGATGTCATGTGAGAGAACTTCTTTATACTTTGTAGATATTATGTGAAACAATTACTTGATACTTTATAGATGGCATGTGAGAGAACTTCTTTATACTTTGTAGATACTATGTGAAACAATTACTTGATACTTTATAGATGTCATGTGAGAGAACTTCTTTATACTTTGTAGATACCATGTGAAACACTTACTTGATACTTTATAGATGTCATGTGAGAGAACTACTTTATACTTCGTAGATACTATGTGAAACAATTACTTGATACTTTATAGATGTCATGTGAGAGAACTACTTTATACTTCGTAGATACTATGTGAAACAATTACTTAATACTTTATAGATGTCATGTGACTTTGTAGATACTATGTGAAACAATTACTAGACACTTTATAGATTTCATGTGAGAGAACTTCTTTATCCTTTTTAGATATTATGTGAAACAATTACTTGATACTTTATAGATGGCATGTGAGAGAACTTCTTTATACTTTGTAGATACTGTATGAAACAATTACTTGATACTTTATAGATGTCATGTGAGAGAACCTCTTTATTCTTTGTAGATACTTTGTGAAACAATTACTTGATACTTTATAGATGTCATGTGAGAGAACTTCTTTATACTTTGTAGATACTATGTGAAACAATTACTTGATACTTTATAGATGTCATGTGAGAGAACTACTTTATACTTTGTAGATATTATGTGAAACAATCACTTGATACTTTATAGATGTCATGTGAGAGAACTTATTTATACTTTGTAGATACTATGTGAAATCATTACTTGATACTTTATAGATGTCATGTGAGAGAACTACTTTATACTTTGTAGATACTATGTGAAACAATTACTTGATACTTTATAGATGTCAGGAGAGAGAACTACATTATACTTTGTAGATACTATGTGAAACAATTACTTGATACTTTATAGATGTCAGGAGAGAGAACTTTTTTATACTTTGTAGATACTATGTGAAACAATTACTTGATACTTTATAGATGGCATGTGACTTTGTAGATACTATGTGAAACAATTACTTGATACTTTATAGATGTCATGTGAGAGAACTTCTTTATACTTTGTAGATACTATGTGAAACAATTACTTGATACTTTATAGATGTCAGGAGAGAGAACTTCTTTATACTTTGTAGATACTATGTGAAACAATTACTTGATACTTTATAGATGGCATGTGACTTTGTAGATACTATGTGAAACACTTACTTGATACTTTATAGATGTCATGTGAGAGAACTACTTTATACTCTGTAGATACTATGTGAAACAATTACTTGATACTTTATGGATGTCATGTGAGAGAACTTCTTTATACTTTGTAGATACTATGTGAAACACTTACTTGATACTTTATAGATGTCATGTGAGAGAACAACTTTATACTCTGTAGATACTATGTGAAACAATTACTTGATACTTTATGGATGTCATGTGAGAGAACTTATTTATACTTTGTAGATACTATGTGAAACAATTACTTGATACTTTATAGATGTCATGTGACTTTTTAGATACTATGTGAAACAATTACTTGATACTTTATAGATGTCATGTGAGAGAACTTCTTTATACTTTGTAGATACTATGTGAAACACTTACTTGATACTTTATAGATGTCATGTGAGAGAACTACTTTATACTCTGTAGATACTATGTGAAACAATTACTTGATACTTTATGGATGTCATGTGAGAGAACTTCTTTATACTTTGTAGATACTATGTGAAACAATTACTTGATACTTTATAGATGTCATGTGACTTTGTAGATACTATGTGAAACAATTACTTGATACTTTATAGATGTCATGTGAGAGAACTTCTTTATACTTTGTAGATACTATGTGAAACAATTACTTGATACTAAATAGATGTCATGTGAGAGAACTTCTTTATACTCTGTAGTTACTATGTGAAACAAGTACTTGATACTTTATAGATGTCATGTGAGAGAACTTATTTATACTTTGTAGATACTATGTGAAACAATTACTTGATACGTTATAGATGTCATGTGACTTTGTAGATACTATGTGAAACAATTACTTGTTACTTTATAGATGTCATGTGAGAGAACTTCTTTATACTTTGTAGATACTATGTGAAACAATTACTTGATACTTTATAGATGTCAGGAGAGAGAACTTCTTTATACTTTGTAGATACTATGTGAAACAATTACTTGATACTTTATAGATGGCATGTGACTTTGTAGATACTATGTGAAACACTTACTTGATACTTTATAGATGTCATGTGAGAGAACTACTTTATACTCTGTAGATACTATGTGAAACAATTACTTGATACTTTATGGATGTCATGTGAGAGAACTTCTTTATACTTTGTAGATACTATGTGAAACACTTACTTGATACTTTATAGATGTCATGTGAGAGAACAACTTTATACTCTGTAGATACTATGTGAAACAATTACTTGATACTTTATGGATGTCATGTGAGAGAACTTATTTATACTTTGTAGATACTATGTGAAACAATTACTTGATACTTTATAGATGTCATGTGACTTTGTAGATACTATGTGAAACAATTACTTGATACTTTATAGATGTCATGTGAGAGAACTTCTTTATACTTTGTAGATACTATGTGAAACACTTACTTGATACTTTATAGATGTCATGTGAGAGAACTACTTTATACTCTGTAGTACTATGTGAAACAATTACTTGATACTTTATGGATGTCATGTGAGAGAACTTCTTTATACTTTGTAGATACTATGTGAAACAATTACTTGATACTTTATAGATGTCATGTGACTTTGTAGATACTATGTGAAACAATTACTTGATACTTTATAGATGTCATGTGAGAGAACTTCTTTATACTTTGTAGATACTATGTGAAACAATTACTTGATACTAAATAGATGTCATGTGAGAGAACTTCTTTATACTCTGTAGTTACTATGTGAAACAAGTACTTGATACTTTATAGATGTCATGTGAGAGAACTTATTTATACTTTGTAGATACTATGTGAAACAATTACTTGATACGTTATAGATGTCATGTGACTTTGTAGATACTATGTGAAACAATTACTTGATACTTTATAGATGTCATGTGAGAGAACTTCTTTATACTTTGTAGATACTATGTGAAACAATTACTTGATACTTTATAGATGTCATGTGAGAGAACCTATTTATACTTTGTAGATACTATGTGAAACAATTACTTGATACTTTATAGATGTACTGTGGGAGAACTACTTTATACTTTGTAGATACTATGTGAAACAATTACTTGATACTTTATAGATGTCATGTGAGAGAACTTCTTTATACTTTGTAGATACTATGTGAAACAATTACTTGATACTAAATAGATGTCATGTGAGAGAACTTCTTTATACTCTGTAGATACTATGTGAAACAAGTACTTGATACTTTATAGATGTCATGTGAGAGAACTTATTTATACTTTGTAGATACTATGTGAAACAATTACTTGATACGTTATAGATGTCATGTGACTTTGTAGATACTATGTGAAACAATTACTTGATACTTTATAGATGTCATGTGAGAGAACTTCTTTATACTTTGTAGATACTATGTGAAACAATTACTTGATACTTTATAGATGTCATGTGAGAGAACTTATTTATACTTTGTAGATACTATGTGAAACAATTACTTGATACTTTATAGATGTACTGTGGGAGAACTTCTTTATACTTTGTAGATACTATGTGAAACAATTACTTGATACTTTATAGATGTCATGTGAGAGAACTTCTTTATTCTTTGTAGATACTATGTGAAACAATTACTTGATACTTTATAGATGTCATGTGAGAGAACTTCTTTATACTTTGTAGATACTATGTGAAACAATTACTTGATACTAAATAGATGTCATGTGAGAGAACTTCTTTATACTCTGTAGATACTATGTGAAACAATTACTTGATACGTTATGGATGTCATGTGACTTTGTAGATACTATGTGATACAATTACTTGATACTTTATAGATGTCATGTGAGAGAACTTCTTTATACTTTGTAGATACTATGTGAAACAATTACTTGATACGTTATAGATGTCATGTGACTTTGTAGATACTATGTGAAACAATTACTTGATACTTTATAGATGTCATGTGAGAGAACTTCTTTATACTTTGTAGATACTATGTGAAACAATTACTTGATACTTTATAGATGTCATGTGAGAGAACTTATTTATACTTTGTAGATACTATGTGAAACAATTACTTGATACTTTATAGATGTACTGTGGGAGAACTACTTTATACTTTGTAGATACTATGTGAAACAATTACTTGATACTTTATAGATGTCATGTGAGAGAACTTCTTTATACTTTGTAGATACTATGTGAAACCATTACTTGATACTTTATAGATGTCATGTGAGAGAACTACTTTATACTTTGTAGATACTATGTGAAACAATTACTTGATACTTTATAGATGTCAGGAGAGAGAACAACTTTATACTTTGTAGATACTATGTGAAACAATTACTTGATGCTTTATAGCTGTCATTTGACTTTGTAGATACTCTGTGAAACAATTACTTGATACTTTATAGATGTCATGTGAGAGATTTACTTTATACTTTGTAGATACTATGTGAAATAATTACTTCATACTTTATAGATAATAGATGTCATGTGAGTGAACTACTTAATACTTTGTAGATACTATGTGAAACACTTACTTGATACTTTATGGATGTCATGTGAGAGAACTACTTTATACTTTGTAGATACTATGTGAAACACTTACTTGATACTTTATAGATGTCATGTGAGAGAACTTCTTTATACTTTGTAGATACTATGTGAAACACTTACTTGATACTTTATAGATGTCATGTGAGAGAACTACTTTATACTCTGTAGATACTATGTGAAACAATTACTTGATACTTTATGGATGTCATGTGAGAGAACTTCTTTATACTTTGTAGATACTATGTGAAACAATTACTTGATACGTTATAGATGTCATGTGACTTTGTAGATACTATGTGAAACAATTACTTGATACTTTATAGATGTCATGTGAGAGAACTTCTTTATACTTTGTAGATACTATGTGAAACAATTACTTGATACTTTATAGATGTCATGTGAGAGAACTTATTTATACTTTGTAGATACTATGTGAAACAATTACTTGATACTTTATAGATGTACTGTGGGAGAACTACTTTATACTTTGTAGATACTATGTGAAACAATTACTTGATACTTTATAGATGTCATGTGAGAGAACTTCTTTATACTTTGTAGATACTATGTGAAACAATTACTTGATACTTTATAGATGTCATGTGAGAGAACTTCTTTATACTTTGTAGATACTATGTGAAACAATTACTTGATACTAAATAGATGTCATGTGAGAGAACTTCTTTATACTCTGTAGATACTATGTGAAACAATTACTTGATACGTTATAGATGTCATGTGACTTTGTAGATACTATGTGAAACAATTACTTGATACTTTATAGATGTCATGTGAGATAACTTCTTTATACTTTGTAGATACTATGTGAAACAATTACTTGATACGTTATAGATGTCATGTGACTTTGTAGATACTATGTGAAACAATTACTTGATACTTTATAGATGTCATGTGAGAGAACTTCTTTATACTTTGTAGATACTATGTGAAACAATTACTTGATACTTTATAGATGTCATGTGAGAGAACTTATTTATACTTTGTAGATACTATGTGAAACAATTACTTGATACTTTATAGATGTACTGTGGGAGAACTACTTTATACTTTGTAGATACTATGTGAAACAATTACTTGATACTTTATAGATGTCATGTGAGAGAACTTCTTTATACTTTGTAGATACTATGTGAAACCATTACTTGATACTTTATAGATGTCATGTGAGAGAACTACTTTATACTTTGTAGATAATATGTGAAACAATTACTTGATACTTTATAGATGTCAGGAGAGAGAACAACTTTATACTTTGTAGATACTATGTGAAACAATTACTTGATACTTTATAGCTGTCATTTGACTTTGTAGATACTCTGTGAAACAATTACTTGATACTTTATAGATGTCATGTGAGAGATTTACTTTATACTTTGTAGATACTATGTGAAATAATTACTTCATACTTTATAGATCATAGATGTCATGTGAGTGAACTACTTAATACTTTGTAGATACTATGTGAAACACTTACTTGATACTTTATGGATGTCATGTGAGAGAACTACTTTATACTTTGTAGATACTATGTGAAACACTTACTTGATACTTTATAGATGTCATGTGAGAGAACTTCTTTATACTTTGTAGATACTATGTGAAACACTTACTTGATACTTTATAGATGTCATGTGAGAGAACTACTTTATACTCTGTAGATACTATGTGAAACAATTACTTGATACTTTATGGATGTCATGTGAGAGAACTTCTTTATACTTTGTAGATACTATGTGAAACAATTACTTGATACGTTATAGATGTCATGTGACTTTGTAGATACTATGTGAAACAATTACTTGATACGTTATAGATGTCATGTGAGAGAACTTCTTTATACTTTGTAGATAATATGTGAAACAATTACTTGATACTTTATAGATGTCATGTGAGAGAACTTATTTATACTTTGTAGATACTATGTGAAACAATTACTTGATACTTTATAGATGTACTGTGGGAGAACTACTTTATACTTTGTAGATACTATGTGAAACAATTACTTGATACTTTATAGATGTCATGTGAGAGAACTTCTTTATACTTTGTAGATACTATGTGAAACAATTACTTGATACTAAATAGATGTCATGTGAGAGAACTTCTTTATACTCTGTAGATACTATGTGAAACAAGTACTTGATACTTTATAGATGTCATGTGAGAGAACTTATTTATACTTTGTAGATACTATGTGAATCAATTACTTGATACGTTATAGATGTCATGTGACTTTGTAGATACTATGTGAAACAATTACTTGATACTTTATAGATGTCATGTGAGAGAACTTCTTTATACTTTGTAGATACTATGTGAAACAATTACTTGATACTTTATAGATGTCATGTGAGAGAACTTATTTATACTTTGTAGATACTATGTGAAACAATTACTTGATACTTTATAGATGTACTGTGGGAGAACTACTTTATACTTTGTAGATACTATGTGAAACAATTACTTGATACTTTATAGATGTCATGTGAGAGAACTTCTTTTTACTTTGTAGATACTATGTGAAACCATTACTTGATACTTTATAGATGTCATGTGAGAGAACTACTTTATACTTTGTAGATACTATGTGAAACAATTACTTGATACTTTATAGATGTCATGTGAGAGAACTACTTTATACTCTGTAGATACTATGTGAAACAATTACTTGATACTTTATAGATGTCAGGAGAGAGAACAACTTTATACTTTGTAGATACTATGTGAAACAATTACTTGATACTTTATAGCTGTCATTTGACTTTGTAGATACTCTGTGAAACAATTACTTGATACTTTATAGATGTCATGTGAGAGATTTACTTTATACTTTGTAGATACTATGTGAAATAATTACTTCATACTTTATAGATCATAGATGTCATGTGAGTGAACTACTTAATACTTTGTAGATACTATGTGAAACACTTACTTGATACTTTATGGATGTCATGTGAGAGAACTACTTTATACTTTGTAGATACTATGTGAAACAATTTTGAATTAGTTGATACTTTATAGATGTCATGTGAGAGAATTACTTTATACTTTGTAGAGACTGCAATTTTGTTGGTGCGATGTTAAGAAGAAAACCATGTGAGAAGATAGCATGATACTTTGTGGATGTCATGAATGTGAATGAGAACTACATACAAATGTGTTGATAACGTGTGGAAATTACGGGATGCTTTGTAGATACCTTGATAGACAATTAATAGGTAATATTGTTGATACCTTGTCAGACAAATGACACTTGTAGGTACTTTGTGAGATATGTGCATGCTACTTTGTAAATGTGAACTCGGACTCTGATAATTGAGTTGTCTTAATATTATTCACCTTATGTTCTAAAAAAGGAGATGTTCAACAATGTTTTTAAGCTTATGTTTTTCTTTTATTTGCTTTTATGATATATTACATATAAAACACTCATTCCTTAAATGTATTTTAAAACAATGTTAACGAAATTATTTGTGATGGAATATTCATGTTTGTGAAACTTTTCACAAAGAAATTGATATCTAAAAGAAAATAATGATTTTATAAATATGTATAATCATATGTGATTTTACAAGATCACTGAATATATTGTTTTTAATCTTTTTATTGAAATCTATTTTTTGTTTAATTTATAGTGAAACACTGAATTACTAAACTGACTTCTTTATATAGTAAATATATAGGTAGCTCTCTGTATTGTATAATATGTATACCTGTATATGTGCTTGGTATTTGTTTGTACTCTTGCTTATTATGCCATTCTTAATGAGTAAAATTCTTCTTATAAACTATAAATTCAAATCAATAATGTTTCAATTGGTTGACATTCAAGTCAATTTGGATAATATGAACATTTGTATACGTGTCTTTCAGATACAATGCTTGTGGTGTTTTTTTTGTAATGGACATGCATTGACGTTTATATTTGTATGTAATCATTACATTTGTTATGAATACTATTACACATGTATTTCTATTCTACTATATAATATTATGGAAACTTTTGGAAACTTTAGCATGTAAATTGGATGTCAGGACATGCATTGACTTGTACATCAGAAGTGCCTGCACTCTTGTGTTTTGTAAACTGGCAACTGATTTTATTTATGATGGAAACACATTTACCTTGACATATATGCCTGCATATCTTGTGTTTATTATAGTTGAAACATATTAACCTTTACACCTTTGGGTTGATATCTTGTATTTTGTAAACTGGAAAATTATGTAAATTATAGTTGGAAAATATTAATCTGTACGTCTATGCCTTCACATTTTGTATTTGTAAACTATAAACTGATATCAGTTGCGATTTAACACATTAACCGGTACGTCTATGCTTACACCTTGTGTTTAAGGAATTCAAAAAGTCAAAAGCAATGAATTGTTTATCTCCATATATTTGTTATACATATGAACTTAAATGTATTTGTATAAATAGTTTGATGCAATAGGAAACCATCTGGCAGTAATAAATTCAACTGCTAAAATGTTAAAATGTCTGCACTATCCATTTGCGTATCAGTGTTTAAGAGAAACTCATAACTTCCTGAAAAGGAAATTATTAACTAATAAGTTTGTATAAATATATACTGATTGACATGTAGTCAAAATTCAAACAGATAGGTTCATCCATTGTGTTGTTGGCGGCCACATATTCCAAACGTTATAAATGGTGTTACTTTATCGAGAAGTACCTACTGTTATCAAAAAGTACCAATTTGATGATAGTCGACTTAGTATGAAGATATGAAGGTAAAAATAATGATTTCAGATCGAAAAACAGGACAATGCATCGCGATTGACGCATGCCAATGAGTCCAACGTTAATTGGGAATCTTATCTATAATAGACAAAATGACAAAATTGGGTTGATAATGTTGAAAAGATCATTTATCATCCAAAACTGTGTTCCACAGGAGATATCGCTTGTATGAGATCAAGCGATATCTCCTAGGAGATATCGTTTTGACAGTAGATTTTGAACAATGACCTGTTGGCGTCAGCTTCATGACATCACAATGATTTTGCATCATCAAGTAATGACATCACAATGCTATGACGTCATAATCACGATGACGTCACAATGCTATGACATCACAGCACTGGAAGCCAAATGGCAGTTTTGTGTTCAGATATTTTCATTTTTCATTAAAAACTAATGAAGAATGATTTTGGATGATAAATAGAATCTCACCCTCGTGTCTTCTGATATCAAATATATCAACACTCGTTGATAAAAGTCAAAATATCCTCGGCAAGCCTCGGATATTTGTAACTTTTATCAACTCGTGTTGATATATTTGATATCAGAAGACACTTGGGTGAGATTCTTTATATAACTACTGTGTATGTAAATGGGAGGTGCAGTTTCGGTTGCTGCACATGCATAATGATGTAACTCGATTTTATTTGGAAACATATATTTGGCGATCAGGGATGAATATGCAAACTGAGTGAATTTATTTGTATTTAAACAGCACATGTGGTGAGTTGGAACGTAATAAAGCTAAATAAAATTTTATGAAACACAATGGATGCACCTTTAAAGGTGAATCCACTGTGTGTTTCATAAAATTTTAGTTGGCTTTAATACATTACAACACACCATATGTGCTGTTTACAATACAAACAAATTCACTCAGCTTGCATCCGCAATTGCCAAACATATCATAATTACAAGTTTCCAATTAAAATCGAGTAACATCATTAAGCATGTGCAGAAACCGAAAGTGCACGTCCTATTTACATGCACAGTAGTTATATGACCTATTGAACATTATCAACCCAAATCTGTTAGTTTGTCTGGTTTAAATAAGATTCCAAAATTACGTTTGACTCATTTGACTCATTCGATCAGAAATCGATACTTTAACCTTCATATCGTCAATATACTAAGTCGATTATCATCCAAATGGTAGTTTTTGGTAACAGTTGGTACTTCTTGATAAAATAAGACCATTTATAACGTTTGGCATATTTGACCCCCAACAACACAATGGATGTACCTTTAAGAGGTCTTAATAATTTGATGTGTGTTTTACGTAACACTTACTGTTCTTTGTATAATAAACTATTCTATGACATACCTATCAGAAATAAAATCTTCAATCTTTTATATGTTATGTTGTAATTCAGTGAGAAGCAATCTCATTAAAATCAGATTAAAGTAACATACCTCACTACGTTCTGCTTGCTAGGGGTCAGCCTTGACCCTGACTTTCACTTTCTTAAATTCAACCAATCAATAGATAATGAATAAGTCAGATGGCTTCTTACCCTCGTCGCTGATTGCCTGATGACCCCTAGAGAACAGTTCTGAGATATGATTTTAATGAGATTGAGTGAGAAAGAATTTGCGATGAGAATGATTACATAAAGATAAGTATTTATGGATTATAACTGCATCTTTTATCTCAATTGTGTAATGTGGAAACGTGTACGTCTCTCAAGAAAGTTATCTGCCGGTGCCAATCATCCATAAATGCTTAATCTTATTTGAATTCCAGTTTCCAGTTTCAGGTCCAGCGGACTCATGAGTTTAGCTTTATTCAGGGCGAACAATCACCATATCATTCCAATTTCGGATCTGGATATGAAGGGTTGAACAATTTTATATCACTCACACTAGCCAAAAAATGTTTTTATTTTTTTTTATTTCCATTTTTTTTCGGTACATTTCCACCCTAGTCAAGAATAATTTCAAATTTATACATTTAAAGTTTCATGTAACCACTTGAATTCCACATATGAGTTCAAAAAGTAGAAGATGTAATGCTCGCCATAACTATCTCCTTTCCCAGGGAGCTAGAATGAGGAGAACAAGATCTTCTAGGTCCAAAATAGGTGAAATAGCATATAAAATTACATGACATTAACCCTTTCCCTGCCATGGGGTTGACATGCTGGCTATGTCTATCCAGATAGTACCCTTTGGAATGAGATATAATTCTTGGGAGTAAGCCAATCTGAATAACACTTTATTGTCCTCATAACAATGAATTCGGAAATGTGTGCAGCGCCAGTTCAAGCATTATTCTATCCTTATAATGCTGAGCGCCAAGCAAGAAACTCCCATCTTTTAACATATTTTAGTATGACGCAGCAAGGAATCGAACCCTGACCTACCGTGTGATGAGCAGACGCTCTACCAACTGAGCTACATCCCCAGTAAAAAGGGCTGCGGAGCGTTATTCTTATAAGCTATTGCAGCTTGTTTACCAATCCAATTCTTTAAAGAAATAAATATGTTTAAACCATATAAGGGCAGCAAGTACTATTGAAGGGAAAAAGTCCGCAAAACAAGTGTATGAGATAAGGCTCCTGCGACAGTCTGTTACTTGTTAACTTTTGGTTCAGGCTGTTTATTTTTGGAGGATTTTTTTTAACCATAAAAATTGACAATAAATCACTTTCGGGCTGGTAACTGTTGATACTAGTGCATTGTAGCTATGCATTGCGCTGAATCCTCTTACAGTTAAATACTAGCTTAACCTAGCAAATCAGGGCTATTGCTGTATTTAAATTCAGTGTAGCATTGTAGAACAGTTCAATGTTGCAGAGCCCCTGGTGGGATTTGAACCCCAAATCCCTTGATCTGTCACAGACAGAAGAGTTAAGTGAAAGTAGTCATGGTGGAGAATGATTATTTATTTTGAATAAATACACCATTTCACTGCTGAAGACATATTTTGAGAAAAGATCATGATCCAAGAATCTTGGTGTATTTTGAAAATCTCCAAATAGTCAAAAATTAGAATTAATACCGGTATATGATAATAGGATGAACACATTACTTATTACCTGATGTACCTGAATATGTAATATATTCTTGTCATTATCATCTATCATTTCTCATTTCTGAAAATTAGCATCTCAAAAATGGTTAAAAAATTAATTCAGAGGGTTAAACAAGAGCAACAGCCAATGACAGATTCTCCAGACTGGGGTACACAAGGGGCTTGTCCGGGATGAATATTGTCTGTCGAAGACACGGCACAGAGCAGCACAGCACGAGAACGTATACACCCTTCCCAGCAATCTTGGTCTGGAAGATGAGGGGGAAGGCCATGATGAACACCGGGGTGTCGCAATGATAGCACCAGGCTGTCGGGTACTCCAGGAGGGGCAAGAATATACGAGGAATGTTGTCCACAAAGTCTTGTGTATCTGTAAGTAAACAGGATCAAACTGTTTTACCATATATCTCCATAGTAAGAAGCTATTCACCTGGACGTATTTAGGCCATAAATCGAGGTACATAATAAATGTGGATTAGATGAAATCTGTCTAACTCTCATCGCTTTTAAGGTAATTGCAAACTGCCTTATGGTACAAGAGTTACATAGAGCCAATGGCTTTGTAGTTCATCAGGATTTACAAATTTTAATTACCTCCCCACAAAATTCAGCTTTGGGGGTGCATCAGTTCTGGAGAAGTAAAAAATGTCAAATGTTAATGGGCGACGGACCATGCCATAACCCAATCTGGACTTCTAGGCCTCATGAGCTAAAGACATTATCCGAAGAACAAATCCAATAATTCCAACACGACTCACCAGGGCTGCAGTGGAGCGTAGTGTGGAAGAGTGAGTAAGTAGATCGAAGGCAGAGTTCTAGGAGGGTCGGCATGCAGGTGTTGGTCAGGTTCCCCTGAGTTTGAATCTCCCACGGAAGGGGAATCATCTTCTTGGAGGTTTCACTGTGCTGGATGGTCACGTGACAGAGTTTTGACAGAACAGAGTCAGACACTCGTGAGAGGGGTAGTGAACCACATCTGAGGACAAGATGTGTTTTTTAAACACCGATGCCCCCGGATATTACCAGTGTTGATTAAAATATCAGAGTGTTCTCAAACCACTACCTCATATGAATGATCAGGTTATGTATAAAGGTCAACTATCAAAATATATGACCAAGTTTAAAGTGTTTGAAAAAGCTTATCGGTATATGATAATAGGATGAACACATTACTTATTACCTAATGTACCTGAGTATGTAATATATTCTTGTCCAAGGTCAAGGTCACAGTATAATCACGAGAGATGCACAAGTGAAGTATCAAAGGCATATCACTGACCAAGAAGTTAAAGAAGCTTGACAAGAGTCTGGAGCTATTGCAGTAACTTTTGGCTTTTGTTAACCTTAAAAACTACCATATTGAAATCTTTAGAAGTGGAAAACATAAGAAAACAAGATTTTCTGTATAAGCTTCTATATTGTGTAAAAAAACAATGTTTCAGAGTGTATGCTTACTCCTTCATCAGGTGGAATGTGGCACCTGATGAAGGAGTGAGCATATGCCCGAAACGTTGTGTATCAAAATATAGAAGTTGCTATCAGGAAAATCTTATTGTCTTACCATAAACATAAAGAACCGTTCCTTACTTGTAAACTCCAACATGTTTCATAGAGATATCTATAGGTAACACAGACAGGTGACAGTTGCAGTCCACGTACACATACTCCAAGTTGGTGCATCTGCCAAAACCTGGAATTGAAGTCACAAGATGCCAGTAACATTGGACAGTGTAAGGAATAAGCCTGAACATCTCGAACATTGTAAACTTTGCTTTTAATGGCCGATTGATCTAGATTAACAAACTAACATTTTCCGCGGGTTATATAATTCAAGCCTATGTACTTTCCACTCTCACATATATACTGCAGATGTAAGTGTGCTCATGAATATCAGTTTCATGGGTTACAGATAGCATAGCCCCAAGTGGCAGATTTCTTTGATGGGCATTCTAGAAGGTGAGGAAGAATGAAGAACAATTTTATGGATAAATAACTTCTTTATTCTGTGTAGGCAACGTTCCGCTTGACAACGACATTAGTATCTATGTTGAAACATGCCTACAATGAATAAAGAAGTTATATATCCATAAAATTGTTCTTCATTCTTTAGTGGAAGATAGCTAGGGGCTTGCCACTGGTGGGTAGCAAGTGGCCCATGGTGTGATAGCAAGTGGCCATTAGCTGACTGCCACTAGTGGCTGCCACTGGTGGCCCGTCTTCTATCAGCTGGACAAACTACTAGTGGGCCACAAGAGCACCTACCAATGGTCTACCAGTTTTGTGTTATCTGGATTACTTTGTTGACGGTTTAATGCACGGGAGCAAATGTGCAAACTTTGTGCAAAGAACCACTAAATATACCTTATACCATTATCAAGCATATGGAAGAGACGGTGAAACAGCAGATTATATACAGGATACATGTTGGTATGATAAAGAGACTATACCGAAACGTTGCTATTGTTAATAAAGAAGTTGATCATCCATAAAATATTTGTCTTCTTGAATCCTATTAGTGTCAGATTCCTGGGAACATACATTGGTCTAGAGTATTCAGAAAATTCCAATCAAAACCCACCACAACCTGCTCCATCAGTGTATTTGTATGTGCAACCCAACTACAATTCCCTGGCTCCCTGAACCCAATAACTCTTGCTTGCTTAAGGATGGTTACTGACCATTACATATAAGTAGCATGTATTTTTTTCTGCCAATGAAATTGCGTGATTTTGAAAGCCATGATCGGTCCTGTCATCCTGGTACTGCCTATATTGACTAAATGCAAATTCTTTCATTGGCAGATTAGCCTACCGCGAAACAAGAGTTGCGGGGTTCAGGGTTGGATATCCTACAGCAAAACGAGAGTTATTGGGCTCAGGGTATCAGGGTATTGTAGATGGGTAGCGGATACGAATACACCAGTCTGATTAAAATAGACATCTTTCCGAGGAAAAAAAGTTGCAAAATAGTACACTTATTGGGATCCGAATTCATATAGTTCGGAGGTTTCCACACAAAACGGTCTGATAACAGCCCGTAGACTCCCATGTTCTGATGTAATTCAGTTAACCAATCACAGGACCTCCAACAAAAGCTTTCGGTGCGAGAAGATAGGAGCAGGTAACTCCAAACACCTATTCTTTCATCTGTTCCGAATGCTTTTAAAACAGCGACCGTTTATAAACTATGATGTGATTGGTCAGCTATTTGACTGGGCTTTGTCTGCGCAAAACTGGTACAGAACAAGAGTCTATACCTTGAATCTATAGAACCAGTTCGTATCCCGGTACATTGGGTACATATAGCATAAAATCCTTATTTTTAACTTGATGACAGATTGTAACTTAATTTTTTAAAATAACAGTAAAAATAAGTTCAAAAAACACAAAATAAGTGTTTCCGAACGTGTGACCAACTTTTGTAGAGCCCCATCCCAGTGCAGAGCAAGGGACATAACTCTATTCTCACCACTTATCAATCCGACCACGTCAGACAGAATAAGGGGAGGTGGGTGGCCGTACCCCAAGGAGGATCCCTTCAAAGAATCTGCAACCTCTGCAGGTTGATTCGATTCTTTTTCAGAAGGGATCCTCCTTGGGGTACATATAGCATAAGGCAGACTCCCAAAGAAGACTTAGGATGTGGATTATGTCTGTACACTAAATACCCCTAAAAAATGCTCTACTCAATCCAAGAAAGGTGTCACAATCACCAGATCACCTGACCTCCCTCGCCGAGGGCCGAGGATGGGTGATCCCTTAGGGAATAACCAAACGGCTAACCAGCCTGTTTTACCGTTATTGAGCCAAATGATCCATCTGGAGATCGACTGCTTTGATGTCGGTAGACCTGGCTTATTACCCCCGTAACAACAGAACAACTGCTGATCTTTATGAATACCAGAGGTACGCTTAATATCGGTCTTCAAAACCCTGCGCACATCCAAAATGTGAGCATGGTTACCAGTGGACCCCAAAGAGACCGGCTGCATAGGAGTCGGCAGTTCGATAGGAGCCGTCACAAGGAATGAGTGGTCAACCTTGGGACGATAGCTGTCGGCAGTCTGATACTGACTCTGTCTTTATGAAAGATAGTCAGTTCGAGATTAGCTGACATTGCATGAATATCGCCTACCCGCCTGCCCGACGCCAAGGCCACCAATAAGGCAGTCTTCCATGTCAGAAGCTGAAGCGTCAGTGCATTCAAATCTCTGAACCCTGGACCTGAGAGCCAATCCAAAACAATTGAAAGGTCCAAAGTGGGGCTGATACGCCGGAAAACCGGACGTATCCTGTCCACACCTTCTAGGAAGCGCTACACCAGTGGATGCGATCCCATAAGAGCACCGGCCACTGGTATGTGGAAAGCAGAAATAGCCGGAGAGTATCCCCTGACAGTTGATGCGGCCAAGCCAGCATCCAACCTGGACTGGAGGAACTCCAAAACAGCGACTAGATTTGTAGAAAAGGGATCGAGTAGCCCTCTATCACCAAACCATCGTCATAACAGGCCCATCTATCTTCATACTGAAGGTTCGTCGAATCCCTCCTCGAAGCCAGTATTGTGTCTGCAACTCGTGCAGGAATACCGCTCACCTGGAGGCGAGTCCGGACAGTGGCCAAGCCACCAACTGAATCCTGAAATTGGATGTCCCGTCTCGAGGGTAACAGTACAAGAGGCTGCACTAGAAACCTGAGAACTGATGGAAACCAACTCTGAGCCGTCCAAAGCGGTGTGATAAGCACCAGGAGGCGAGCCGGTTGATTGGTCAACTGCAAAAGGACAATATATTGTGGACATGTTTCTCAAATTGATGTAATCAATGTGAAATGAGAACTATTGAATAGCCTATGAACTGAATATTATGACAAGCCACAAAGGAATAAATTGAAGAGGAGTTAAGAATTCTTTTATTTTACATGAGATATGTGAACTGCATATGACTGGTATTGGAATTATAAGATAAGACTATTTTCATCTTCTTCTCCAGAACAAAAAGACCTAGAAGCTGTCATGTTGTGTAAAGAGTCTTTATCCAAGGGAGATTCTAAATTGTAGATTTGGTGACCCTGTGGCCCCAAATAAGGGCCTCACAGGCCATTACCTAAAAGCCTGTTTTCATATGTTTCTCCGGAACAAAAAGACCTTGAAGGCTGTAATATTGTGTGCAAACTCTTTAGCCAATGGGGATTCCAACTTGTAAAGTTGGTTGACCCTGTGACCCCAATAAACCTTTGAAATTTAATTTTGAACTGATATTTTATGGTACTTCAATCATTATTTAGTTTATCCCTAATAGTAAAATACCTGAGGGAGAGTCATCTCATCTTTTAGATATATATGTGAGTCCTTACTTGGGTTTGAGAAATGCAGAAATTGAGAAAAAAAAGTAACTTTGCAGTTAATCTTATTCAGTAGGAATGTGAAATATATCGAAGATCAAGTCTCCATGCATTATGGACATCTTTGTCAAATTGATGTAATCAATGTGAAATGAGAACTATTGAATTGCCTATGAATTGAATATTGTGGATATTATAAATAAAAAAAACGCCCTCACAGGTCAAAACATAAATATCTATTTTCATCTTCTCCAGAACAACCTAGAAGGAATATTGCGTTCAGAATATTTAGATGTTTGGATGAAAAGACTTATAACCGATAAAACTGTGCAAAGATTATTTAGCCAAGGTGATTCTAAATTGTACCATGTACCATGAGATTCATCACATTGCCTGTTCTATCTAAGCCTTATACAGTTAGATCAGTGATGCCAGTGTTTTGTGCAAGGCAGAGGCTATTACATAATTTGGCTGGAAAAGCACAGCTGGCTTGAAACCAGAGCCAATGGGTCAGCATATTGCATAATCTCCTGTGTGTTGACTTTCAAGACGAAGATTTGTCAGGGCTAGGGATTGTGCATTATATTGAGACAATACATTTCTGTCTTCATCATCAAACAATATAAACCCTGATGAGCTACAGAGCCCACGGCTCTATTTTCTTCATTAAGGGTACTTTATGCAAATATTCATACACATTTAAGAGCTTGCAGAGGCAGGATAGCGTAGTGGTTAGCACGTTCGGCTTCAGATCAAGAGGTCCGGGGTTGGAGTCCCGCCAGGGGCACGGCAACTTTATCTGCAGTAGAGAGCTGTTCTACTCGCAGTGAGGTTTGGGTGCAATGCTACACTGAATTTCAGCGTAGTACCACCCATGGTTCGCTAGTTCCAGCTGCTCGCAGGTTTCACCGCAAAGCATAGCCACATGGCGCTGCAGGCTTTCACCCTGCCATAAAACTAGCAGCCGCGATGTAAGTGAAATACTCTTGAAAGCGGCGTTAAACTAAACTCACTCAACTTAGTAGCTTGCCTCTGACATAGTGTCAGAAGTGTTTTCTTACAACAAGACTGAAACACCACTGATTTGATCCTAAATCCTACTGGTAGAGATTTACTGGAAATCCAATTGTATTCATGTACTGTATTGTGCATATAAATCCTGTTCCCCCTGTATGTTTTTTAAAAAGAAAACTTATATGCTATTGGTTGTAAGAAGTTTTGTTGCTATATAGACAGATAAAGAGCTTTATTGTATATAAATAATATAAATGCTTTTAAAATACATCTAAAGTAATGCTTTTAACTTTTGAATATTACTGTGTAATTAAAAATTAACAGACATAAATAAATAAACTGATGAATATTTGCCACATATTCTGTTGTTTTGTCCATATTTCAGATTTTAATATTCAAAGCATCCTAGCTGCTACCCATAATATTGGTTGTCAGACATGTTGCTACATAGACAGATAAAAAGGTCTATTGTATACAACTTATAACTGTTTTTAAATACATCTGAAGTAATGCTTTTTACTTTTGAATATAATGGTTAAGTTTAGAATTAACTAACAGACAAAGAAATAAACTGATTAATATTTGCAACATATTCTGTAGTTTTGTCCATATTTTAGATTTTAATATTCAAAGCATCCTGTACAGTTAGTGATGCACTAACTTGCTACAATAGCCTGATTCCCTGAACCCTACAACTGTTGTCTGACTATAAATAACCAGCCAATGAAATTCATGTGTTTTACACGTGCGTGTATTTTCAATGATGTAAAAAATGTATTGTACTACAGGCCTGTGGCCTTTCAGTACCGGAAATAAATTGAATTGAAAGCAATATAGACATTACTCAGGTGGGAGAACCACTTATAAACAATAGGTGTTTGTTAAACACGGATGCCCCCGGATATACCAAAGTTATGGCCAAGGTTAAAGTTTTCTGAAGATGTACACTGCGGCAGGGTCACGGTCACAAGGTCAAATATGATGACCTCATCTAATGGTCTCATCATTAGGAATGCACATGCCAAGTATGAAAGCCGTAGCTCTAAGCAATCCAAAGTTATGGCCAAGGTTAACGTTTTCTAAATATTGTCCACTGCGGCAAGGTCAAGGTCACAAGGTCAAATATGATGACCTCATCTGAAGGTCTCATCACAAGGTTTGCACATGCCAAGTATGAAAGCCGTCATTCTTAACAATCCAAAGTTATGGCCAAGGTTAAAGTTTTCTGAAGATGTCCACTGCGGCAAGGTCAAGGTCACAAGGTCAAATATGATGACCTCATCAAATGGTCTCATCATTAGGTATGCACATGCCAAGTATGAAAGCCGTAGCTCTAAGCAATCCAAAGTTATGGCCAAGGTTAACGTTTTCTAAATATTGTCCACTGCGGCAAGGTCAAGGTCACAAGGTCAAATATGATGACCTCATCTGAAAGGTATCATCACAAGGTATGAACATGCAAAGTATGAAAGCCCTAGCTCTGAGCAATCTCAAGTTATGGCCAAGGCTAAATTTTTCTGTAAATATCCATTTCGGCAAGGTCAAGGTCACAAGGTCAAATATGATGACCTCATCTGAAGGTCTCATCACAAGGTTTGCACATGCCAAGTATGAAAGCCGTAATTCTTAACAATCCAAAGTTATGGCTAAGGTTAAAGTTTTCCGAAGATGTCCACTGCGGCAAGGTCAAGGTCACAAGGTCAAATATGATGACCTCATCAAATGGACTCATCATTAGGTATGCACATGCCAAGTATGAAAGCCGTAGCTCTAAGCAATCCAAAGTTATGGCCAAGGTTAACGTTTTCTAAATATTGTCCACTGCGGCAAGGTCAAGGTCACAAGGTCAAATATGATGACCTCATCTGAAAGGTATCATCACAAGGTATGCACATGCCAAGTATGAAAGCCCTAGCTCTGAGCAATCCAAAGTTATGGCAATGGTTAAAGTGTTTGTGGACAAACACACAGACAGACGGACAGGTGAAAAACAATATACCCCCGGAATCTCTCTTTCGGGGGCATATAAATCACAACATTTCAATGGCTAAAAAAAAATTCTATATAGTGATTAACCAATCTAAAACAAAACAACAGTTACTGGACTCGGGGAATCCGGGTTTGGTAGTAGTTTAGTGGATACAAGTACACTAATGGAGCAGGATGTATTCGAAGTAACCTGCAATATTTCTTTCATGATACCTTTCAATTTGCCAGGGCAGGAATATTCCAGGTACACTACCCATTAGACTTTGGCTAAAACAGGAATATTTCCTTTGTAAACATTTCTTCCTGCATGAAATAAGACAAATCTGTCAGCCTGTAACCATCATCGATAATCCAGGGTATACGTTATAGTGTAGATTATCGGAACGTATGCCCTGGATTATCGAGGTTGGCATGCAACATGGTACCTTGCTTCAGGCTGTAGTATTTTGAAATTGTTCCTTAATTTTCCAGGGCAGGGTAAGCAGTGGATAGCACATTCGGCTTCAGATCAAAAGGTCTGAGGTTCAAATCCCACCAGAGGCTTGGCAACTTTGTCTGCAATCGAGAACTGTTCTCCATGCAGTAAGGTTTGAGTGCAATGCTACCACCCATGGTTTGTTAGTTCTACCCGATGCCTGCAGGTTTCACCACAATGCATAGCCACCATAGTGTTGCAGGTTTTCTCCCTGCAAAAATACTATCAGCCGTGATATATGTGAAATACGCTTAAAAGCGGCGTTAAACCCCATCTCTCCTCATCTCACTTCATTATCACCAGATTAGATGTAATAATCTTTCAAACTGATCAATGACCATCTCATATAAACTGCAGATCTACATTATGCGAGCTGATCTTTAGTAAATTACTCTTATGGTACATTTCAACTGCTTTTTAGGGGATATATTGTGCATCCACAGGACAAATGTTTGTGTTTAAAGGTAATAAGCAGAATATTATAACTTTGCAATGTATTGCAATTTTCATTAAACTTGTGAGTAAGACTAGTATTACACTGAAGCTCATTTAGAATCCTCTATAAATCAAACACATTGTCAACAACAACAAAACCAACATATTTAATGATGCAACTAATTTATTTTTAAAAGGAAAATAAATTTAAGATCACAACATAAATTAGTTCAATGAAGTAAATATGTTCAATCAAAAGGTTTAGCAACATTCACAAGTTTCTTCAACATAAAATATGTGAAATACAAATGATCATGTCCATGCAAGTTACACTTTGTTATTTAACAGGTTTCCTTGGTGCCAAGCATATGAAATACAAATGTAATACAAGGATTACCTGGCGCTAGACACCTTTGAACAAAACTGACAGTATGCTTTATGTCAAAACTCCCCTAAAAGTCATAACTCACACCAGTCTTCGACACTGGCTAAGTCTAGCCTTGCTGCATTTCACTAACTTTTCTGTATTAGCAAAGCAGCGTGTTGCACCTGAACTCCACAGAGTCCTGCTTGGACAGCACAGTAAAGTTAATGAAATGCAGCAAAGCTTGAATTAGCCAGTGATGGAAGAAGTTATGACTTGTGGGGGAACTTATTGTGCGGACTGAAAATCTGTCACTCATTCCCTTGGTTACTAGAACATTCTTTTGCTAAACATTGAGTGAATACACCATTGATAATTAAAATATATCAAACAATTTTATAAACTATCATTTAAACAAATAATATATAATCAACTGAGAAAGAGATACATTCAAGAGAAAAAGTAAGTAAAACTTTAAAAATCAATAAGTCTGAAAATATTGATATGATTTTAGAAAGCCATAACAGCCATGGCAAGATAATTAATTATTTAAAAGAATTTTTAAAAATAATCAATAATGAATACAAATCACTTTCTTGAATGCTTAACATAATTTTAATCTGATTTGTCATTGGAGGCATGATCTTTCCAAGCTTGGAATAATAAAGAATATGCCCTCTGGATTATTAAAGAAAATCAATTTCATCATGTTTCGACATTTCATCAACACAATATTTCTATTAAGACTGAACATATATACCGGTAATTAATAGGTTCATTGAAGATTCATCTCTTCAGGATTTGTTAGGATCTGCTGCAGTTTACAGTTTGACTTGTGTAAAGTTGGAATTAAAAGTGATCCCAAATGTGTATGTGGTTATGTTGAAAATACATATCACTTATTTTTTTAATGTCCAATGTATCACAATCAGAGGGAGAAACTCATTATGTCAATGAGACGCGTACTTAACTCAACAAATGTTTCAATAGATCTAAAATTAGTTTTAAGGGGATGTGCAGACCTGTCATTTTGTCAAAATCTGATAATATTTCAGTTAGTTCAATCTTATATCCACGAGACCAAACGATTTGTATAGTATGCATGTTTTGTATGTCTCTCTTGACTCTTACATTTCTTCTTCTCTGTTCAGTATTTGTTGTCTTTACCAAAATGAATGTTATTATATTTTGTACAATGTAAATACCAAGGAGAGGGTGTTCTAAGTTGGACAACTTGTACCCAATCCGATTCTTTGTGAATAAAATATGTTAAAACCAACCTGCTGCAGTTTATAGCTCAACACAACAGGCGCCATGAGCATACACTAGTGTGTGGATACAGTGCCATATATATGGACATTTTTATTATTATAATCGATTATATGCCACTTATAGAAGCCAGTAGGAAGATTTTCATTTCGCCCTGCCGCATATGAAGTCAAATTACTACGGTCATCAAGTCATGAGTCTTCTCATGATCACAAACTCACATCAACTATAATAATCTTCAATCAGAAGCTAAGATAAACATATTATGTTTGAAAATAAGCGGCATATAATGGAAAAAGAATAGCTCTAAATTTAATTCAAAGTGGAACGCGTAGATAAAAACAAAGATATGGCAAAAGAACTTATTTATGGCTTGTATAAATATTGCAAATACTGATTCCAGAACACTTTTTTGGTTAATGTGAGGATACAATTTTGGAATTTTTTATATTTTTATTCGTATAAAAACAGCAAAGTTTGTACAAAACTCAAGTTCTGATCTGGTTTAACCTAGTGAAGCTGCATATAAAAAGTTAACTGTTTCTCTGGCATATTTTTCTCAAACATGGTGAGAGCGGTAGGATTTTCAATGTATTGTTTTGTTTGAAAAATTAATGAGGGAGGAATAACAAATGGAAGAACATCTGTTCCTGCAGACCCATATATTTAGTGAACAAATGGATTTGGGGGTTTAGCACAAATAACACTGCAAAATATATTTTTTTAATTTTTTTTTTATGAAAAGCGCTCACGTGCACAAATATAAGTGATGCACCGAACGGCGAAAAATACTTTCTTTTCTCATCATGTTTGTGGGCACACCTCTAGAAGTTGAAGGTCAAATTAACCTCTGTAATCTTTATCAATAACACATTTTATCAAAGAAAAACATAATCAAGAACAAATTTATCAATACTTAAAATGGACATTTAACACAGAACAGATTTTAAGTTTTATACACTTTTGTTGACTGTAGGGTACAGTGTCTTCACTACGTTTTAAGTGACTATTTTACTGAACTCAAAGTATCAAAGCATTTAACAATTAACAATGTTATCACAGTAAGGAAAACTACATCCCAGGGTTTTATATATGCTCCTTTACTCTCCGCTATATCACCCCTGGGACAGTTCATCAGAGAAATCTGTACTCAAATTACCCGCCCTTGGCCGGCGTGAGCGAATCAAACTGCTACGCAGCTTTGACCTGCGAGCTAATGACATATCACTTCATTGCGAAGCAAGCACCTCTCGGGCGCAGTCCTTTTGTTAGCCATCGGTCACCGGTTATCTCCCTTAACCATTTCCGTCTTATCCAATCGAACATTTTCATTGGTTACTGATTTCGTCACGCCGGCCAAGGGTAGGTAATTTGAGTACAGATTTCTCTAATAGAATATATAAAACCCTGGGTAACTGAGGATGGGAAAACTACTGTAACATGTTTTGATCTATCATTGCTATTTCACATCTATCATTTGTTCAACACACATCTAAAAAAAACAAATAAAATATTGATGCAACAGTAACTCTGATATGTACATCATCTGAATAAAGTGGTACAAAATATATTGAAACACTATGGAGTTTACCACATATTTAACTAATCTTTTATGCATATAATTGAAGGGGGCAATTAACCTTTATCAATCATACATGTATATATCTTACACGGGTGACTTGCATGTATAATATATTAAAATCAATACATGATATACCTGGACGGCTGCGAAAGATTTGTTCATGAATCAATTTGACAAACTATTCATATAAACACACAAAAATCACTTCACACCATCTTGAAAATAATTCTCATTCTATTACAAAACACAGAATGCATGTTTCTCTATCAAGTACATGTGTGACCAATAGTCATTATACAATATTGGTGTTCCAATTTGGTAAAACCTATATAGCAAAAAGGATCCTGAAGTTCTAGAAATAAGTAAAACCTAGGCTACATAGCAATAAGGATATTGGATATTCAAGAAATGAGTAAAACTTATACAGAAATAAGGATTTTGGAAGTTCAAGAAATAAACAAGTAATTGTCACAAACGTGACCATGTCCCCCGCCGCAATTAAGAATTGAGCAAAAGGTAGTCATGACCTTTACATGTTTGATTCAATTGTTATATCAGCCTTAGAACATTTAAAAAAGTGATATTGTGCTAACAACATTTGACAATCAAAGTCTCGTATTGACCTTGAAAATGAGGTCAAGGTCACCACAATCAATCAAATCCCCCGGTGTCTGCATATTCCCAAAATGAAGACTGGTACCAAAATTTAAGACTCTAGGTGCAGCGATCCATGAAATACCATGGTAACAAGATTTTTCCCCCAACAATTTTAAAGTCTCGTAGTGACCTTGAACATGAGGTCAAGGTCACCACAATCAACTGGTGTCTGCATATTCCCAAAATGAAGACTGGTACCAGATTTAAAGACTCTAGGTGCAGCGGTTCATGAGATATCACGGTAACAAGAAACGGGACGGACGTACGGACGTACAGACGGACGTACAGAGCTGAATACTATATCCCCCACTCCGTGCTTCGCGGCGGTGGGGGACAATAAAGCTTATACAGAAAGAAGGATATTGGAAGTTCTAGAAATGAGTAAAACCTATAAACCAATACAGAATACAAATGAGAAATTGTTTGTGCCATACCTCGCAGTCACAGAATTTCTGCAAGTCAGAAATACTTTATATTCATTCAAAGTTTCCAAGGCTGATAACTTATTTGATGGGCACGATTATTTACACTGATGTACATAGTTAAAACAAATACTATTTGTCTGCAATGTATATCTGCCAATGAAATGTAATATACTATTGAACAGTGTAAATTATACACGGTATAATGTAATCAAAGGCAAATCGACATGAATGAAATATTCATTATTTAAAAACCATCATGAAAGCTGTCAAAATAACATACCATATTCTCGCGGGTATAAGACCTAAGCCTAAGACCACCCCACTTTTCAGAGGGTTGTCCTGGTTGGTGTTATGCCCATCCCAATTTTACCAGATGTTCCATGATCATACATTACATACATCTATAATATAAGTGTCAAAACCTACATAAAACCTATTCTGACTGTATGACGGTCTCCGGTATGAATTTTCATCTGAGTTGGGGTCTCTCTCGTCTAAAAGCCCATCCCCATGTTTTCAAAATGTGTGTTTGCCTGGTCCCCCTGGTCTTATACCTAAGGGAATACGGTAATATTAATAATTATGTTGAACATTTCTCCTTCAGCATTGTTGTTTATCATATGTCACGATATGCATGTTTGTGTGTTTAACATAGGCAAGAGAAAAATTACAGGTATGCATATGATTGAATTATATACATCCATATATACATTAGAAATATTTGGTCCATATTTCATCATGTGTCTTTTATTCATGATGATTCTCATTGCCTCACAAGCAAAATTATGAAACAATAAATAAAATGTAAGCTCTCAATGCTTTACACTTTCGAATCCACAGTGTTTGGATTGTTTGGTTACATGGATGGTGACAAATGATGTTGAGAAATTTTGAAGTGACGAATCTGATAAAGCAAAACTATCAGTACACAATAACCATTCTAAGCATTCAATTATGTATCAAAGGTAAAATATTTTTTATAACAAAATAATTGTAAATTATAAAAATTGAGAATAATTTATGTATTATCTGATGAAGTTTACAGTACCAGTAGTCCAGTTCCTTTTGAACACAGCAATAATACTGAAGTGAATGAAACATGTCAGTATATATAAGGTTGTGTTTATATACTTTTACATAAGTAGATGTACCAAGTGATTAAGTACTATTAAGGATATACAAGAAAGTGTAAATGAAGTTATCAAGCAAGTGATAAAAACCTGTTACATGGAGAAACATATATGAATATAGAATGTATTTATATACTTTTACTTTTTCAAACTGATTAGGTACTATTAACAACTTATTGCAAGTGTAAAATATAGAAGTTGTAAATCAATAGTGTGTCCCTCTATCCAACTTCTACACTGTGTCTTGAAGAAAATGAAAATCAAGCTTCATAAGTTTTTCCAGAACATTATAAAGAACAATGTATCAATAAGCAATGGTATTTACAAATAATAAAACTCAACAAACTCTGATAAGTACACAATTTGTAAACAATAAATGACATATTTTTAAATCTAAGACTTATACGCAAACCAATTGATATATGAAAAACTATGTTTATATATACAAGTCTCTCTGAACAATAATTTGGTTTACAATCTACTGATACTTCTTTAAAACACAATTAAGTAAACATTGTCCACATTTTGTCAAACAAGTATCACTATACTGATTTTTCTTGAAAAGTGAATCGCAACAAACATGTAAATTTTAATGATTGATCAATTATTTGGTTTATGAATGGTTTTTAAAGCAAGACTACAATAAATGATATATTTGCACAATTACACACGCATGAAAACCAATATATGCAAAAAAGGATATATGTACATATTTACAAGTAACACAGGACAATAAATTTGGTTAAGAATTTCTACATACTTCTTTTAACAAAAATAAGGAAACATTGTTCCCTTTTGTTAAGCAATTACAAATTAGAATTTTCTTGATTTTATTCATCTCTTTAAATTTATACATTTTATTTCAAATAATATTTGGTTACAATATACATATGGGGAAACAGTTACAAACATAACTAAAAATCTTTTATGATTGATCAGTCATTTGGTTACAATGTATGGTTTTTAAAACAAATCTGTAAAACTGTATTTTTCCCAAACTATGAAAGTCTTTTTTAAAAATCCCTTTTAACATATCAAATACCTCTCTCCACAACATATTTTCAAACCATAAACAATATATACAAACAAATAACTTTGTACCTTTATAACTGAAAGAATTTGTTTTTAAAAAATCTACCTTTTAAAGATAACATGTCTCTCCAAAATGACAGATTTAACGTACAACATATACACAATCATATATATTTCATAAAAAAAATACAAAATAAATGGTTCTTGATCATATCACAGCAAACACTTTTTATTTATGCTGTTTCCAGATATATAGGTTTCTCCAACATGTAAGATATGTTACATACCATATTCACAACAAAAGAGAAAATGTGTACTTATCTGAAACGTTCTAGCAGTGATTTGTTGATCCTTTGGTTTATAGCGTCCAAAGAAAACATTTGCATACATTTGTTTCACTATTTTACACTGCCTCTCAAAAATGACAAATTTACACAATATGAAATATGAAAAGCGGAATATAATGAAATAGAGCAAAACATGATCAATATGAAAGCTTGAGAATGACAAATATACATTTTGTTTACGAAGACGAAGCAATGTTTAAAGAAGTTCCAGATGTATCCTGTTGTTAAATCACTTTAGTTGCATCAACAAAGTTTTACATGCAAAAGCCAACAATACAATCTTTTCAGAATCTGATTTAAAACCACAGCCTAGCAAATAGTATATAAATTCAATAGCACAAAACATAAAACACATTTATTAAACATATCCATTTCCAGTTGGAGGTTTCTCTATAATGAGTAGCATTAAATTTAGTATTGTTTAATGATTAAAACGATTTACACAAGAAATGATCAAAATATAAATGTACCTTTCTGATTATCCTAAAGAAGGATCATCAGTTTACAAAACAGTAAACAATTACATTTACAAATTTCTCTTACAAATATATTAAATACTTTCTTTATACTTGCAATATACACCGAGAAAGAAGAAACTATGTGTATGTACATTGACCTTATTTAAACAACACAACACCAGGGTTAATTAAAAAAGTTAATTAACAATAGTAATATATAAATATTCAACTAAAAAATCATAAATCATTTTGTTTTTAAACAGCAGCCAATATATTACATTGAATGTAAAAATCCATACAAGAAATGTTAAAGCCTTTACTTATATGGAAGTCTTTCAGGATGACCGATTAATGTATCATTCCCTTATTGTCACATATACTTGAAAGTATTTAACAGAACTACAGTAAACATACATTTACAAGGTTCACTAAATTGAGTTTTCCAGTAATGGTTCCCTCAAAGCCATATTGACATTTGAAATAGGAAACTATGCACAAGAGAACGAATTTACATACTTAAACATGTGAGATATAAAACAATATGCACATGACATAGAATCATTTTCATATTTACACATGTGAGGTATTAAACAATATGCACAAAAAAAGGAATCATTTTCATATTTACACATGTGAGGTGTAAAACAATATGGAAAAGAGAAGAGAATCATTTTCATATTTACACATGTGAGATATAAAACCATATGCACAAAAGAAAGAATCATTTACATATTTACACATGGGAGATAAAACAATACGCACAAGACAAAGAATCATTTTTAAAATTACACATGTGAGGTATAAAACAATATGCACAAAAAAAGGAATCATTTTCATATTGACACATGTGAGGTATAAAACAATATGTAAAAGAGAAAAGAATCATTTTCATATATACACATGTGAAATGTAAAACAATATGCACAAAAGAAAGAATCATTTACATATTTACACATGTGAAAAGTAAAACAATATCCACAAAATAAAGAATCATTTACATATGTACACATGTGAAACAATATGCACAAAATAAGGTATCATTTGCATATTTACACATATGAAAAGTAAAACAATATGCACAAAATAAAGAATCATTTACATATTAACACATGTGAAAAGTAACACAATATGCACAAAATAAAGAATCATTTACATATTTACACAGGTGAAATGTTAAACAATAAGCACAAGAGAAAGAAGATGCATATTCATATTTACACATGTGAGATATACAACAATATGCACAAAAGAAATAATCATTTTCATATTTACACATGTGAAATGTAAAACAAAATGCACAAAAGAAAGAATCATTTACATATTTACACATGTGAAATGTAAAACAATATGCACAAAAGAAAGAAGATTCATATTCATATTTACACATGTGAAGATCCAAGAAGAGCAGATGTAAATAATTTGTTTAGAAAAGTTAATATTTATGAATGTCTCTTTTGAAAACTCAAGGCACAATTTATTACCGGTACACTGTTTTTCTCCACGTTTGGAATCTCTACAAAATGACAAAGTTCAATATTATACAATTCAGTTATTCAGGAAATTATGTACATAACTGCATGTCATGTATGAATAAGTTTGATATAAAATCATGTTTACACAATGTTAATTTCTGTACATAACATCTATACAAATCATTTAGTTTTAAAATGTTATTGAGCATATCACAACACAAAAATATCCAACAGTTTTAGCAATGAACTTTTTTTCGTTTCTCAGAATAATAAAAATGCTTAACCATGTATACATACGTTTAGATTGAAGAAATCAAACTAATAGCTTACAAAAGTTAAACATTCACTGAAGGCAAAATATTTTGATCTGTTTTTTTCTCTAGTGACATATTTCTTCAAACAGCATACATGTTCATTTTCACATATATCAACTTATAAAAGCAAAATCCAGAGAAAGATGGAAATCCTCATATCTGAAAGTCTTTTATAGTGATGGAATTGGTACGATAAGCTATCCACAAGATATATCTCTAAAAGTATATAAACAAGCCGTTTAAAGTTGTTTTAACACTCCAGTTTCTACAAAAACAACTCTAGTCAGTCTTCAGTCAATATAATCAACATACCGGTATAACAAGAGCATGTAAAAGAACTATGACAGGCAAAAAAAGGAACAAACCACTCATCAAGCAAAAACACAACAAAAACACATAACAAGGGTATTTTTTATAGATATTTAGCCAAATGTGTCCATCCATATCTACATAACTAACTGCTTAAAAGTTTATCTTTTAAAGATATTGGACTATAAATTAGTTACAAATTTAACTGGATTCACAATCGGGACATGTCCGGCAAATATACCTATATCTGCATCCCTGGTTAAAAGTGTCAATCATGTTATGAATAGCTCCACAACACATTACATATCATTAACAAAGTACTATAGTATATACACAGAATTCACTTAATATATTTGGTTCCATTCTTCTACATTAATAAATACAATATTCAAGTCAATGTGAACAGGAGCAAGCAGAAACTATGAAAGGTTTTACAACAAAAAACAACTTAAAATATACTGCAAACACTCTTTATGATCACAGGATACATTCAGTAAATCCATGGTTTCCAGCAAAACCATACACCTTCATACAACTTCACTTCTCAGTTTGCTTGACTACTGAACTGACAGACGGTAGCAGCTGCACCTCAAACCTGAAAGAAAACAAGAAAGGAAACATAAATCAACACCACAAATACACAAGTAAAATCTGATATTGTATAATACACCCATATAAAAAAAAATCCTAAAAGATCTTCAATGGCTTTGATACAGTATCTTCACATTACCCTCATACCATCTTTTCAGGTGTTAAGCCGAAGTCTTGCTCTGGCCTTAAAACTGTGTTCGTGGAGATGCATGTTGTGCTTTGCTGCTGACAGTATGGCAATAAAACAATTCTGCAGTTATTTAAGAAGCATTTTAATAAGCCTGTCCTCCTGAAGGGATACTTCAATGGTGGCAAAATCACAAGTGAGCGTCAGTTAACGAGCTCAATTGAGATCCTTAGGAAAGTAAACCAAGGGCTACAAAGTAATAAAACTTCTGGCAGCGAGTGATGCAGGGTAATAAAACTTTATCCAAGTAGGTATGGTAGCAGTGATTATGTAACCAGGGTTGGGGACACTCATTGGTATATTGTTATTGATGACATACATAATACAGTATCTTTTGAGTGTTTTTACCTATTTTCATCTTCTTACCAAGTTTCAAAAGGTCTAGATAGCTGAAAAGTTTAGTGCAGACTCCTTGGCCAATGGAGATTCTAAATTGTAGATTGTGTGACCCTGTGACTGCGGTCACAGGGGTCATGACCTAAAAACCTATTTTCACCTTCTTCTGAAGTATGAAAAGCTCTATAAAATGAAATGTGTGCAGACTCCTTGGCAAACGGGGATTCTAAATTGTATATCTGTTGACCATGTGACCCCAAATATGGGTAACAGGGGTCATGACCTGAAAACCTTCTTTTATCTTTTTCTCCAGTACAAAAAGTTCTAGCAAGCTGAAATGTTGTGTACCGACTTCTTGGCCAAAGGATTGTAGATTTGGTAAATGTATTACTTGAGATAAATTAGATATTCAACCTTAGATAATAAATCAAGGAAACACTGATGAGCTACAGAGCCCATGGCTCTATTTTTACTCAAGTTGTCAATTTGGGTTGTGATTTAGAGATAAGCCTATTCTGTTTAGTTATTACACTCATTAAAATATTCATTAATTCAATTGGTATTTAGAAATATATTAAGTCTCCGCAGTTGAGATATAAACATTCATTCCATGTAAATTTATGTTATTGAAATAATCATTAACCATTAATTCTTGATTAATCTGATATAAATTACATGAAATGTATATTTATTGTTTGTATGCATTACTGAACCACCATTAAATTATTTCAGTTTAAAGAATACTTTAAGTAACAATCAAGTATACACTTCTCCAAAGTGAAGATATCAAAAAGAATTTTACAGATTGAGTCAAAATAATTTCAGTTTAATTCCCTCTGGCCTTAAATTACAATCAATTGAAATACTTCACAAAGTTATTTAAAACAAATGCAGTCGTTACATATTTACAATCACTAAAATGTTTATACCTATGAGAAATTGCAACCACAAGTGTAAATCCATTGGTAATCAGACTTGAAATGGATGGAGCTTAATTAATTGATAACTGTCCAATGGAGAGATTACAGGAATGAACCCAAATATACCTTTAAAAAACACCTAGTTGTTTGCTTAAAAAGGCGCTTAATTGCTATATACATTTCATTAAATTAACCAATTTGCTTGTTTAAGAACTGAGCAGTGATGTTTATTTGATGTAATGTTGTTTCAAGTTGTAGCGTTGGAGGTATATCTAATTAACGACCTATGTATTTATCACATTCACAATAATTAATCAATGCTTTTAAACCGTTAAAATAGTAAACCAAGGGAAAATATTATTATTGAATATTGATACCAAATAAAAATAAACGAAAATAATATATTATTAGCTCTGAGATGTTCTGAAACCAATCTTATACAAAAATCATTTGGTTTACTTATTTATTCATTTATTATTATGTTTTGATGTATTTCATGTATAAAATAGCTGACTTGTATTTCACAGTTAAGCCTTTACTGACTTTGATATCTTGTTTACATTTATTCTTCCTTTAATTATGTAAACAAGTGCGACAGTTGAATAAATATTTAAAAGCTGTTTATTGCAGAAAAATATTCATAGTTAATTTGTAAGATAGATACATGTATACTTTTTAAATAATTTGTTTAACACTCAAATAATGCTCACAGTTGAATTACATAAAATTTCAATGAAAAGGTTACATTATTCAAATTCTTTAACAATAGTTTAATATTATATTAAAATAAATTTCATGTAATGAAGGATATAAAATACCAATTTAAACTTCATGAGTCCTTTTCATGTTTTTTGTTCAACAAATTTTATGATCAAATCCCTTAAGTATCACAAACTCATATGTAACCAAACAATTGCAACTAGTATCAGATCAATCAATTTTAGCCAATCAAAAGCCTTCTCAGTATTTATTTCTTTTTTTGTGATCTTCATGCCTTTTAAAATTGATAGATAAAACAAATATTTTTCATAATATTTCATAATCATTTCAAATCATTTAAATATTTAAAACTTTCACAAACAATATATATATAAAGCAATATATTTGATCAGATAGAACCATTTTTAGCCAATCAGAAGCCTCCTTAGCCTTGCTGCTGTAGCTTTTTCCAAGATGGCTACTCATTACAATAACAAGAAGCTCATCAAGCTCATCAAGCTATACAGTTCAAAAGACCAAGAAGTACAAGTTTTCACAGTTGATTAATCCAAGGTAAGTTCTTAAGATCACTGCATTCCATATGTATCAATCTTATTCCATTCACCATTTTCAATGGACAGACTGAGTAACATTTTCTTACATAAGATTGGCTTCATTTGTAAAAGGCACTCATGTCTCATTGCATGTGTACAAAGGTATCTGTGACATTAATATGCAATAGGTTGCTTTAATTTGTATCATATTATGGTTTGAATCAGGAATAAATTTTAATTTTACTTTAAATACTTTAAAAACATTTCAATGTTTATTGCACAGGTGATTGTGCACTCAATCATGACAGCCAGACAGGTGGTCTGGGACATCAGGAGAGGACAGGACAGGAAATTATGTAACCTCTCAAGGTAAGACTGCAGTGCTGGATTATTGTTGTATAAACAAACAAATTGTTAAATAGCATTGAAATCATTGTAGATAACATTGTAGATTAATTAAGACATTTGTTTTGCTTAATTGATATTCTGGAAATGTATCTTGACTGACTGATTGCATAACTGGACATTTTACAGATAAATTTGCTATAAATCATTAATAATCAAAATTACATTAGTATTTAAAAGTTGTTTTAATCCATATTTATTTTATCAATTTTATTAATTATATTCGCTTGACTTGCGTATCTTAAATCTATTTTTTTTAAATAATTCCAAACAATTATCTGTTGGTTTACATAGTTGTGGGGTTTTTTTAATATCCATTTAAATATTATTATTTTCATTATAAAAACTTTTATAGTCATTATACTCTTCAAAAGTATTTACATGCTAACTACTAAATAGATTTGTGATTATTGATTTATTCTTTTCAAAATGTTTTTGTTTTCATCAAATAGGTTGATCCTATTCACTAAAATGTCAATATTGATTTCAGTGTGGACTGAACCGGACAGAAAATACACTCACCTGGTGGACACAGTTCTCAGACGATGTATATTCAAGGTATATTGAAGGTGGGGTTGGCATTGAAATTGACAGTTAGCTTCTTTAATTGATTATCCTCTTTCTGAATATGCACCCACTCAAGCTGATTGATTACTTTAATGGACACTAAAGGTCATTCTTATTTAATTTATTGCAGATTACAAAATATAACCTGCTTGAGGTATCACCACAGCATAATTCTTGAGGAAACATCAATCTTTTATATTGCACCTGAAAACTTTTGAATTGTTCATTCATTGCAGATTACAAACAAAATTAGAAATAAACAGCCTTGTTAAATTTCTTAACATGCGTCCAGACAAACTGATAATCATAATCAAATTTGTATTTTGACATTTTGTAATAATTCATTAATTTACCAATTTATTTGATTACATTATAATATATACATTATTTAAATACCTATCCGTTGACTAGACCTACTATGCATTCCTCCTCTTAAGGTATGCTATTTCAACGATAACACAGACGAAACTGAAACAGTGGAGTAGGGGATGCGTAAAATCCCTCTCCCAAGGGCGGTAAGTCTGCATGGTCTCGTGACGTCACCACCGGAACCTCACTCTCCTCTCAGTTGCAGAGCAAGGCAGTCGTGTGTGTTTTCGCTCTGAGACTGGGTGTTTTTAGCGCCTTTTTTCGCTAACTTGCTAACTACTTCTTATTAATTTAAGAGGTAGTATCAACGTCTATATCTACGTTCGTCATTAACAGGTTGTTTTAGACAACCTGTTTTATGTAGGTGTTGAGGTGTAGGGGCCTTGTTGACATGTGCTAGGTGTGCTCTACCTGTCGGGTGGCTGCATGCTACGTGCAATTCGTGTCTTTTGTTTTTCTCTCGCCTTCGTCAGGTGACTGCTCGGTTCCCACAGCCTTGGTCGTACCTTCCGCCAGTCCCTTTGTCTTCTAGATCAGGTGAGCCTTCCGTTGCTCGTCGTCTGCTTCGGTTGGCTTTCACCTTCGACTCGTCAGTGACCTCACTTAAGCGTCTCGTCATCTACGTTTTTGTGATCTGTCACTCGACGTTGGCATTCGACTCGCCTCGCCTCGCCAGTCATTCGCCTTCGAGTTTCGAATCGACTTGACTCGCAGCGTCTCGCCAGTGACTCGCTTCGCCTGTCACTCCCTTTGCCAGTCATTCGCCTTTGGATCGATTCTACTTGACTCGCCTCGTCTCGCCAGTGACTCGCTTGGCCAGTCACTTTGTCTTCTAGATCAGGTGAGCCTTCCGTTGCTCGTCGTCTGCTTCGGTTGGCTTTCACCTTCGACTCGTCAGTGACCTCACTTAAGCGTCTCGTCATCTACGTTTTTGTGATCTGTCACTCGACGTTGGCATTCGACTCGCCTCGCCTCGCCAGTCATTCGCCTTGGAGTTTCGAATCGACTTGACTCGCAGCGTCTCGCCAGTGACTCGCTTCGCCTGTCACTCGCTTTGCCAGTCATTCGCCTTAGGATCGATTCTACTTGACTCGCCTCGTCTCGCCAGGGACTCGCTTGGCCAGTCACTTTGTCTTCTAGATCAGGTGAGTCTTCCGTTGCTCGTCGTCTGCTTCGGTTGGCTTTCACCTTTGGCTCGTCAGTGACCTCACTTAAGCGTCTCGTCATCTATGTTTTTGTGAGCTGTCACTCGCTGTTGGCATTCGACTCGGCTCGCCTTGCCAGTCATTCGCCTTCGAGTTTCGAATCGGCTTGACTCGCAGAGTCTCGCCAGTGACTCGCTTCGCCTGTCACTCGCTTTGCCAGTCATTCGCCTTAGGATCGATTCTACTTGACTCGCCTCGTCTCACCGGTGTCTCATTTCGCCAGTCATTCGCTTCGCCAGTCAATTGCATGTCACTCGCCTTAGGCGTTCACCATTGTCTGGCCAGTAGTTGATATTGACTTCGCACCCTTTGGGTTCGGAGCCTCTGCCGTGTTACTCACTTAAGCGTCTCCTCGTCTACGTTTTTTTTAGTTTACACTCTTGGTGTTCTGAAATAATTAGCCATTGGGAGGGTTGTCTTCTCAGTGTCAGAACTTAGTTCTTACGCTAATCTACTTAGGTGTTTTGCGTCAGTGACTCGACTGTCATTCACCTCGTCACATTACGCGAGCTAGTGACTCGCCTGTCGCTCACCTGGGTAAGTGACCCGACTGTCACTCACCTCGCCTAGGTTACGCGCGTTAGTGACTCGCCTGTCACTCACCTGTTAACTGATTTGAGTGTCACTCACCTGATCAGCTTACTCGTGTAAGTGGCTTTTTGTCACTCACCTGTTAGTGTCTCGACGGTCTCGTCAGTGACTCGACCTTCACTCACCTCATTACCCTACGCCTTTGTTAGTTACTTCACTATGTACTCTGCCTTTTGTACAACTTGCGGAGGTAGGAAGTCTGCTATCAAGGATCGGCACTTGCTGTGTAGGAAGTGCAAAGACTTGTGTGAGGAGGATTATCGTTGCGACGAGTGCGTCACTCTCTCCTCTTCAGACTTCCGAGCGTATGTTACGGCCATTCGTAAGTCCGTCACCGATAGGGCTTCGTGTAAGAACCGTTCAGCTACGTCGGGTCAGTGTCGGGATTTGTCTCCCATTCGTCACCCATCTCCAGAGGAGGTGGTGGACATTGTTCTCACCGAACGTACAGATGAGTTTGACCGTGAGTCGTCGGTCTTATCCAAATCCGGTAGGGGTTCAAGAGATTCGCTCTCTCCCCCTTCGCGTTCGCGTTCTCGTCCTCAGGCTCGCGCTCTGTCTCCCCCTTCGCCAAGTGATGAGGATGACAGGCGTATGTCACCTCTTTGGCTAAAGGTCAGCAAACCCTCCACTCCCAAGAGCAAAAAGAAGAAGAGCAAGAAAGCCATGTTTGATAAGTTCAAACCGGAGCTCCTTCTTGCGTCCGTTAAGGACATGGTGTCTTCATTGCTGGATGCTTGTTTGGGTGCGCTGGCTTTACCCAACCGTGCCACCCCCGATGCTACGCTAGGTCGTGACCCAAATGCGGACTGCGTGTCTCAGGGTTCCCGTCCCACTTCCTTAAGGGCCTCCGGGTGCGCTGCCTCCTCGCATCTTGCTTACACCCCAACGCGCCGTGTCACGATGGTGTCGCCCACCCGTCTGGTGTCGCCCACCCGTCTGCTGTCCCCAACCGTCTGCTTCCGTCATTAGTGGTGTCGGATAAGCGCCGGCGTCAATTGCCTCTATACCCGACACCCTTTCAACTCGTCCTGCCTGCTCTTGATCAGGGTTCGTCTCGCCTGATTTCCCCCGAACCGCCCCATCGCGTTACTGATGCGCTGCTCACGCATCTCAACAGAGAGGCTTGCACAGTGTTAGGTTTGGGCAATCACGTGGCGTTCACCTGTCAGGCGATGCTTGCCTGCGCCAAGCAGGCTGACATGGAGTCGGGTGACCGGGTGCTTTTCAAAGCATTCTGCAATGTGGCCGCGGACCTTGCACAGATCATGCTATCAGCTTTGCGGATATCATCAGGGATTACAGTACTGCGTAGGGATATTTTCTTACATCATTCAGGTCTCAACCCCGACTAGAAATCCTTCCTCCACTTAGGCCCCTGCCCACTCTGAATCTCTCTTTGGGGGTCGTATCCCCAAGGTTCTGAGAGCGCGGCAGGAGGCTCAACAGCAAGACTTTACCAATCGCCTGGTGAGTCAGAGGCAGACTACGCCTAAGCGTCCTCTGACTAACTTCCGTCAGGGTCAAGGTCACGGCCAAGGTCAATTGACCCCCATGAAAGCCAAGACGGACATTCGGCGGGGAGGGCGAGGCCGCGGATCCACAGGTCAATCTCCACATCGTTCGGGTCTATACCCCGACTAGAAATTCTTCCTCCGGCAGGCCCCTGCCAACTCTGAATCTCTCTTTGGGGGTTGTATCCCCAAGGTTCTGAGAGCGCGGCAGGAGGCTCAACAGCAAGACCTTACCAATCGCCTGGTGAGTCAGAGGCAGACTACGCCTAAGCATCCTCTGACTAACTCCCGTCAGGGTCAAGGTCACGGCCAAGGTCGATCGACCCCCATGAAAGCCAAGACGGACTTTCGGCGGGGAGGGCGAGGCCGCGGATCCACAGGTCAATCTCCCAATTCCCCCCGTCCCGGCTCCGGGGGTCCTACCCCTCAGAAGGGGAAGAGGAGGAAGTGACTCTTGGTCACCCCCTCTGCTTCCTCCTCCGCTCATTACTCAGTGGGTGGGGGGGGGGCGGCTTCAAAGCTTCGTCAGTCGATTTTGATTTTGCACCCTTCGGGTTCGGAGCCTCTGCCTTCAACACTCTCGATAGCCTCCCTCGTCTTGCCTTGCGTGTGCCTCACTTAAGCGTCTCATCGTCTACGTTTTTTGTGTGTTTACACTCTTGGTGTCAGGACTTAGTTATTACACTACTCTACTTAGGTGTTTCGCGTCAGTGACTCGATTGTCATTCACCTTGTCTAGATTACGCGAGTTAGTGACTCGCCTGTCACTCATCTGTTAAGTGATTTGAGTGTCACTCACCTGTCACTCACCTCGTCTAGACTACACGCCTTAGTGGCTCGTCTGTCACTCACCTGTTAAGGGACCCGACTGTCACTCACCTCGTCTAGATTACGCGCGTTAGTGACTCGCCTGTCACTCACCTCGTCTAGATTACACGCGTCAGTGGCTCGCCTTTCACTCACAGGGACTTGAGTGTCACTCACCTGTCACTCACCTCGTCTAGATTACACGCCTCGTCTAGATTACACGCGTTAGTGGCTCGTCTGTCACTTACATCCTAAGTGACTCGACTCACATCGTCTGTCACTCACCTGTTAAGTGAGTTGAGTGTCACTCACCTCCCCTAGCTTACACGCGTCAGTGGCTCGTTTGTCAATCACCTGTTAGTGACTCGACGGTCTCGTCAGTGACTCGACTATCACTCACCTCGTTAGTCTACTACCTCCGTATTTGCTTCACTATGTACTCTGCGTTTTGTACAATTGCGGAGGTAGGAAGTCTGCTAGGACTTGCTTTGTATGAAGTGCAAGGACCTGTGTAACGAGTGTGTCACTCTCTCATCTTTAGACTTCCGGGCGTATGTTTCGCCCATTCGTAAGTCCGTTACTTCGTCTTTGAAGCGTTCAGCCCCGTCGGGTGACTTGGGTCAAGGTTGGGATTTTCTCCCATTCGGCACCCCTCCCCCAGAGTGGCAACTGAACCCGGCAGTCTTCAGGGGGTTGTGTCTCCAGTTCGGCACCCCTCTGATAGACCTATTCGCGACATGCGTCAATCACCAATTGCCAACCTATGTCTCCAGTACCAGACCCGCGAGCGATGGGATTAGATGCGCTATCGTTAGGGTGGGAGGGGATGGACGCCTATGCTGTTCCGCCGGCCATCCTCTCCCAAGTGGTAGCCAAGATAGGGACAAATCGGGTTCTTCGACTTCTTCTGGTCGCCCCTTGGTGGCCAGCCCGACCGTGGTTCATTCCTCTCTGGCGGCTCTGTCATCAGGAACCGGTTCGGATTCAGCCACGGAGAGATCTGCTCCTCAGCAGGCCAAGCGGAAGGTTACACAAGAACCCTCAGGTGTTCTGCCCTCACGCTTGGCTTGTATGAAGAGAGGGTTAAGGAGCAGTGGTCAAGGTGTGTCGCCCATGCCATAGCTACCTCTCATAGGAAGACCACTAGGAAACTCTTCAGTGGCAGGCCTTCGCCTCCATCTGTGCTCAGAGGGATTTCATCCCGGCAGAGGCCTCAGTTCGTCAGGTGGCGGAGTACTTAGTGTACCTACGCAACACTAGGCATCTTGAGGCGTCATCAATTTATACCAACATGTCTGCTATCCTCTCCGTTCTCAGGTAGAGGTCGCCAGGGTTAGATGTGTCAGTCCGCAAGGGCCTCATTAAAACCTTCCGTATAGGTATGAACCGCTCTCCAACGTGCCCCTCCTCCCTCTCACCATCAAGGTCATTTTTCTGGTGGCCATGGCCTCCGCAGCTCGGATTTCTGAAATCCAACGTTGCAGGCGGACCTTCTACGTTTTGTCTGCAAAAACCAAGCAGCTGATGAGGCTGGCCGTACCTTCTCTATTCCGGCTCTGGGTTCTGACTCAGGAGAGATGGATCTCTCTCTGTGTCCGGTTAGGGCGTTGAGGGTGTACGTGCAGCGTACCCGCATGCTGAGGGATGGCAGGTGTCGTCTGTTCTTGCCTCACTCGCCGAGGAGCACCAAAGAGCTCGACAAGCGAGCGTTGGTGGTGTACCTGAGGTCGGCATCTCTAGGCTGGGTCCACAAGTGTTCGCTCAGACGAAGGTGGTCCCCCCGACCAGACCGAGAAGGGGGCAGTCCTCTTAGGTTTTTTGTTCCCGCAGGTCTTATGATGGTCATTGTAATAAACTTTGTTCGCATTGTTTGCTCCTTGTCTGTTGTTTTGTTCTTTAGCTTCGCTTTTAATTATTTATACTTACCTGTTGACTAGACCTACGGACTAGGCCCGCCCATCCTCCCCGCTTGATCTGTCTTGCTTTTTATTGGGCCTGTTCGGAGAGTGAGGTTCCGGTGGTGACGTCACGAGACCATGCAGACTTACTGCCCTTGGGAGAGGGATTTTACGCATCCCCTACTCCACTGTTTCAGTTTCGTCTGTGTTATCGTTGAAATATCATACCTTAAGAGGAGGTAGGCATAGTAGGTCTAGTCAACAGGTAAGTATAATTACGTTTAATCCAAAACGTACTATTATAGTTTGAATTAACAATATTAGATTTTTATTTCAGGACCCCAAAAAAGACAGGGAAGGTTAGCATGTTTCGCTTCGGCTCAAGATGTCTGGGATTGAATCAACAATGGCATTGTGGGCTTTCTCTCTACACTAGCACTATGTGAACTACTTTTGAAATCAGTGTTAAACTCCAACACGCTTCAATCATGTACTACACAAACCACAGCTTGTTACAGATTTGTTTTTAAATTAATTTGTTTACATGATCTTGTATTTTATTTTAATATTTCTTGCATGCGAATCTGGTGCATTAAAATAGTCAACCAATGAAAACTCTTCATGCTGTTATTACGTAATAGTGCATTTGGCAGGTTGTTCTGCATCATCTCTACTAGAAGCCAGGAACCAATGAAAAACTGCTATTACATAACATTGTATTGTCTCCAAACTAATGAAAATGCTTCAATGCTGGTATTATGCAATACTGCATTTCATACATTGTTCTACAACATCTCTACTAGTTGCCTAGCACCAATGAAAAGCTGCTATTACATAATATTGTAGTTGACAGTCAGTTCTGAAAGATCCTCACAAGTTTAGTATATGCTTCAGAGGTTTTTGTACAACCAAGTTCTGTGTTACTTTTATGGTACCTCGTTAGTAAAAAATGATATGAGATTTAACTAGAAACATTTTAGGGTTGTAAATTTTACGACTTAATTACCCACTGCACACACTTCCTAACACTCTGTAGGAGGATGTCTTAGTTAGTCAAACTTTACGACTTAATTACCAACTGGACACGCTTCTTAACACTTTTCTCAAAAAAAGAAAGATGGAATGAATGTTTTTGCAAAAGCATTGTGTTGATGGTAAAATGTTGTTTGTTACAACACTTCGAAAGTGAGTTTTCAATGGGATATTTTTTAAAGGGGACATGCACTTATTAATAAAACAGATAAGTTTACCAAGAATACATTTATCATCATCTTTTGATGATAAGATATAAGCATAAGGTCCATATAGAAATGAATATTTTAATCAAAATCAAATAACAGTGGTGACAGATCTCATTTGCTCTTATTTATATACAAGACAAGACAATTTACAATATAGTAATAGTAATAGAAATAGACCATTTACATATCCATGGACATATTGCATGCTCAAAGCGCTGGTTGACAGATTACACCTGGTCAACAAGTACAGAACACTCCTGTAGGAGATTACAACCGGTCGCCTGTCAGGCGCTCAAGGTTCAAATTCAGACTTCCATCGTATCATACCAGGTACCCAATTAACTGCTGGGTGGACAGAGGCACACTTCGACCTAAGTCACTTACCCAGGGTGACAGCACAAGTTTTTCAACTCATGTCTCCGTGTGGGGCCCTTCAAACTCTCAGTTTATCCAGTAATGAAGGGGATAACCTACCCATGTGGCGAGCCGCGCCCACTGTTGCTGAACTTCACTGATAATGCATTATTCAAAATTCATATATCCTGAAATTTCTTGCCTTGACTTTGAAAGAAATAATTTGACAATCCCTATTGGCCAAGGTACCATAAGTGTTTCTACAGAAGAAGTAAAATATGTGAAATATTGACAGACAGACCAATAACGGATGCCTTGCCATCATAAAATCATAAAATGGACAGACAGACATAAGGCAAGTGAGCTTTAAATTAAACTCTAAAATAATAAACACTTTGATAAACTTATCTCACCTATCCTAGAGTTGTTTGAACAAGGGAGAGAATCTTCTGTGTAAGAGTACAGGCTGTCCTGGCGTCGGTTTCTGTGTACACATCAGCAGGGATGGTGGGATAGCTGAATCGGTCTGGGTAGCGTAGCCGGTTGTAGTCCTGTATAATCCTCTCCAACTGGGCGACCAGACTTGTCAGGGTTGGGTCACCCACACCCATCACAATATGCCCAAGTACATGTGTTTTTGTACTCTCAGCACGTTCAACGTCACAGTTGTACAAAAGCGCTTTCAAGGATTTTTCTGCTGCCTGCAAGATTGAATTAAGAAAATCATAAATAAGAGCGTCTAGTTGCTCTTATATAAGTTATAAAAAAACATAGAATAACATTGCAAGGTTCAGACCTTTCGTCCAATTAATTTTCCCCACAAACTTTTCTGCCCATGCCTAAGTGCTGACAATTTGTCCAATGAAAAATAACAATGGGTTCATTCAACCAGTGCATGAAATAAGGCATGTTAAAAAGCCCTGAAGCTGTTAACGTTTTTGGGCTGTAACTATGTGAGAATCTAGGAATATAAATTGGCAAAATAACATTTTTCTTACCTGACTAATGTTTCTAGATTCAACAATAGTATTTCAACGTTTTTTTTTATAATTTGGTCAAGGGTTGGTTCTTCATAAATATATTGCATTATAGAAAACAAGAAGACATTGGTTATCAACATCCTATGCCATATTCAGGTTTTTCAATATAATGTGCAACCTTTTCTAAATAAAATATTTGCGTGTTTTTCATTTTCAAAAAACATGAAGGTACTAATACTCTCAAGATTAATTTTGTTATCCTATCTTAAAAGAATAATTCTGCTCCACAAATGAACATATTCCTGAACAAAGTGAAATGCATTTCTACGGAATTTTATCTTTATTGAAACAAAACTACCATATATAAAGTATTCATTGTAAATTCTCTATTTCTATATCTTTTGACATGTTCCCATATGTAGTACATGTTTAAGTAGCAAGAGTCATCAGAAGATGAAATATCCCACCGGTCCCACATAATTTGTAAAACACATCTTTGACAGATAATTGTATATCTACTACTTCAGTTTTTGGAGTTCTGCTCCGGAAGCAGACCTACCCCTATAAAAAAAATCCCATTGAAAACTGACTTTCGAAGTGTTGTAGCCAAAAACAATTTACCATCAACACAATGCTTTAGCAAAAACATTCATATCATCTTTCTTAGGTCGAAGTGTGCCTCTGTCCACCCAGCAGTTAATTGGGTACCAGGTATGATACGATGGAAGTCTGAATTTGAACCTTGAGCGCCTGACAGGCGACTGGTTGTAATCTCCTACGGGAGTGTTCTGTACTTGTTGACCAGGTGTAATCTGTCAACCAGCGCTTTGAGCATGCAATATGTCCATGGATATGTAAATGGTCTATTTCTATTACTATTACTATATTGTAAATTGTCTTGTCTTGTATATAAATAAGAGCAAATGAGATCTGTCACCACTGTTATTTGATTTTGATTAAAATATTCATTTCTATATGGACCTTATGCTTATATCTAATCATCAAAAGATGATGATAAATGTATTCTTGGTAAACTTATCTGTTTTATTAATAAGTGCATGTCCCCTTTAAAAAATATCCCATTGAAAACTCACTTTCGAAGTGTTGTAACAAACAACATTTTACCATCAACACAATGCTTTTGCAAAAACATTCATTCCATCTTTCTTTTTTTGAGAAAAGTGTTAGGAAGCGTGTCCAGTGGGTAATTAAGTCGTAAAGTTTGACTAACTAAGAAATCCTTCTACAGAGTGCTATGAAGTGTGGGCGGTGGGTAATTAAGTCGTAAAATTTAAAACCCTAAAAATGTTTCTAGTGAAGTCTCATATCATTTTTTACTAACGAGGCACCATAAAAGTACCACAGAACTTGGTTGTACAGAAACCTCTGATGCATATACTAAACTTGTGAGGATCTTTCAGAACTGACTGTTAAATACAATATAATGTAATAGCAGCTTTTCATTGGAGCTAGGCAACTAGTAGAGATGATGCAGAACAACCTGCCATATGCAATATTACGTAACAACAGCATGAAGTTTGTTCATTGGTTGACTATTGTAATGCACGATATCGCATGCAAGAAATAATAACAGAAACACAAGATCATGTAAACAAATTAATTTAATAACAAATCTGTAACAAGCTGTGGTCTGTGTTGTACAGGATTGAATCGTGTTGGAGTTTAACACTGATTTCAAGAGTAGTTCACTTATATCAAGTCTGCTAGTGCAGAGAGAAAGCCCACGGCACTATTGTGATGAAACCTGCAAATATCAGGTAGCTAACCACAGGTGGTACTGCAATGATATTCTGCATAACATTGCATCCAAAAGTTGTAAAATAATTCTCTACAACAGGTTGCTGAAACCTGGTTGGGATTCAATCCCAGACATCTTGATCCGAAGCGAAACATGCCAACCATCCCCGTCTTTTTTGGGCTCCTGAAATAAAAATCTAATATTGTAAGTTCAAACTATAATGTATATATTTATAATGTAATCAAATAAATTGGTAAATAAATGAATTATTACAAAATGTCAAAATACAAATTTGAGTATTATTATAAGTCTGTATGGACGCATGTTAAGAAATTTAACAAGGCTATTTATTTCTAATTTCGTTTGTAATCTGCAATGAATGAACAATTCAAAAGTTTTCAGATGCAATATAAAATAGTGATGTTTCCTCAAGAATTATGCTGTGGTGATACCTCAAGCAGGTTATATTTTGTAATCTGCAATAAATTAAATAAGAATGACCTTTAGTGTCCATTAAAAGAATCAATCAGCTTGAGTGGGTGCATATTCAGAAAGAGGATAATCAATTAAAGAAGCTAATTGTCAATTTCAATGTCAACCCCACCTTCAATATACCTTGACTTTACATCGTCTAAGAACTGTGTCCACCAGGTGAGTGTATTTTCTGTCCGGTTCAGTCCACAATGAAATCAATATTGACATTTTAGTGAATAGGATCAACCTATTTGATGAAAACAAAAACATTTTGAAAAGAATAAATCAATAATCACAAATCAATTTAATATTTACCATGTAAATACTTTTAAAAAGTATAAGGACAGTTTTTATGATGAAAATAAGAATATTTAAATGGATATTTTAAAAAAACACGACTTTGTAAACCAACAGACAATTGTTTGGAATTTGTTTCAAATAGATTTAAGAAAGTGAAACAAATGTAATTATCAAAATTGATAAAATAAATATGGATTTAAAAGACTTTAAAATACAAATGTAATTTTGATTATTTGATTATTAATGACTCATAGAAAATGTATCTGTAAAATGTTCAGTTATGCAATCAGTCAGTCAGTCCTGTCCTCTCCTGATGTCCCAGACCACCTGTCTGGCTGTCATGGTTGAGTGCACAATCACCTGTGTAATAAACATTGACATGTGTATTATAGACCGTTTTTAAAGTATTTGAAGTAAAATTAAAATTTATTCCTAATTCAAATCATAATCTGATACAAATTAAAGCAACCTACTGCATATACATGTCATGAGACATGAGTGCCTTTTTACAGATGAAGCCAATCTTATGTCAGAAAAATGTTACTCAGTCTGTCCATTGAAAAGGGTGAATGGAATAAGATTGATACATATGGAATGCAGTGATCATAGTACTTACCTTGGATTAATCAACTGAGAAAACTTGTACTTCTTGGTCTTGTGAACTGTAAAGCTTGATGAGCTTGATGAGCTTCTTGTTGTAACCATCTTGGAAAAAGCTACAGAAGCAAGACTCAGGAGGCTTCTGATTGGCTAAAAATTGCTTTATCTGAGCATAGTGGCAAATTAATCTGATCAAATATATTGCTTTATATATATGTTGTTTGTGAAAGTCTTAGATATTTAAAGGATTTGAAATGATTATGAAATATTATGAAAAATATTTGTTTATCTATCAATTGTAAAAGACATGAAGATAAAAAATACAGCAATAAATACTGAGAAGGCTTTTGATTGGCTAAAATTGATTGATCTGATACTAGTTGCAATTATTTGGTCAAATATGACAATTTGTGATATCACAAATTAACTATGAAGATTTTTCTGCAATAAACAGCTTTCAAATATTTATTCAACTGTCGAAATTGTTAATATAATCAAAGGAAGAACAAATGTAAACAAGATATCAAAGTCATTAAAGGCTTAACTGTGAAATACAAGTCAGCTATTTTATACATGAAATACAAGTCCGCTATTTTATACATGACCTAAATTAAAACATAATAATAAATAAATAAATAAACATTTTGACCAAATGATTTTTGCAAAAGATTGGTTTCAGAACATCTAAGAGCTAATAATATGTTAATTTCATTTATTTTTATTTGGTTTCAATAATAATATTTTCACTTGGTCTACTATTTTCACGGTTTAGAAGCATTGTATTAATGATTGTGATAAATACATAGGTCGTTAATTAGATATACCTCGACCGCTACAACTTGAAACAACATTACATCAAATACACAGCACCCCTCCACACCACTGCTCAGTTCTTAAACAAACAAATTGGTTAATCTAATGAAATGTATACAATAATTAAGCTCCTTGTTAAGCAATCAACTAGGTGTTTTTAAAAGATATATTTGGGTTCGATCCTGTAATCTTTCCATTGGACAGTTATCAATTAATTAAGCTCCACCCATTTCAAGTCTGATGACCAATGGATATGCAATTTCTCAGAGGTATAAAGATTTTAGTGATTGTAAATATGTAATGACTGCATTTGTTTTAAATAATTTTGTGAAGATTTCAATTGATTGTAATTTAAGGCCAGAGGGAATTAAACTGAACTTATTTTGATTCAATATGTAAAATTCTTTTTGATATTTACACTTTGGAGAAGTGTATACTTGATTGTTATTTAAAGTATTCTTTAAACTGAAATAATTTAATGGTGGTTCAGTAATGCATACAAACAATAAATATATATTACATGTAATTTATATCATCTTAATCAAGAATATGGATGATTATTTCAATAACATATATTGACATTGGATGAATATTTATATCTCAACTATGGAGAATTAATATATTTCTAAATACCAATTTAATTTAAGAGTGTAAAAAGTAAACAGAATAGACATATCTCTAAATCACAACCCAAATTGACAACTTGAATAAAAATAGAGCCATGGGATCTGTAGCTCATCTGGGATTCCTTGATTGATTATATAAGGTTGAATATATAAGTTATCTCAAGTAATACATTTACCAAATCTACAATTTAGAATCTCCTTTGGCCAAGGAGTCTGTACACAACATTTCAGCTTGCTAGCACTTTGTACTGGAGAAAAAGATAAAAGAAGGTTTTCAGGTCATGACCCCTGTAACCCATATTTGGGGTAACATGGTCAACAAATATACAATTTAGAATCCCCATTAGCCAGGGAGTCTGCACACAACGTTTCAGCTGTCTAGACCTTTTGGAACTGAAGAAGATGAAAAAAGGTTAAAGCACTCAAACGTTACTTATGATGAAGTCATTTGTGGGTATGTCATGAATCACAATATACCAATGAGTGTCCTCTAACCCTGGTTACATAATCACTGCTACCATACCTAGTGGGATAAAGTTTTATTACCCTGCATCACTCGCTGCTAGAAGTTTTATTACTTTACAGCCCTTGGTTTACTTTCCTTAGGATCTCCAGTGAGGTCGTTAACTGATGGTCACTTGTGAAATTACCGTGGAAGTATCCCTACAATAGGACAGTATAATTAAAATGCTTCTTTAATAACTGCAGAATTTTTTTATTGCCCTACCAATAGAAAAAAAGTTTTGCATGCATCATCGCGAATCCTTCTTTAAACGCAGTACAACGCTTCGGCTGCAAGTGATGGTAAAATTTTGCCCTTAACACCCGAAAAGATGGTATGAGGGTACTGTGGAGATACTGTATCAAAGCCATTGAAGGATCTTTCAGTAATTCTTTTTATATGGGTATCTTTGAACGAAGTCAGAATCTAAATTGAAAACAAAATATTGCAAAGGCACCACTTCAGCTAGTGGGTAATACACATGCAAAGTTTCAGGAAGATATGCTCCTGAAACAAACCTGTCTCTGATTAAAGTTCAAATTCAATACGTTTCTATAGAAACAAAAATTGACAGAAATCTCAATATCAAAAGGCACCACTTCAGTAGTAGGGTAATACACATGGGAAGTTTCAGAAAGATATCATGAACTGTTTTTGAGTTCTGTTCCCGAAACGAAATGATTACTTACAGACAGACGGACGGACAGGGCGACGACTATATCCCACTGTATTACATACGGGTGGAATAATAAGAAGATATCACATACCTGTTGACATTTGAAGCAAATCCAGTTGTATGCTGCAGACAGTCCAAGAGCTTCTTGTGCAGCATTGAGATCTGCTTTTGCTTGGCGATACCATCTCTTCGCCTCCAAAGGGTGTGGATGGGCTTCTGATCTAGAAGATTGATGGAAGGAATATCCAGAGCCACCATAGCTCCTACCACTTCTTGCATTTCTAATTTCTTCTTCATACTTGTCTTGGTATGTCCTTTGAGCTCGGGACCTGGCATCAAAATGGCGAAACCAGGTAAAATCTGGAGACGAAGAGCTTGAACTTCTGTAAATGTCAGCGTCATCAAGGAGATCTTGACCTTTCTCCAGTCTTTCAACATAGATAGCTATGTACTTGCAGACTTCAGTGCAAAAGTCTCTTCTGGAGGGATTTTTGTCAGGATGCCACTTGAGATAAAGTCTTTTCTTCACTCTATTCCTTTTTCTTTCATTCAGATTAGCCCAGGCATCTTTCAGGTTCCTTTTAATTTCAGCTAAGACATCCTTTAGATACTGTGATTGAAAACCTTCTGGGTCAACTGATGAACCACTTACTTCAAGCTCTAAACAGAAGTTTTCCTTCTCTCTTATGAATTTATAGAGTTGTGTGGCTGAAACTTCTTCCAACTGTCCATCACGCCCTTCAATCAGGTATCTTCCCTGTAGAGATGTCTTGCCTTGCATCACAACCTTTCTGACAATAACATTGATGTAGAATATGGCATCCGTTCCATCAATTTCCATAGCTGCATCTTCATCTATGAGGGGGTCAAAGACTTCAAATACGGCATATTCATTTTCTTCAAAGTATCCAAAGTTATTGTCAAGCATAAAGTGAAACTTTTCCTTAATGATACTACCTGGAGGTGGAAAGGCACTCCTTGATTTCACTCTGCTTAAATATTCAAAAGCATGTATCTGCAAAGAATCCAAGAGCTGTGGTATATATGTTGGAGATGTTGCAACAAGTTGGCTCAAACGGACTAAATTGTTACCAAGTTTGAAATGGGTGACTCTGTTGATTGCACTTGCCACATCTGAGAATATATCATTATCTGAGGAAGTAGAGGTCGAAGCGACATAGATACAAATATTTCTATCAGTGTAATCTGTCCAACATGTTTTGTTTGTTTCTGAGCCTTGATAAGATAGAACTGTATGCAGATTGTCCACTTCTAAAATAACCAAAGACTTCAGATCAGATTCTATTTTCTCACAGTCATTTTTACTGAGGTCAACTGATCCATTAAGTAATCTAGTGTCATTGATCAAACGCACTAGGCCAGATATGAATTCAGCTGACTTGATTTGGTCAGAAAAGCGACGTGATAAAGTTCCTTCACACACGGCATCCTTGCAAGAATCTGAGACAACTTCTTTCAAAAGTTGAGACAGACGTTTCGGCTGAAGAGTGTTAGGAAGACACAGTATTAGCTTTACCGGGTTGAGAAACTCAATGTTAAGATTTTGAAACCCTACAAAATACTGTAGATTGAGTTGTATGCCTTTTCGTTGAAGATAAGGGCTGTCACAAAATATCAGTTCAGTGGAGGGTACCAATCTATTATTAGTATTAGGCAAAAACAGAGTTTTAACTTCAGACAACTCATCACATTTTTCCTTATGTTCTCTTTCCAGGTGAGTAAACATATGCTCTATAGCAAGTGCTGCAACACCAAGTTCATTTGGATTCATTTCATTCCTTCCAACTTTCTTTTGGAGATTGTCCAATACTTGAGCAAAATGAAAAGAATTTGCTTTTTCTGATGCCCCAAATTGACGGAACTGAGCAAAGAACTGTTCAAATTCTCTTGGTCCTCTGTAAAGATACCCACTTATGGCTTCCCACCTGTCCAAATCTGTTACAACTTGAACTGGTGCTACAAATTTCTTTTCTTCCCACAAGAAAATACAATTTGTTGTTTTCAGTCTTTCTATTATTTGCTCTGAAACTCCTTGTTTTTTAAAATATCCATAGATTGAAGTCATGACAGATTTCAAGGCATCAAGAAGGGTCTGATCTTGAAGTGGCATTCCTCTGGACAACCTTGTGAAAGAGTCACACAGAATTTGTACATGCTGTGCAACAACCTTGCTTGAAGGCATTTCAACCACTCCAAGCTGGGAATATGCCTGTACTAAATTTTTGCTATGGAATATTGATTCCGGATCAGCCTCATCTCTGAGCATTGTACTGCTTGTCCAAACACAGAAACGCTTTTTGTAAGAAACAGATTCTGAAAAGCATATAAGATGTTTTGCTTCTTGAAACTGTGGGTGAATGTTGATCAAAGTCTTTCCAAGATTGTGATCTTGTTCCATATGGTAAGGCAGAAGGAACTTGATGTCTCTTACTTTCAGAAGGAGTCCTTCATCTAGAACACCATCTCTTGACAACAGATGATGTATCAGGACATCTGACTTCTTGGCAATGTCTTGAGAAATAACTGGTTCTTTGGAACCTTGTCTCGCTACTACTTTTGCAAATTTCACAAAGTCATCCACGGTTACAGATGCATGAAGACCCACTAGAACCAGGAAATTTTGCCATTGATAATGGTTGTATGGTGACGGAGGGAATGCCTCTGGGGATAACATCGTAGAAAAAACACTTTCCCTACTGCTGTAGAATTCACATGCCCTGTGAAGAGTTCCATCTGGAGTTTCTATAAACTTCAAAGCCTTTAATTGAGTAATCAGTTCCTGTTGCTCATCACTGTATTTTTCACTCTTCTTCAACAGTTCTTCCCGTATAAACTTGATGTGATCTGATCTGAACTGACTCGGGATACAGTCAAAGTGTGGAATCAAGAACCTGGAATACACCTCAGTGAGTGAAATTGGTTTGTAACTGACATATTCATGCAAGCCATCAAGCAGAACAGAATGTTTCAATAAGACTATGCCAGTCTGATGTTCAAATTCTTCCAATCCTTTCTTCAGTAAGTAGGATTCTTTTACCACTGCCGCACCTTGCAGTGGAACCAGTCTTCCTGAAATGTTTGAATATAGTGGCAGCTGAATCAATCGACTTGTAGCATCTGCCACATCTTCACACAGTTTATCTCGATATCTTGATAGATGCTGCAAAAATTGCTCAGCCTCTGTTTCTTTCAATTTGCATCCTTTGGACCAATCAACTTCTGAAAGGACAAACAGAAGAGATCCAGGTCTATTCCAGCTTCCAAGCAAGTTAGAGACATTCGTCAAACAACAACTAAAGGAATATTGCTTATTATCACTGATCCAGATACTCTGTTCATAAACAGGGACATTGATTTTTTGCAATGCCTTAATCTGTTCATCTGGTACTGTGGCCATGTCAAGTATTTTTGCCATCTGAGTCAATGGATAGAGATACAGTTGGTCTGAACCACCATGAACGACAGGGAAAAGAGACCAGGAACTCATCATTTGCAACTGATTTCTTACCCAAGAGGCCATTGTTTTGATATTCTGATTGGTCGATAAAGTGGCCAGACATTTCTCTAGGAACTCCCAAAAACGGGAAAGCCAGATTTTGGGTAAACATTGTATATTCCATTGTATTGGAAGCTGTGTCATGAAAATGGTTTGATCAAGGAGTTTTGGAAGGAGTTCTGTCAACAAGTCCAAAGTCAAAGATCTCAGAGAAGAACAGTCATCAGCATGACTGTCATAGTATTTTGTTACAATACTATGAACAGCCATTTCGGGAACTTTTCCCAGTAGGTCAGAAAACTTACTCACAATCAACTGATCAGAACTTTTGTAGACTGTTAGGATTTCTGACATTGTAACAGCCAATGGTAATCCACAGATTTCAGAAGCAAATGATTCTCCTTTTGCAACAAAATCTGTGATCCGTTTTGTAGTTGTAATTGATTTTAAAGGAGTGTTTTTGATGTTCTTCGGCAGTTGTCCAATCATACATCTGTCATGACTCTCCTCTTCATGAGACTTCAAAAATGATATCACTGATTCTGGGGTGATGACTCTGACCGCTTCTTCAAGTCCAGCCTCTACAAAACAGTTGTAGATACGATCTGGCGATTCAATGATTTTCATGCCAAGATCTCTGAGAATTTCCGTCAACAGCCTAATGTTCCTTTGTCTACTTTCAATGTCAGCTTGTAAAGCAGCAATCTGTTCAGGTTTCATATTCTCTGTTTGCTTCTGTGTGTTCACTGGGTAATATGTGGTCAAGGTATTGAAATATCCTGGGAATCCTCTGCTGACTGATAGAGTAACCCAAGAAACCTTTTGCGCCATTAGTTTCCTCTTGTTGACAGGGTAATCACCAAATCTCTTTTCAGCTGGTTTAACAACAGGGAAAAGGGCAGTTTTCTTTTCGACAAGTTCAGAGTAGAAGCATTTTGACAAAGACTGCCAAATGATATCTTGTGCAGATGACATTTCTGGGAAATATCCATAGTACAAGTCCAACCGCTTTTCAAGCACATCTGTCTTAAGGGTCTGTGTGCATTGTAGCTTGCTTTTGGTGGCTTGCAATGCAGATATGTAAGCCGGAATGATAATGGCTTCCAATGTGTGCTTGTTCCAGTGGCATCTATAGTCTTCACTCCCATGCCACAAATTCCTTCTGGCTTCATGATCAAGAGCAAAATGACCATTAACATGTAGTGGTAGACCTGTCTCAATTGGTAATGGTAAAATGCAGAATGCTTTTCCATTTAGCTGGAGGTATGGGTTTAGGAAGTCTGATGGCAATGGCACTGCTACTCCTCCTCTTGGAAGGAGTCCAATGTCCCCTTTCTTCCATGATATAGATACTGATTCTGGCAGAGGTTTATCTTGAGAGAAACCTGAACGGTGCACTATCAACCAATCTTGCTTAACTAATTTGGAGTCTTTCACAGACAATGACAGCTGAACTTCTTGGGGAGAAATATCATGAATACTCACACCAGTTGTGTGATCTTTGACATTTTCAGCTTGCGTTTTAAGGTGAGCCAAATATCTTGTTAGGTTCACACTGTCAGATGTATTCATTTCTGATTCAACCCAATACTCCTTTACCAGTTGTCCATCTTCAGTTACATGAGCAATGGTGATTTTCTTGACACAATGAAGAAACAGAAGTGAGTTGAACATTTCACTTTTAAAAGCCTCCAAAAGTTCTTCAACCGTTTTAGTTGTAATGTCCTCCTGGGAAATACCAGATGCTGCACCCATTGCTTCAGTTCTAAGAGGAAAACGAAATAGAGTTCCTTTGTCTTGTAGAGGCACACATTCTTCAAGGTAACCAGCAAAGAAGTTCTTGTACTTGTTTCTCTTACTCTCAAGATTAGTAATCCGTCCTCCTGGTAGTTTCTTTGATGCCCATGGGACATAACGGATGTGAGGGTCAAGAATGCACACAGTTTTCTCCATGTCTGGTCCAACAGTCATAAAGGATGGAACATCAGTGAGATGGTACACAGCATTGAAGCCGATGCCATATTGTCCTGTCTTCACTGGATCATCTCCCTTGCTTCCCTCGCCTAGATTTTGGATACCTCTAAAGTCTTTATCAGAGAAATAACTGTTGTTGTAAACACATAGAGCAGGTCCCTGCAATTCCTTCCATCTGTCGCTGACCACAGTGTCAGTTGGGAGTGTCCTGAAATCCTTGATGAACATCAGCTCTGTTGCATTGGCATCATCAGCATTTTGCAGAAGCTCTTTCATGACTGAAGCATCACATGGATATCCACTCAAAATCCTCTTCAGTCTTGATGTAAGTTTTTCATGCTGTCCAAATGGTATCAAAGTTATATCATCATTTAAGTCAGCTTCACGTTTTCCTTTCACACCAAACCAAATTGCAACTCTTTGGTGAATGTTGGGATGAAGAAACCTCATTGTGTCAGGGTCATTTCCGATCATCTCACAGTCATTGATGCAGAGCTGTGATGCTTCACAAAGAAATCCATTTACATCAGGTAAACATACGTCAGGAATGTCATCTCCATAATCACTACCAGATTGCAACATTTCCAACAAATATTGCATCAGTCGACCAAAGTATGTCAGGTTCTCTGGAGAAAGTTTTTTTGAGCCAGTTGCTTCTTGAATAGTGTTCATAGTTTTGAGAACATCATCAATTTCAAATGTCTTCCGTACCCCTAAAGTTTCAAAGAGGTCTTCAAAATGTTTGTACATTATCTCTATTTTGAAAAGATATGGCGAGAGATCATGCTTTAGTTCAAAGGCCACTTGTCCAGGTCTCATGAAGCCATCTTCTGTCCAAACAGAGTTAAAGTCCTGCATTAGATCTATATCTAGGTCATGGGCTGATGACAGAAATTTGTAGATCTCATGAAGAATCCCAGCGTAGATATGATTTTCTTCACTTCTGTAACCTTGGGTAATGTTTCTTAGATGTTCTACAACCTGTTTAGAAGTAGGCAGCCTCTTGATACCAAAGATTTCTTCAACAGAGACTGGCAGTTCCACAGCTACAGGGAAGACCGACCCAACAAGCTGGATATGCTGGGAACTGAGCAGCTCAGATGATTTCAGGAACAAAGAGGCAGATTCTGACTTGAAGGGCAAGCTTCTTGGGTACGTTTCTGGTCTCTGTTTTATTCTTGGAATGCAGCCACAATTTTGGAGGGTAGACAACAAATTCCTGTTGAATTGTTTCTTTTTGAAAACTTTGATCACAGTCTTCATTTTGCCTTCTGCTTCAGTGAAGCTTCCACTTGCTACAAGCTGTTCAACTTTTTGACATGCCTCTATCATGTCAGATTCTGTCAAGTTTGCTTCAGTTTTAAGACCAATCAATTTAAGTCCAGACCGGAGATTTGTCGTAGTGATGTATCTAGAATCTGGAAACTTGTCTTCCAAGGCAAAAAGTGACTCTAGGTCTGAATCCTTATCAAATAACTGACATGCCTTGAAATTGACTCTCCCTCCTACAGTTGAGAGGAACTCGATTTCAGATGCAAAACTCTTGATGTTTTGTTTCCTCAGATAGGCTTGGTGGTGGATCAGGAGGAATTCCATGAATTGAATCTTTTGATCTTGTGAGTAATTATAAGAACTGTACCCTGTCATGGCCTGAAGTGTCAGCAGGAAAACATCTTCTAAAGACTTCTTCTTTGCTCCAAGATTTAAAGCTAATCTGCATGCTTCAGGGGATTGTTTCAGGTATGTTTCAGGATACATGAATGGAAACTCTTCATCTGGTGCCAAAGTTGAAACTGTCCGAATGTCGCAATCATTGTTGCTGGTGTCAGTGAATATCTTCAGACTCATAAGAACTTCCCTTGAAGCTGATGACAAGCTCATGGTACCGAGATAGCACAATAGAGCTTGTCTTTCTTGTCTGGATGCTTGATCATTGAAACTGGTAATGTTGGACATGACAGAAATCATCTCGATAGTTTTGATCACACCTTCTGGCGTTGGGTAATGAATAATATTTCCTCTGATGTCATGGCTGTTCAAAACAAAATCTGGGATATTTCTCAAAATTGTGACTCCAAGTTTCTGAAGAGCATACGCTACCAAATCTGTCAGACTGGTCAAGTCAGACATTGTCTTTGCAATGAAAAGTTTGTCTGGTTGATGAAGTTTGGCAAAATCATGCTGATCAACGTCAGGCACGAGTGGAACTCCAGAAAGTGTTTGCCTGATGTTGATACGCTTTGTTGATATGTATATCCAGACACGTCTGAGCCAATCCATGTTGAGAGAACCGCTTGGGAGCTGAACATTTCCATCTGGACTATGGTACGCAATGCATCTTCTCAAGAGTGCTGGAAAAACTGATGGCGACATCAATGCCAAGGACAGCTGGCCTGCTAGAAAATATATAATTCGAAGTGCTAGATATTTTGAATCAATTCTCAAGTTTAACTAAAAATTATACTGAGATAATGGATCAGAACAATAATTAATTTTTTATATGAAATAATTAAATACAGGATATCTGTCTTTTCTTGACAAATGCCATGTTTATCGCATCGACTGACTTTTCTACCTCACATGATGAGAAAAACATGGTATTTGTCAAGAAAAGATATTTCATTTATTATATCATTATTTCTGTGTTTTAAGTTGACGTGGAGTGATTTCAACGTTAAACATGCAGCCTTCGCTAGCTGATAATATGATGTCATAACATTGTCCCGATGAAGTCACGCGACTAGCGATAAATATTAACGTCACTCAGTAGAATGGTTATAAAGGTTATCGCCACTGTAGCTTGATAGAGGGTTTATTTCACAAATAGAATTGAGTATCTCACTCTAAATAATAAAATAAAATGTTTAAAGGTACCTATATTCTGTACATATTCACAATCCTGAGTATATCAGACTAACTTCATAACACTGATTTATAATGGCACAAATGACTTTCATTTAAATATTCCGTAAACTTTTCATTTCTTCACAAGAACTAGTAACTCAAAGCTGAATCTTGTGTACAGACACTTTAGCCCAAGGGATTATATATTATAGACGTGGTGTCTCTGTGCCAACTTATAAAGACTACAAGGGTCACATCTAAAAAATCAAATCTTGTCTTCTCCAGATCATCTAAACACATTACGTTCCCTGCAGGAGGAGAAGGGAGGAGCAGAATGTTAGCAGTTTCTTGTTTGGGGGGTTAGACCCCCTTCATCAGACAGGATTCTTGGAAGGTGTTCCCCTTTCATACCCTTGTGGTGGTGAATTTGCTTGTAATGTCATACGACATTGTGATGGGGGTTACAAAGCAAAATGTTTACATAGACAGATGGATATCGGACACCTAGCCATGTCATAAGTCTGTCTTATCGTATCAGACATGATGAGTTCATGGCAACAAGAAATTGACATGCAAGAAATCTGCAAATGGGCCAAACATGAAGAAAAGAACATGGTTTACTGAAAAAGTGTTGGTTGATGTTTATGAGAAAAACAATCTGAGAAAACGGCAGAAGGACGAACAGAATAGTCAATATAAACACCTGTCTACTTCAAAACAAGGATATAATTAGTCATTTTACGAGCTGTATTTCTTTATCGAACAGGGTACATATTTAGCATTAAGATCTTGTCCTAGAAACGTATTTGATCAAACTGGACGCTGACCAAATTCAACCCTTTTAATACCTGCAGGATCTGTAATTCTATCTTTGAAAGGTAGCCAATTCTTTTTCTCTTTGTTAAAGAGTCGTTATTCTGTTAAAGGCGCTGTAGCACGTTTTTGGAAATTTCAATAATAATTCAATATATTGTTACGTTAGAGGGTAAAACATCTCATTTCACAACCCGGTACACCGTATCCATAGAAAATGTTATCCGTACTGGAAGAAATTGTATGACTTATAAAGTGAGTGGTGTGGAACTCAGTATGAAAGGTAGATTTCTAGGTGTAATGCGAATTTGAGAGTTCAGACAGCAAGATGAATGACCATTTCATCATGGTGCCATAATTAAATGTTTACTGAGTGTTTAGGTATAGCTACATCAGTCAGATCATTTGAACTACCTTTGAGCGGCCATTTCAATGTGAACACTCGAAGGGAAACGGACTCGCATGGCTTAACCGAACCATGTACATTCGTTTTAAAACTCTCTTTATTGATTGAGGAGTATTATCTAGCCATTGGTAACACTTATTTACCCTTTTCATGAGTTCACTTTACTTCACTAAGAACATGTGCTACAGCGCCTTTAAATTACCTGTTCAGAATGATTTAGCACTAATTAACCCAATAGCTAAAGTGTTACAGAAATGCATCATACGGAACAAAGAATTTACCTTGACTGGCAAAAGTCTTCAGAATATTTCTCACATTCTGTGGGATATAACTGGCAACAAGAAGCTTTCCAACCCCCGGGAACATCCCTGCCTCACTTTGCTCTTCGCAGAAGTAAACAGTCTCTGAGCCGCTGAACTGTGCAAATGTTCCATCATCAACTGGCAGAAGCTGCAGACCATTCAGATAGCAGGGGTCACCAAGGTATCTAAGGATAGCCATCTTCTTGTCCTTTGATAGAGATGTGTACTTGTCACAAGACTTCAGGATTCCTGACATCATATCCTTATCCACTTCTCTGAGACGAGAACCAAGAGCTTTCTTCAATGTTGACAAAAGATTTGAAGGCAAAACAACAATGTTCTTTCCATAGAGAAGAAACACTTCAGATATTATGTCACAGTGTTCATTTTCTTCTTCAAGTATGATGCTGTCTTGAATTGTTATCCACTGCCCTCCTGATGCTTCAGTAAAGAGGAAGTTGACATCGGAAATCTGACGATGAACATTTGAAAGCAATGGTTGCCAATTTGAATCAACATCATCCAGGCTCGGGAGCAGGGAACATACCTTCTTTCGAAGATATTCTGGGTTCTGCTGTGCTTGGCATAACTTGATGAGTTCTTTGACCATTTTGCAATAGACTTCTGGAAGAACCTCACCCACAAGGCATCTATTCCATTCAATCGCTTTGTCAATGTGAGCTTGGTTCTTCAGCTGATCATCAGTCGGCCATTTTACACATCTTCTGTTTTGACTCAAGGCAAAGAAACCGTTGACATGAAGGGAAAGTCCAGTTGGATTCCGGCCATCCAGAGGAAGTGGCAGGAAACAGAAGACATGTCCTGTACATTCAGTTGTTACAGGCAAAGCGAGACTAACGTAGGGACAGTATGAGAGACGTGCATCGTTATCAAGCTCTCTCAGTGTCTGAGACACATCTCCACCTTTGTAATAGTTTATCACTATCCACTTCTGTGTGTCGGAGATGCCAGTTGCGTTATCCTCCTGTTCAACCTCCAGCATCAGTTGGTTCTGTATGGAAGATGCTGGTATTTTCCCATTCACTTCCTTGACTCTGTTAACAAAAGCCAACTTCTCTGGTCCTACAGCCTTCAAACAGTTGGTAGACAATTTCAAAGAAAAAAGTTGTCTGGTGTTGTTGTGGTCTCTTTCTAATAGATGGATTTCTTCAATGAACTTCAGAAAAAGGAGGGTCATTGATGCTTCTGATTTCAAAGCCTTGAAAAGGTCCATCACCTTCTTTCCAGTGTACACAGTGTCAGACAATTTAGATTATTGAGCTCGAAGCGGGAACCAGAATAGAGATCCAGAAAAGGTGGAGTCATTTTTAGAAAATCCAAATGTGCCTTCCAAGACCTGAGCAAGGATGTTCTTGGTGTAGCTGTCCAGACTCTGAAGCTTCTTGGTGTAGCAGACCTTCTCCGAGGTTCGCTCTGGGTTGATGAACAGGATGGTATCTCCGCTGATGATGCAAGGGATATCTGAAACAATGGAATCCCATCAGAAAATTGTTTACATATACATCAGGAATAATATGTCAATCTCATTTAAATCATATCGAATGTGACACTCACACCTCGCTGTGTTGCAGATCTGAGTACTGCACTATGTCAGGTGACCTTGTACACCAGCCAATCAGCGACAAGGCTAGATAACCATTTCAGTTGATATACAAACCATTACATTCAATGTCATCTAAGAAGGCCTCGCTCCCTGGCTGAATTTATTGAAGGTGAAAGGTCACTATGAAGGTCATCTGACATGAACACTGCCTTGAATAGTACTCAGGTGAGGTGAGGTTAATGCTGCTTTCAAGAGTAGTTCACTTACATCACAGCTGATCAACTGTTTTAACCTGACGTGAACTGGTCCCTATACTTGTGGGTTTTGATGTAGTTTACGTTCAGTGAAGAACATTGGTGTTGTAGTTATCATGATGGTCTCAGGCCCGGTGGTGACACCAACAATTTGTGACCTGGGTCTCATACTGTGTTGTGAACCTGGACAAGGCACTTCATCCACATTGCCCTCAGCATTCGAACCATGATCTTATGAATGTGCTATCCCGTCCCCTACTTTGTTCAAAGAATAATGTTACATATCTTATTTAAATGAGATTGTATTTGCTTGACATTGCATGAATAAATATTTTGCAGAAGTTATAGAAAATATTAAAACTATCAACCCATTAGATCAGACATTTTATGGTTTGAAGTTGAAGGTTTAAATGTAAAAACAATAGAGGCAATATCTCTTAGTCACCATTCCTTGCATGAATCATTATCTTTAAGGTTGAAGACTAATATATCAAATAATAAATATATATTGTTTAGGGCAGTGCTTACGTGATCATTCTATTAATGTGGTCACGACCGTCAAATAAACTATTCAGAATTAACATTTATTAAGGAATGTATATACAAACTTCTTTTTTTTTTATCTATTTCTATAGATAAACTTCAAAAAGTAATTCTAAAAGATTTGTCCTTTTTGTCTCAATCATAAATTCCCTCTTGACTGATAATAATTCTTGACTGTATACGTAGTACCGAAACACAAATTCTATGATTACCAGTGACATGAAAGACGGACTTGAAACCAAGCCCGAAACGTCCAACTTTAAGTGGTTCTTCTTCCTTGATGCTGTTGTGAAGCATCTTGATTCCTTTCCAGTCTTTCTCCGTGAACGGTGCATTGTTGTACACACACAGAGCGGGTGCCTGAAACATGGGGCAACAGTTCAATGTTACATTTGTTGAGTATGAATAGAAATAAATTCTACTTCTGGTCACTGACACTTGAAATAGTTTACATTGCATTTTTGTTAAGAATGAAAGACGATTGTGCCTTTCTGTTTATAATATTTTCAGCTTTAAATATCTGGCATGATCAATTCAAGGAGAAGGCAATTGGCTATGTAGCTCATCATGCAGGCTTTCCATAATACAATATACAAGATTGACAATGTTGAGTTTTACATAATACAATACACAAATTATCACTGCTAAACTACTGAATGCATTTTCATAGTTTTTATTTGACAATAAACAGAAAAGAATGATCATTTATTCCATATAAAATGCGCATTATTTACTCACAGAAATAAAGTTACAAGTTTACCTTTTAGAGAGGCATGTAAAACCAAACGACACACAAACTAATCAACATATTTACATCAGATATGGTTCGAGCTTAGCATTTATTGGAAAGGTCAAACAACATGACCATATTTGGGTTGACATGTGCTTATTTGTCAATTGTTTCGAGATGATGATTTCTTAGAAAAGTGTGATGAACGCCGGAAGTACACGTTTGCAATGCCGCATCATAAATGTTGTCAGTATTTACGATTTTATAGTTGGAAATAAAGACAAACTTTACATGGCTATAGAATTATAACCAAAGGTAGCATTCTAATAATTTGTATATCATTGTGAAGACTAACATCTTGTCTTCAATTCCATATATAAATAGAAGTTTTTCGTTTTGTATTAACAATATTATGAGGCCCGAATTATCGAAAGAAATAGAATAAAAACAAAAAATTGTAGAAAATTCGTTCAAAGATGCGAGTATGAATTAACTGCTTTTGCACGGGTGCCGCGGTCTGGAATTGTATATAACGGCAGTATATAGTCCGTTTTCGCGATGTAGACATGATATATTTCGTAAAAATGGTACTGGGTTCGCCGCCTGGAATATTCCGCCAGCAGTGCCAATTAGTGCTTTAGCCAAAATCGGCTGCGAGCTAGATGGTCAGAATATTCTGCCACAGGGGCTAAAATTGGTAAAAAAGAAATACGCAACTAAAGGGTTAACTCAGCTTTAGCTTCACATGATGTCAGCTTTTTAGGTCTTTTCATAATTGAGAAGGTGAAAATATGTTTTATATGGGATTGTAGGCTATTCTTTCCCCTTTATTTTGGCGTAAAATGTTTGAAAGCAACCAATTGGTTCAGATGAAATGAAGTGTGCTATATGTTCCTGTAATAGGGACACAGTCGTGAGATGCGAGTTAGATAGCCTTACGGGCATGTGGGCCCGAGGCAATACAAACACGCGAGTCACATTAGCCCCCAGGGAGATTAGGCTTTGAAGCGACAAAATTGGTCTTTTGTAAAGCTAATTATCGATGCATTATGGGTCAACAATGCATACGCAATTTGGTGTGATTTTTGCTGGACATTTCCACCGGATATTGACAAAGACTCGTTATCGTGGCGAACTGCAAGATCTTTATAAACAAGTTTTCATGTGGCGATCCATGGACACACACCATCTCGCATTTCGCCTGGAGGCCAAATATAATAATTACTGACCCGGTATATGCACTAAGTCCGACGTACGCATCTCGCCAAGGGGTAAAACATTATTCTCTATGAGCTTCCCAGACCAATACGGGACCCGCAAGTTAAGGGTTATAAGGCCATGGCTTTCAATATATATGAAAATTATAACTTATGACTACCAACCTTTAAGGCTGCCAAGTATCTGCGTTTCTTGAGTAGTTTTGGGTCAACATTTGGGTGAATGCTACGTCCATCGTACAGGATCTTCACTTCTCTCGCCTCTGCATCTTCAGCATTCTGGATCAACTCCTGTTATACACAAAGTGTATCATAGTCTTATCCCAAGAATATTAGATTGACAAACATAATTCTACTTCTTAAGGTGAAGCAAATTTATTTAGAATCTCCTGACATGATATTGACCAATTTCGCTCATCAGGATTGACATAATTTTTTATTTCAAAGGTTGAAGACCTAAAAGAAATTATTCTTATGCAATAAATTTTGAAAATTTGGTCAAAATGGCTTAAAAGGCTTTTAAACATAGTTAAATAGGAAAGGTGTTATTGGATCATGAAGTGTGGTGAAACCAGGAGGTGTTATTGGATCATGAGGTGTTGTTAGGATCTATTGTGCTGAGGTGAGGTCTAGTGAGGTAAGGTGTGGTGTGTTGATAGATAGTTGAGAGTTTGGGTTCTAGTGAGGTGAGTAGTTGTGTTCTGAGGTGTTGTTCAAGCAGAGGTCATATGAGGTATGGTTTTAGTGAGGTGATCTTTAGAGATGTGGTAAGGTCAGGTTAAAAAAGGTGAGGTGTGGTTTGGTGATTTGCGATGACGCAGATGGAAGAGAGATTTAATTTAGGCAAGGTCTGAGTTTTAAGTGAAATGTGGTAAAAAGTACTTTAAGAATCTGTCCATCGTCGGGGTACTGGTCGAGTACGGAGCGTAGCTGTTTGATGAGAGTGGGCAGCTCCATCCCACAGTACCCGTCATCCTCGGACTCTGCATCTGCAACAGGTCGAGTGTTTCCAGGGATACGAATTAACCCAGAATTTATCAAAGAGACCAGTTCAATTTTATATATATATACAATTATGGTATGTAAATGTATGTTTCCACCAACCAATCATGGTTAACGGGTAGTATGAGTTTGCCAGCAAAACAGTCTGGTTTGTCAATTATTTTTTGCTAACTGGTGCTTACAAAGTTGATGCCTATAAGTTTTGGCAAGTGCTGGGTGCTTTTTTATACAACAACCCAATTGCCATTAAGACTATAATTATAGATTGCATCCTGTGTGGCACAGTGAGGTCAAAAGCGTTCATTTCACCTAAAATAATGACTTAGGAGATCTGAATAATCATCAGAGGAATCCGTGTTTTCCCATTAAGTATCGTGAATTTTTAATGATTTACAGGATTTGTAGAAAAGCCTTGTTATTGAAGCATGTGCATTAGTTGTTAATGGGTTAAAAAATAATTGGAGTAACCAAATTGTAAAATCCTGACATCATAAATAAAGCAGGAAAAGTCTCAAATACATTTAAGTAAGTGCTTACTTGAGTTGAAATCAATAAAATAATTATTTTATTTTTTGAAATATTTATATTGTTCCCATGAGTATATTCTTTTATATACATTGGTACATCCTTTCATGCTCTTACAAAGAGACATTATCACAAACAGATGTAGAAATGATGTCAGAGTAACATATAATTATGTTAGAACTTCAAATGTTTGGGAATTGAAAGCCTTATCAAAGATAAGAAGGGGATTATGAGAGAGCTTTGCCGACTCCCTACCTTCGCTCATGGCTGCACTAGCCAGGAGTTCCCTCCCTTTCCAGGAGGACTCGTCACTCTGAAATACACACAATTTAATAAATAGGGTTGCATATTGAAAATTAAATGCTATTATTAAAATATAATATTTAATTTCACATATGGGGGAACATAATTAAACTTAAGTCATGTCATATTTTTCACTTGTGTACATATCACTTTGTTTCAGCAAACTTAGTTTCCGTATTTCAACGGTCTGACGCAGATGATTAAAAACAGTGACCTATTTACCCTACTCCTTAATGACCTGCTGACGAGTGACTCGCCATACAATCGAGTACTTACAAACTCTTTAATGCATGCTCTGCTACTTTCAACTCAGGCAGCTGTATCGGGTCTCTTCAAATATAACTAGTAAACATCCTTCTCCCACTGCAACTTAATTTTTACTTGCTAGCTATTGGTTCATTTTGAAACCAAAAGAAAGAGGGCTTATTTGTATTGTATGTTTTATGGTGTAAACTATTGAAATTGGATTCATTCAATCTATTTTTGTAAATTTTACAGAAATGTAGTATACAGTCAGGCCTCGATAATCCTAACGCTTCTGTTTTTCATCAAAAACGTTCGGATAGTGAAATGTACGGACTACTGAAATGAACCAAACAAGATTGAGTTTCTCCCCTATGAATCTACAGACAGACGAGTACGTATTTAGAATATCAAATGAGTTTTACACACTAAATATTTATAACTATCAGACAAAATGAGAAATTTCAATTCATAACAATCACAAACTACTGACAAAAAATGTAAGACATAACAATTTATGAAAATCACAAACTACTGACACGCTCAACTCCCGTGTCAATCCACTGTCATTGAGGTTTACCGATCCAATCAGTGTGATGATCGCTTGTCAAGGGGATTACCGGAACGCTTTTGATGAACCACCGGATTAATGAAGCAATAGTAGTTGTAATCTAATTACGGCTAATTGGCGTTCGGATTCGGAAACGGAATCAACGGATTAATGAATCAACATTTAACGAGTTTATATAGAGATTCGTTTGGTTACAGCTTGCTACTGTTCGGACACTGTGAGATTCGGATTATCGGTGGCCGGACTATCGCGGCCTGACATTGTACATGTGCTGCAAAAATAAAATATAAAACTTTTATATATATAACTTAGGACTGTTGTATGCAATTACGATTACTCAGTTCACTTCCGCAGTGTCAAAGAAACACGTTTAAATACGCTGATACCACATCATGGTAGAATGGAGATAAACCTACTTTGTTTTTTGTGACGCGTTCGGCTCCGAATGATAAAAATTGGTATCGAATCTACGTTAGACTCACAAAAAGTTAAAAACACATTAGGTTTATCTCCTAATTAAGCAAGAAAGAAAATTATTTAGCGATGTGAACAAAGTTTATTGACATCGTCTCCAAAGGGGTTTCCTCATCGCTACATTGCTATTTACCTTTTATGATAACATGGATAAAAGGATAATAAACGACGAGGTGCTGGTTGGCACAAAGACATATACACATATAAACCCAAATAGAAAACAAAAGATAAAAAAAAGCCCTCCTCAGAAAAGTATTTTTAAGAATCTAAGATGTAAAGAAAGAGGTTCACACTGCGTTAAATAGCGTCAGTAAAACTACTGAGTGGGAAGGGTGAGATAAACTGCTTCACGATTGCTCAGCGCTCAAAATGATGGCTGCGGCCATGTCTGCGAGACGCATGACGTCATATGAAGGGAGATAACTCTAGCGCATTGAAGAGCTTAAGTTTCGGGGGTCATCTCAAAACTAAAATGTACTTTAAGAATAAACTAACACTTTACCTTTTATGATAACATGGATAAAAGGATAATAAACGACGAGGTGCTGGTTGGGCAACTTTAATACACAAAGACATATACACATATAAACCCAAATAGAAAACAAAGATAAACAAAACAGTTCAAATCACAACGAAAGTCATCGTTCAAAATAGCCTTGTGAGATGCACACCTGAGAGTACCTATAAGGTCAATAACTCGCCGGAGGAAGGTTCGGCCACTAAGAATAACAGTACAAGCCCAGTTCAGGCTGCCTGCTAGTGACTGTAGTTGTCGTTTCGAAGCTCTTTTACGTGTGAGAAAGGTGTCCACCAGTGATTGTAAGTCGAGCAGTTTGACATGATCTAACGAGAGGTTCCAGGCGACAGTGTAAATTCTAGTGCCCAGGAATACAAGACTCTGGGACGGTCCTTCCACTTTACCCCAGTTTATGCGAAAACCGATGATGATGAATACGGAGATTTTACGAGCGATTTTCAGCGGAGCTGTTCTCTCACTCGGGACGAAAACCGAGCTCTCTCAAAGTTGTACATAGTAAAGACAAGCTTTGCATACATTGGTCATGTGTATCAGATACAACAAGAGAATTAGTGAGCACAGCTCACTCATGATACCCCCGCTTTTAACATTGGTCAAATAGAAATGTTTGAAAATAGCAAAAGGGCATCAATGTTTAAACTTTTTTATGAACAGACCATTATATATAAGTATTATAAAGCAGAGTAAGTATTACACTTGTAAGCATGTTTTAGAAGTAAAAGTCGAACATTTTTAAAAATGGCATTAAATATGCAAATGAGGGTATGAAACATACAAATACGCAAATGAGGGTATGAAACATACAAAAGGCGGATGTACACATCGTGGTGATTATATGTATCAAGTTACAAGACATTTGAACAATTAGTATTTGAGTTATGAGTGGAACAAAAACTGCGAATGGTAAAGTCGAAAATGGAGAAAATTTGCATAAATTATGCAAATAAGGGTATGAAACATACAAAAGGCAGATGTACACCTCATGGTGATTATATGTATCAAGTTACAATATATTTGAACAATTAGTATTTGAGTTATGAGTGGAACAAAAAGTGTGAATGGTTAAGTCGAAAACGGAGAAAATTTGCATAAATTATGCAAATTGGGTATGAAACATACAAAAGGCAGATGTTCACATCGTGGTGATTATATGTATCAAGTTACAAGAAATTTGAAGAATTAGTATTTGAGTTATGAGTGGAACAATAACTGTGAATGGCAAAGCTGAAAACGGAGAAAATTTGCATAAATTATGCAAATGAGGGAATGAAACATACAAAAGGCAGATGTACACATCGTGGTGATTATATGTATCAAGTTACAAGACATTTGAACAATTAGTATTTGAGTTATGAGTGGAACAAAAACTGTGAATGGCAAAGTCGAAAAACGGAGAAAATTTTCATAAATTATGCAAATGAGGGTATGAAACATACAAAAGGCAGATGTACACATCATGGTGATTGTACATATCAAGTTTCGTAAAATTTGAGCAACTGGTTTCAGAATTATGAGCGGAACAAAAACCGGACGGACGCACGGACGGACGGACGTGCTGACCGCTATATACCCCGACTACTTCGTAGCGGGGGTATGATAAGAAAGTCATCAAGGTAGGCTATAACATAAACACAGAATCTTGTCCACATAATCCTACACACAGCAGATGTCAGAGTTTGGAATATTTGCGGGCTCAAAGCGGCACCAAAAGGGAGTTCAGTGTCATTAGGATGTTTCATTAATGGTGGGGGGTCAACGGCTGGAGTTAGTAGTTTTTTGGCACATCTGCAGGTGGGTGGAAGTACCCGGAAGAAGAGGGGGCACGAGTGATCCAAGGTGTGTCGTGAGCTCTCGCAGTGTTTTGTGCGGAGAAACAGAGAGAACAATTGTGTGCAAGACGACAATCACCACCGAAACACTGTTCGTTGTTAAAACACCTGCAAATTTCCCTGCCATTTGGGAGGATACTCTGTGTCATATTGGAGTACACTTTTCCAAGTGTACTTATCTGCCAGACGGAATATGTCTTTACTATATTTGAGATAGTAATCAATTTCTCCACCCCGAAGCTTGTTTTCCTTGATAAGCGTTCCCATAATATTAGTATTTGCATAGCCCCATACACGGTATCACGGTTCCACATTACTCCAATGCTTAAAGCTGGAACTCGCGGTGGGCCCCTACCGCCACATTCCTGTCAATGTGGGAGTGGCTTTACTGATAGTAAGGCTCTCAGAGGCAGGCTCAACTGTGGGCTTGTGCTATATGTAGGACAGCACATGGTGCTAGGTTGGGGCTAGAGAGAGGAGAGATGTGTGATAGTGAAACTAAAGCAACTACTTACTGTCATATTTCAACTGATGCTCGGGTAAAATCCACTGTTTAGGATATTCCACTCAATGAATTAAACAGACTCATTGTAAATCCAACTGTTATATCTAACACATTGCTGTAAACCAGTTTACACATCTAAACATCAGTCTGAATGTTAGAGCTAACTTGCTCATGTACTGTTTGAAAACTAATTCTCTATGATTAACTGAAGTGTCATACCACTAGTGAAATGTGAAATTTCCTCATTTCCCTCCATATAGATATTCCATATACATCAGCCAAATAATATCCCTGAAATGGTAGGTCTTCTTTTTGTGTACTGGATAACCAAGCAGTGCTCTGGAATGTTTCATATCATCTGTCAAAGTGCGTGATGTCACTGCTCGATCCACGTTTTCGTTCCAGTCCAAAATTGCAAGGTTTATTCTCATTTTATAAATGTTTTGGCCAAAAACAACCCTTTTATCAACATACTGAAGTACAGCATTATTGAAGGATTCCACATAATGTGTATTCCTACATAGTGCATATAATTCAGCATGTTTATACACAGGTAAATTTTGAAGAAATTTACGCAAGCATTCTTCAGCTATACCTTGTGTTATGGCAAATTTTGTCGGTTCATAGAATGGATCGGATCTACATCTAGAGTCCTCTCTGCAGTTTTTGTGGATGTCCTTGTAATGATGAATGATGTTGTCAATGCCTGCTCGGAGTTTGTTGGCGTCCCCTTCACAGTTCTTCAGACAGAAGTAGATGTGTGTTCTGACTGAAGCTGCCTTATCAGAGAGTTCCTGATACCATGTTTTCCCCATGTTCTTCATTGAGCCGCTTGTTATTTTCTTAATATCCTTTGATATCTTTTTTGACATATGCCAGGTGTCATTTGCATTTTGCGTGTCTCCTCGCTCCCGGACAAATTTTGTAACCGAAGCATTGTTGTCATGTGTATGGACCTTAACTGGAACTTGTTTATTGTCAAAATGTTCATATATTCTCTTCACACCCAGAAGTTCGTGCCGTTGTGTCACAGGGTCATCTTCTTTACTGATTGTTTCCAAGTTTAGAACTTTATGGGTATTTTCGCCAAGGCATACTACATCTGAAAATCTTGCATTTTTGCGCCAGCAGTGTCTTGCGTCTGTCATAATGGCTATTCCGTCATCTACACCTGAGGCAACAGACGAGGCTATTTCTTCCATAACCGCAGTTTCCTTGGATTTATCAGACAGCTCTGTAACAACTGTAGCGTAGCCATTTTGAATGTAATTCATGTAGCTGTTACCTAGTTTTCCAATACCTGCACCATCACAGAATCTCTCATACTGGGTAGGAAGCATACCTGAAGTGAAATAGCCATGTGCTAACCTCAGGTTGACTAACAGTTTACCTCCTTCAACATGTGGGGAGGTACACCATTCAAAAGAATGTCCAACTGAACACTTGATGGTAAACTTAGTAGCATGGTTCCGCTTGACACTTTTCTGCACCAGCTGTTTAGACGAGCAAGTTGAGTTGCTCAATGCAGGTAATAAGGTTCTGAATGCACGTGTCTGAACCAACAAAAAGTTCTTCATTCAAGCTCTCTTCAAATGACACATACTGAAAACTGTTGGCACTGGTGTTTTGTGTTGGCTCATCTGACATTGTATTCCTTCCAATGCTGTTCTGGGATATATAATAATCCATTATGCTGTTTAGGAATGAGTATGTATTCACCTGAGATGCCTTCCCCTCTCCAAGCTTCATCTTGATAAGATCCATCTTATTAAACAAAGACACCTTCTCGTCATTATGGTTATAGTAAAATTTTAGCTCCCCTCGAAACTTTGTAGGTTGTAGTTTTCTTTTCAAATTTCTCTCACGTTGTGATGTTGGGTTATCTGATGCACGCCTTTTCCGTGTACTTGGTGCCTTGTTGATGTCTCGTATTCTTTCCATTTCTTATTGAGGTTGATAATTCACAGGATATTTTGGTTGTGTTCGTCTCTATACCAAATCGCTGAAGAAGTGAATCTAACTGTTCCTCTATACCAGTACCAGATTGTATTTGGTAAATGTATTACTTGAAGTAACGGATGTTTACAACAGTTATCAGCGATATCTCCAAAGTAAGATATTTCCCAGTCAGCAGTAATTGCCTTGTCCATTCCTAGGACCTGAGTCAAGTGTCAAACATTTCACACTTTTGGGTCTCATTCTCCATTAGACAACATGGCAGAAAGGAAGCAAATTGTTACTATCAGAATTACAGAAGAACAAAAAGAGGCTATACGTGGATTCTTTACCCACTTTGACTGGGATTTGGACATAGTGGATGAAAGATACGAAGATGATGTTGGGGAGACAGGGGATTCGGCACAAGCAGCAAATGAAGGAGCAACATCTGGTCCCAGTGTAGCAGATAGTGCTAACAGTGAAGATCTTACCCTCACACCTCAACTTCTGACTGAAGGACAGTGTCCAAGATGTTTTTGTTCACCATGCGTTACAACTACACCTCAGAAGTGGTTAGGTAATGGACAGACGGCTAGAACTGCCAATAGTGCTATTCGGCGTGATCGATACAGTAAATTTTGGAAAATGCTGAAGGACAGAGGTGCATGGAATTTTGCAAATTACAGAATAAAGAAAGCTGAAAAGCTGAGAGAAGATGATTCAAAAGGAGAAGTAGTTTGGATAGAAAGATACTGTGACAGAGAAATCATGCCTGACTGTGTTATTTCTCTAGTAAGACATCTTTATCCAAATCCTAAAGGAATACCTTACATGGGACATAAATGGCAGTAAAGATACACCATGTAAGTGCATAATATAACTATGTGTGGGAGAACCATGTATGTATGTTAAATTACACCTAATCTTTATGAGTCAAACTATGTAAATATACCATATATAATATTAGTGTATAGTTCACATTCAGAATAAAACAACAACTTGTTAACAGGTCTAATTTCACAGTTTTATCATTGTAATCAGTATGTGTCAAAATGGGGATTCTCAGCTGCCTGCTAAATGGCAATTTCCCGCCATGTGTGGTACCAGGATGTAAACATAACCTCTGACACGTGACATCTGTGCCTGTCAATCTCTCTCTGCTAACGTACTGACTTCCTTATGATTTCAAATATTTTTTCTTCCATTTGAATTAAGTATTATGTGTTTGACTGAAAAATTCAACACAATGACTTGCACCAGTCTTATGTATAAATACAACAAGTATGAATACTCAACAGTTTCTGTGACTTTATATATCAGCATTTGTTTGCTCTCAGTGGAGAGGCGACCTATTTGAATTTGCCACTCCATATTTGTGAAGTCTCGGCAAATCTCGCGCTATTTATAGTGCGGCTCCAGCTTTAAGCGAAAGTCCAGCCAAAGTTACCTCCCTTCGCTTTGCGAGTAAGCGACTTCCGGTTTCCATAGCCTTTACATTACGTGATATATGTTTTGGTCAAAATATGTGATAAAAACGTCTAAATAAAAAAAATTGCTACGAAAATGTCTTTGTGACCTTATTGATGTCCAGTTTGTGCAGTTGTACTGCTTCTGGGTGCTCTAATTTTTAGTGATTACGAACTGCAAAAGTGCGTTGACAATCGAACTACAAGTTACAACTGTCACTGTCGGATGAAAACACCTATACAAATTAGAATTGTCAAAAAATATCAAAATTATTGGTCGTACGCAATTCATATCGCGGTACATTAACCTATTTAATTGAACGATAATATGCTGAAGTAAACATGTAATCAAGATATAAGTATAAGGCCTAAACATTAAAAATTCAAGATGATATAGCCTACCGTTATATGACATTTAAAAATATTTTTCAACCGATTGTCTTAAATTGTGTCAACTCATGGTATATTCATGTAAACTATTATAGATAACATGCACTATCACAGCTTGAAATAGTCAAATTTCAATATAATATTAAATAATTTACAGACTCGTAGGCCCACCCGTTATAGAAGTTATAGAAGTTCTGAATTGATCAATGTAAAACTTTTAGCTTGATTTTAAATCATCTGCACTTTTAAGAAGGATTAAGAGGACAATTTAACTTATATCGTCCGATTTACCTACATGTGTACATTAAATAAAAATGTTTCCCATATCAATAGCCATGTTTTCACAAATATGTTGGCCTATATATTATATACGTTGATCAAATTATCTATCTAATTGTCATTTCCTAGATAAACAATAGAGAATTAAATATCATGCGACTGTAACCAAAATTATTCTTCACAAATTTGATAAATGTGAATAGGAACAGAATTGTTTAAAGAAAATGTATTTAAGATATAAGTGTCGCCGTTTTCCCATAAGATCCCATGTTATTTTAGTGCAGCATAAACATTTTGATGATAGTGACTGTGAACTAAAATTTGTAATCTATAACATCTCATTATTATGTTTATAAATTTTTATTTAATTTTTAGCATGGTTTTGGAAAACGGCAAAATAATGACTGGTTATTTTTACAGTAACGTCACTTCCCCATTGTCACCATTTAATATGTAAGCAGACGTATAGGGTTGAAAATGGACATACCTCAGTAATCGTTTAGTTCAATATCGTTCTATCCAAAATCAGAAATTTGGAACGTGTTGCGGAGTAGATATTAGATTTCCTGTTTCGGGATTTTCCATGTCAATTTTTGAAAATTGAGATAATCAAAATTATCCATGCTACATTGAAATAACATGGGATCTTATGGGAAACGGCGATTCTTGCAACACTTTTGGCACATTGCTGGCACGAGTCTGTATATTGATTTGCTTCTTATAAGACCGAAACTTACTGGACTGTCCCTCGAAAGTTCAGTGCCGCACAGAGGAAGCGAGCCACAGTTACCTGGTCAATATTGTTTTAAATTTTAAATTTGATTCCAAGTTTGATAGGCCTATATTCCAAGTTTTCATACTAAAATTAAGCAGCCCAAGACTTTATTCAAGTGTCATGGTTACATTTTCGATGAACGTCGGCAACGGATTATTTTAAAATCTTCATTGATATTACGGACAAAATAATTTTTTTGAAGATTGTTATTTATTCAAGTTTCAACCATTATGCTCAAGTGTTGATCATATACTCTTTGTGAAAGGATTACCCCATACACCACTATTGTTATGTAACATTTATTACTGTACTAACTTGAAATTAACTCACAGACATAAATACGACACCTCGGCCCGTAATCGCGACTATTAGTTAGCGAATATAGAAATTGGAATAGTTATTGGTTAATATTAGTCTTTGGAAGATATTTCTTATATCATAAAACGGAAATTCAGATCCAACAAATATTATACGGTAATATGTTTTAATAAGTTGGTAAGCACAGACGAAACAGAAAGTATACAAACGTGTATTGTCGTAATATCTAAGGTTATGGCGTCATGTGTCTGTTACGATAGCACAGGAAAATACAAAAATTTAAAATTTAAATTTAAATAATTATCATTTACTGGTTCTAAAATCTTATAAATGTTATTGAATCATATCTATATATTCAAATAAAAATGGATATTCAGTCGGAATCAGTCCACAGTGCTCTTTTTTGTAGGTTTTGCAGTGAAGCTTTTATTCGACACACAATTTATGACATGTGGTTGTGCAGTCAATATTTTAGTGTCTTGATTCTGGACTTTACCTTTGTTTTTGGAAGCGATAGTCAAACTGATTGAATTATATAGTCGAGACTAAATATATAGTCAATATATAAAGTAATACGTACGTCAAGAGAAAATAGCAGATTCAAATGTTTCTGCACATGTGAACGTACTTCAACAGTATTAACTAATACTTTACACTAACTCCAACATCAGCTATAAAGTTTACTAAGTTTAGGAAGCAACGAAACTGTCAGCGTACTGCTTTCCCATAATTTACACAAAGGTAGTATATAGCTTATCACTTGGTTAAAATACATCATTTGATACGATTTCTGACCAAAAAGCAATTATTCGTCATGGCAGAATGTAATATAATAATACGAACTCTCCGCCACAATATCCTGTTGACATGCTATCATAATCGTAATCTATATCCCCAAATCCTTTTGTAAGTACCTTTCAATGAATTATTTGAGCATATGATTGATTGATATGATTAAATATTTAACGATTTCAATGGTCTGTAACTGTAAAAAACAAAAAAAAATACCCAATACGCAATGATTCAGTTTTAAAAATATTACCGACTTTGAAATGTTAATAAAAAGAAAAAAAATCATTAATGTTAACTCCTTCAAAACTAAGTTACAGTTGTGATAAAATATTTCATTGACAAAATCATCGTTTCAGGTCTTTGAAGGGCATTTAGAAGTGGTATACATAAGAACATGAAGATTTTCAGGATAACAACTTCTTTAATGTAAAAATACACGACGTTTCGGAGTACATACTCACTCCTTCATCAGGTGGAATGTGATGAAGGAGTGAGTATGTACTCCGAAACGTCGTGCATTTTCACATTAAAGAAGTTTGTATCCAGAAAATCTTCATGTTCTTAAAATCATCGTTGTCAAAACAATGTAAGTCGATCTGAACGGTCGGAAATGTACCTGTTATTATAGAATTTAGAATGAAGTTTTATAATATCAAATATTTCTGAATAAAAAGAACAAATTCCCATGATTTAAGACAACGTAAATTATAAGGGAATTTTATTTTAAAAGTGCGATATGAACACGAAACGCCATCATACGGAATAGAAATAGGCCTACTTTTCAATCGGGCACCTGCACGATTTAAATTGTTTGTAGGCTATATAGGCCTATAGGCCTATCTTTGCAACTGAATTCTTCAAATAAAAACAAGTTAGGGATTGATTTTTTAATTAATGAACAAACTGTTTTAAATAAGAGTTAATAAGTCAATCTTTAAAACTAAGCGATAACAACATGATATAGACATATAGTAATGCCAGTTACTGACAAGTCGCCGTCGTTCTAGCCGTTAATTAGGCTAATATTATTTAACACAAACGAAAATTTAGTTCTTGAATTGCATTATAAGACATGTCTTCATATTTAAAATCGGTAAAACAAATCTTAACTATTTAATATACTTGTTGTTCAATTTCAGTCTCCAATAATATTTTTCTTCTCGGAGTTGACGCTATGCCCGGTTTCGCGCCAGACGCTGGTGTGGCGGGAAGAGAGGTTGCTTTTCCGCTTCTAATAGCAGTTGAAGTTTGTTTCCGGCTGTCGATCTGGAAGAACGTCGTCCTTCGGGATAGTCAGTCGCCATTGATTTGGTGTGGATGCTATTAAAGTGTTAGAATAACTGGTAAATTACATAAACTGTTTCACGATTGCTCAGCGCTCAAAATGATGGCTGCGGCCATGACTGCGAGAAGCGTGACGTCATATGAAGGGAGATAACTCTAACGCATTGAAGAGCTTAAGTTTCGGGGGTCATCTCAAAACTAAAATGTACTTAAAGTATAAACTAACACTAAATAGATCGAGCCTATTATTTTCGTCTCGCGAGAAGACACGTGACGAAAACAAACGCACATGGCGAGATCAGGCGAAGTCGTCGTTTGTTGGATATTATTGAGTTGAGAATAGTGCATTTTTCTTTTTTTAAAGTATCTGTAATAATGACTAGATGAATAACATAATATCAAGGAGTGGCAGACGTAAACATTTACAGATCGAGATCTGTGTTAGCACCGAACGATCGAGTTACAGATGGTGTGCAGATCTATGATTCGAAGAAAATGTCAATGCCAGGTCTTTTAGTCTTTTTGGTCGTCTATACATTAAGCAAAATACAAATAGTATGTTCATGAATGTGATACTAATTAGATATATGGCTTGAAAATTATTCTTGACATGTTGTTTCACTCACAGGTGAAGTTTAGCGCAAATATGTTGCGCAACAGAGATGAACGACCAGTTTTCCCTATGCGCCAACGAAGTGAGTAGGGAAAACTGGTCGTTCATCTCTGTTGTGCAACATATTTGCGCTAAACTTCACCTGTGTTTCACTGTACTACCACCAGAACTACTGTCACACTAGTCGACAAAGGGCAAGAGGATTGAGAGGGATGAATATATATTTAATTGGGAAATTGTCATTTACTCACGTGTTGCATATGTATTATTTTGGTCGTTAGCAGCTAGGTAGTTATGAAATATTTTAACAAATAGTGATTGCATACTCTTTACATACCTTTTTTATGGAAGCTGATTACTGTTATTTTCTACATATAGATACTTTTGGGAGTAGTATTGCAGAAATTCATTTCAGCATTGAATAGAAATATCTTATACTTTTTAAACAACAATCACTTATAAGTAACATGCAAGTCAATATGATCATGTTTCTTGGATGCAGAAAGTACAGAAATGTTCAGAAATACAATGTACATTTGCAACTAGCATGTGACTGAATGAACAGATACATACCAACTGAAACTATTGAAAAGTTCACTTTACTGGATGTCTAAAGTAAAGCTATTAGATTTTAAATACAATTACTCAAGAAATGTTGTGCTAAATATAAGAATTAGTTGTATGTTATTGTGATAAATTGTGTATTCTCAATCTTATCACTGGTAGGTATCACCATGAACATGTTATGTTATGTTTATATTCATGTCTAGTTGTAAGTGTGTATTTGTATTTGCAGCATGTACATTCCATCAGTTATCCTAGGATAACTAGAGATCTCATCATTTAGAGAAAAGTCAAACCCTGGAGTGACCCAGGGGCAGCCCCCTCATGTTGTGTGTGTACCAATTACCGGGACATACAACATGATCTGAAGAAGAATTGTGTCACAAGAACAAACAAAATTGTACTGTTGAAAGTCAGGTATGTATCATTGTAATGGTAACTAATGTGTGGAACCACTTATTGTAAAACCCACCTGGTGTGTTTGATAGACTGGCAATGTATTATCCAGAATGACTGAAATTGTCTTGGGTCTATATTTACCAATGTACATGCAGAACATCTTGCAAATCTTGTTTACTGCCCTTTATAAGTTGTAAATTTAGAGGTATATCAATTGTACAGATTAAAAATAGAGCCATGGACTCATCAGAGCTCATCAGGGTTTATTTTGTTTGATGGTGAAGACAGAAATATGTTGTCTCAATATAATGCACAATTCCCAACCCTGACACATCTTAGTCTTGAAATTGAGAGAGAGCACTCAGCAAGGTCAACTCACATGAGATAATGCAATATTCTGACCCCTTGGCTCTGGTTACAAGCCAGCTGTGTTTTTTGTGTTTTACCGCCAAATTTTGTAATAGACTCTGGATTGCACTAAACACTGGCAGCACTGATCTAACTGTATAAGGCTTAGACAGAACAGGCAAAGTGATGAATCGCATGGTACATAGTACAATTTAGAATCACCTTGGCTAAATAACCTCTGCACAATTTTAACGGTTCTAAGTCTTTTCATCCAAACATCTAAACATTCTGAACGCAATATTCCTTCTAATTTGTTTAAAGATAACAAATAGTTTTTTTATGTTTTGAACTGTGATGGCCTTTTTTATAATATCCACAATATTCAGTTCAAAAGCTATTCAATAGGTCTCATTTCACATTGATTACATCAATGTGACAAACATGTCCATAAAGGAGACTTGATCTTGGACATATATTTCACATTACTACTGAATAAGATTAACTGCAAAGTTACTTTTTTTCTCAATTCTGCATTTCTCATACCTAAGTTAGGACTCATATATCTAAATGATGAGATGACTCTCCCTCATGTTATTAATAATGTATTTTATTAGGGATCAAATAAATAGTGATTGAAGTGTCATAAAATATCAGTTCAAAATTCATTTTTAAAGGTTTTTTAGGCTGTGGCCCATATTTGGGGCCACAGGGTCACCAAATTTACAAGTTAGAATCCCCATTGGCTAAAGAGTTTGCATACAATATTACAGCCTTCTAGGTCTTTTTGTTCCGCAGAAAAAGATGAAAACAGGATTTTAGGTAATGGCTTGTGAGGCCCTTATTTGGGGCCACAGGGTTGCCAAATCTACAGTTTAGAATCTCTATTGGCTAAAGACTCTTTAAACAACATGACAACCTTCTAGGTCTTTTCGTTCTGGAGAAGAAGATGAAAATAGGATTTTAGGTCATGGCCTGTGAGGCCCTTATTTGGGGCCACAGGGTCACCAAATCTACAATTTAGAATCTCTATTGGCTAAAGAGTCTGTACACAACATTTCAGTCTTCTAGGTCTTTTCATTCTGGAGAAGAAAATGAAAATAGGTTTTTAGGTTATATCCTGTGAGGCCCTTATTTGGCGTCACTGGATCACCAAATCTACAATTTAGAATCCCCATTGCCCAAGGAGTTTGTATACAAATTTTCAGCTCCCTAGACCCAGTAGTTCTTGAGAAGAAGTCGAAAAAGCGAAAAGTTTACGGACGGACGGACGCCACCCCATGCCATAAGCCCATCGGGCCTTTCAGGCCTGATGAGCTTTAAATCCAAACTTTGTAATGTGTTCACACATGATTGACAAAGGGATAGAAGTTCTGTTCACTTAGACAATAGTATTGTCAGAAGTTTTTTATTTTCTATGTATATATTCACCTTTCAGGATTTTCGACATCTTGTGCAAGATCTGAGGGTCCTGCACATGTTCAAGCTGTACAGCTCCGCACAGCTTGGACAATATGGAGGTTAATGCAAAGAAAACAGACATGCCGCCTACCGTTGTTACATTTTATGGAGATGTAAGAGAAGTAATTGTGATATCACCTCCAGTGGGAATCGAACCCGAGACCACCAGGTGACAGCTCCGCGCTCTACCAGTTGAGCTAAAGGGATATCCCACTACCCAAAGCCAATTGGAAGATTTCTATCTCACCCTGCCACAGAGATATATGCACCTCAAGGAGCCAGAGGAGTTATTCCGTCCTGCTGTGTGTTAACATCAGAGACCCTATCTACATGCAAATTACACAAGATTAATAGGGGATAGATTTGGGTAGTTTAATAGGGTAAAATAAGCAAGTAAATAAAAATTTAGAAATAAGCAGAAGCCGTTATCAAAGATGTAACAAATATACAGATTATATTCCAAATTGGCAAAGGAGCCTGCACATAAGATTTCAGTTTTTAATGACTAAACAAAATTTGGAGAACACGAAATAGGTAATAGGCTATATCCCTTTGTGCAAGTGAGAGATTCTGTAAAATTTCATGATTCCTTTGTCCAACTCACTTGTATTCATTTATATCCCATAATCAGATGTGAAAAAGTTTTTATTGTGTTGCCCTTATTAGAATAATAAAATATTTAACTATTCATAAAGCAACTTGTTTTCTTCCATTTTGTAATCTTCTGTGCATAAAATAATCTTAGAAATGATGTCATTTATTGTTTTATTGATTTGACATGTGGTAGTCAACCAAAAAGCTATTGGATCTGTAGATCACCAGGTTTATAATATAATAACAAAGCCATATTTGAAGTAATACTATTTATTATTGATTGCCATAATTGGTATGTCATAAAATTTACTATTTTTCATTAACACAATGAACAGCATAGATAATCCTGCATGTATAATATATGTCAATGTCACAAAAGATTCCTGTTAGTGGGAGGCTGTTGAAACTTAAATCATGTCAAATCACAGTTGTCCTCTAACTGAACAAATCTGCTCTTCTGGGGGTTGCCCCGCAATATTCCCACTCTGCAAGCAATGTTTCCAGTGTCCCAAATCATTGCCTTAAAATATTCTCCAGGGTTTCAGGGATATACTGGTAAAGCTTGTCCTCTCACTGGACAAGCTGACTGTCGCATGTTGTTGTATGTTAAATCTGGATATCTGGATATCTGGATATCTGTAACAAGTAAAACAAGTAGTTGTCACTAAGGTGACATGATCCCCCGCCGCAAATTAATACTTAAAAATAGAGCCACTGGCTCTGAAGCTCATCAGGAATCATGTTATTAATTATCTCTAAGGAAAAGATTAAGATATCACATAAGTCATTGCCCAGTCATCAAATTTAAAAGTTATTATCAAAATTGGTTACACATTAATCCATATTCATTATAAATAATGTAGACCTTTGCAGTTTATTGTTTTACTTCCTATTTTTATCCTGGAATTATCAACATTTATTACATAATGAAAAAGAGCCCTATTTGTTTCTAAAAATCCTGTTTCTCATAGGCTCATAGTTTCATAGGATCCTTTTCAATATTTAATTAATAAATTCTATTGAGCATCTGAGTGTAAGACTAAATCAGTAACACAGCAGAGAAGTAACCTGAAACCTCCGTGTGTTAGCTGCTGTTTGTATCTCTGCCAGGGAGTGGTCACTCCCCAGGTCAACACCTGCAATTATGCAACATGCAGACCCTGGACTCACAGCCAGTAAATTATATATTTTAAATTTTGTTTTCCCCATCTTTATTTAGTTTTCATTATTGGAAAAGAAGATGTGGTATCATAAACTCATGTAGCTAGTTTTAATAGTCTTATCTTACTTCATCACCAGTCATATTTAGTTCACATATCTAATGTAAAATAAAACATTTGTTAACCCTATTTAAAAAATTTCCTATGCATCCTGTCACAATATTCAATTCACAGGCTATTCAATAGTTCTTATTTCACATTGATTACATCAAACATGTAGTATTACTCTTAAGCTGACATATGAAGTGCACATAAAATCTCATTATCTTCACAGTTCATTAAAACAGCTGTTTTAAGTGATTACCCCTGTGATCCATATTTTAAAAAAATAATTTGGGGTCACAAGATCACCAAATCTACAATTTAGAATCCCCATTGGCCAAAGAGTCTGTACATAACATTTAAGCTTTCTAGAGCTTTTGGGACTGGAGAAAAAGATGGAAAATGATTTTTAGGTTGTGACCCCTGTGGCCCTTATTTGGGGTCACAGGGTTACTTAATCTACAATTTAGAATTCCCATCAGTCAAGGAGTATGTACATAACATTTCAGCTCTCTGGAGTCATTGGTTCTGGAGAAGAAGATGAAAATAGCTTTTAAGGTTATGACCCCTGGGGCCCTTATTTGGGGTCACAGGGTCACCAAATCTACAATTAAGAATCCCCATTGGCCAAGGAGTCTGTACATAAAATTTCAGATCTCTGGAGTCATTGGTTCTGGAGAAGAAGATTAAAATAGCTTTAAAGGTTATGACCCCCTGGGGCCCTTATTTGGGGTCACTGGGTCACCAAATCTACAATTTAGAATCCCCATTGGCCAAGGAGTCTGTACATGAAATTTCAGCTCTCTAGAGTCATTGGTTCTGGAGAAGAAGTCGAAAAAGTGAAAAGTTTACGGACGGACGGACGGACGGACGGACGGGCGGACGGATGGACGGACGACACCCCATGCCATAAGCCCATCGGGCCTTTCAGGCCTGATGAGCTAAAAAATCATGATTGCTTGATTACTCTACACAGGGACTCTGTAATAATCTCTTCAGGATATAGAGTCCCTGCTCTACATTATTTCCAGTGTGAAATGTAATATAGGCCCAATATCCCCAAAGGTAAGGAATACTTATGTATTGTAACAATAACATATACACAAGAAAATATACATATACTGCATTAGGTCATATATAATCCTTATATAACTTCATGTATTTAATTTTAGAATGTAGGTCTAGAGGCTCTACCTAGCTGCAGCCTGCTGGCTAAAACGGCTACAAACCGTAATGGAAATGAAGGCTATTTTTAGCTGCCTAATTTAGGAGGAGCCTATGTCGCGATGTATATCGCTATGAGCATTTGGACGACAAACGAATGCTGGCCATCATATTATTGAAAATACAACACCATGCCAAAAGTATTCACGGAAATGAATATGAACGGGGTGAAGCCAAATTTTTTGGTTGATAACCAGTCGCGCAGCGTTCAAAATACACCGTGTATGGCTTTGATACGACCCCCATATGAAACGTCACCAACTATTCACGGGTCACTGCGGCGCAGGGATCCGGGTATGGTATCAGCCAATCAGAAAAAAAACTTTCATTCTGCCCGTACTTAACAACGAGTTGCCGCCATGTTTTTCCCACAAGCTATTCCCGACTGCCCTTAGTTACGGTTTTGTCGAAAAACAAAAATGGTATTATGGTGCGCGTGGGGAACATGTAATGGTGACCAGTGTTATCCTGAAAGACTGGAAGGAACATTTCTCGTAAATTTTCCAACTGTACTACCAAGAAAAATGTAGAAAAATGCAAGCGCTGGATAAAAAGCAAGTGGCCGTCGTCGTGAACAACGCAATCTATCCAGATAAACACTGAAAACACATTAAATCTATAAAGAAAATTTAATCCTTGACTTTCTAAATTTAGTGTTTTCGCAGTTGATAGTGCAAGTGTCTGATAACTTCTCACAAGACTTATATTATCTCTCCATAATAACCTAAAGTTCTAATTATTTACTTTTCAAGGCCGCGTTCAATGTTGAAATATATCTCAGGGTAGATATCCCCCGGCTCATGCCAGAAAATATTTTTTATAATATTTTTGTATGTATGTATTTTAGTCAGTGGTAATGTAGGCAACTGAATAAAATGTCTGTCTATTTAAAAAAAAAAAATAATAGCCCTACGACTGTTAGAGTAGGGACATAAACATTGTTCAATTTAATTTACAACATAAACATATTTACAAATAAAATTCAATAAAAGGATGAAAATAGTAAGTAATAATGATCCTTACAAAATTATGTCATGTTTCAGGTCTGGAAGAATAATTAATGTAATTGAGATATCTATTCAACTGTGTTAGGTCTCTGTTGTGAGTATGGATGTAGGCCTAGTGTTTGACATTTCGACTCATGACAACCAAGATAAAAATGAAAAAAAATCAAATGAAATAAACAGGCCTGTTTTTTTCATTTAAAATATTACATACAAGTTGTTTATTCGTTTATGGGTAGATATCAATTTTGTGTGTTGTTCGATCGTTTTTTCACACACACCTGGGAGTTTTGGAAACTGAAAACCAATAATACAAAATAATTATTATTTCATTTTATATTAGTAGTTGGTTTTAGTTTGATAGTTACTGTACTAATACAAACTAAAAAAAGTATCATGAATCAATTCTTCAGGGTCTTTTTTATAAGAGTGGCCCAAGTTTGTTCTCAAAATGTCAACAGTCGACCCAACATGGTCAAATTTCAAAATCCTATTCAAAGTGTTGCAAGAATCACCGTTTTCCCATAAGGTCCAATGTTATTTCAGTGTAGCAAAGATAATTTTAATTATCTCAATTTTCAAAATATTTCACTGAAAATTTACATGGAAACAGGAAATCTACTCCGCAACACGTAAAAAAAATTCATTTTGGATACAAAATTATTTAACTAAATGGTTAATTTATTACTGAGGTATGTCCGTTTTTTTTTAGCCCCTTAGGTCTGCTTATAAATGATGGCAATGGGAAAGTGATGTTACTGTAAAAATACCTAGTCAATATTTTGCCGTTTTCCAAAACCATGCTCAAAATTAATGAATTTGAATATTATAAACAAAATCTTTAGATGTTAGATTACAGTCATGTTGAATTTTGTAAAATTTATGCGACACTGAAATAACATAGGACCTTATGGGAAAACGGTGATTCTTGCAACACTTTTGGCAACGTGCTGTAATTCTAAACTTAAATTTGAAATACCTTTAATTTTAAATTAGGTAAACCTCATTAACACCAGAAAATTAAAGAAAAACATCTGGGTTATTTTTTTAAAATTGGGTTGAGGACACAAACATCGAATCAACTCAAATTTCTGCCTAAAGCAATTCCCGTAACATCATATAATAAGGTATTTTTTGGTGTGTGTGGCTTAATTACCCCGCTTTGAATGAACAATACACGGAGAGTTTCATGGATTCCATGATTCAAGTGATAACAAATGAGGAGCGATGCCGATGGCCAACATTTGGGGACAGATACGGTTGGGAAATGTAATAGTACATCATGAATGTAACCTTGTTGGTAGTATTAAAGTCCTTTTGTCCAAACCCTTGGTTGATATTGATCAGAGTTTGGTAAAAAAGACACAAAAACTTTCAGGAATGCAAGATCTAAGACTTGGTGACAAGGCTGTCAATCACGGCGGCCATTTTGTGCGAAAGCGTGTGGGAACTAGCAACAGTAACCAAGGGGGCGGGTCTTAGCCCGGCTAGAGGGATCCATGAATTCTCGCGCTAGGACGTCATAAATTTGTCGTCTGCTACCGTGCCGCCAGTGCAGACGGATACATGTAAACATGGGCCGAAGATCGTCAGAGCTGACAGATGAAGTGAAATCGTTAGTCGTGGTGTTAAAATTGAAAGGTAAACGATTTGTAGAGATATCTGAACTCTTAAATGTTCCTGAAACTACATGTTCCTACATATGGAAAACATATTTGAATACCGGGAGTGTTTAAAATAGACGGAAGAAGTGGGCGACCCTCAAAGATCACTGACAGAGGTCGGAAATCATTACTTCGTACTGTTCGGAAAAATCGTGGAAGGGTCCTGAAGGACATAACTTTTTTGTACAATGAGGGGAGAGATGTTAAGGTTCATGCACAATTCAGCTGTCAATGGTCACTGGAATCAGATAATCTTTAGTGATGAGTCTCAGATTGAAATTATGAAACGGCCCCTTGTTTACGTCCGCCATCTTGTTTTTCTGCGAATACTTTTGGCATTGCGCTGTACCACAAACCTACATTTTGATACAGGGTTACCGTGGAAGAAATTGGCCGCAAATGCAGTTCTCATACATTGATAAAGAGATAAAGTTTCTACACATTTTCACGTAATAATCTGGTGAATGCAAATAAGGGTTGCAGGTAGGGCCTCTCGACCTAAAAAACAAACAAACAAACAAGGAAACATCATGTCAACAACTTACTATTCTAGTTGAACAGCGGCGGAAACATCCTTGTCAAGACCAAGTCTCTCCATCACAAGCTTCCAACGTGTAACGGCATCGCCATATTCACAATACAGGCATGTCCCCTCGCGTCGATTGCCTGTTTACGTATACTCTCTTCGACGATGCACAGCCATTTTGTTTAGATCTGTATGTTGTCACGCTGAGGGAATCCCGTGTGTTCTACCAGGGACATTATATATATTCTATATAAGGTCCCTGGTTCTACGTCACGACTTTTGCGAAATGACGCAGGGACTCAATGCGGCTAGAAGATAGGGGTTGGGTCACTTTGAAATTCGTTCATGGTATATTAACAAATCTGAAAACCATTGCTAAATTAAGAGGAAAGATTGTTGTTTCTGATGATATATTTGCCTGGCATATGAAAAAATAGGGAAATATATGCCTTGCCAACATGACACTATTACTTAACAGAGAGTCCCTGGGACAAAGTATATATCCTACCCTATATAAGGATAAATGTATTAATGCTATGTCAGTGTGTACACAACAGAATAGTTCTAGTAAAATCATTACCAGAGACAATACATGTTTTATCCGATCTCCGTCCTTACATTAATACATAACTAAAAGAGTCAAATATATATATGTATACCTGATGGTGACGCCCCTAATTCTTGACAAGTTGACAAAAGTAGTCGTTGCGATCACTGCAATGCTGTGGTTCTCTAACTAACTGTGCATGTTGTGTGCAGTCGGCAACCGGTTACAACGCCGCTCGCACTGAGCGAGAGCTATAAGTTTAATATTCATAGACTCTTCATTATTGTTGGTACGCGTTAGTGAATAGACCCACCCAATCGTCTATTTCCTTATGTATAGGCCTAGACACGGTGTGCAGTTCTCTATTGTCAACATACGTTTACAAGAAGTTTATTTAGATCGCCGTCAGAAAACGACTAATTATCAAATAAAAGAATATTTGGTATCATATTTAAGGTACATATGTGTACTTTACGGAGATATAAGTTTAATATTCATAGCACCTTCATTATTGTAGGTACGTGTTAGTGAATAGACCCACCAAATCGGCTCTTTCCTTATGTATAGATAGTTCTCTATGGTCAACATACGTTTCGTGATGTCTTTCGGATCGCCATCAGGAAACGGATAATTATTAAATAAAAGCATATTTGGTATCATATTAAAGGTACATATGTGTACTTTACGAACATTTAAGTTTAATATTCATAGCACCTTCATTATTGTAGGTACGCGTTAGTGAATAGACCCACCAAATCGTTTCTTTCCTTATGTATAGATAGTTCTCTATGGTCAACATACGTTTCGTGATGTCTTTCGGATCGCCATCAGGAAACGGATAATTATTAAATAAAAGCATATTTGGTATCATATTAAAGGTACATATGTGTACTTTACGAACATTTAAGTTTAATATTCATAGCACCTTCATTATTGTAGGTACGCGTTAGTGAATAGACCCACCAAATCGTATCTTTCCTTATGTATAGACACAGTACGTGTGTAGTTCTCTATGGTCAACATACGTTTAGAAGAAGTTTTTCAGATCGCCATCAGGAAACGTATAATTATTAAATAAAAGCATATTTGGTATCAAAGTGAAGGTAAATATGCATACTTTAGTTTAATGTTCATAGCACCTTTATTATTGTAGGTAGGCGCTAGTGAAGAGACCCACCAAATCGTCTCTTTCCATATATGTAGATAGTTCTCTATGGTCAACATACGTTTAGAAGAAGTTTTTCAGATCGCCATCAGGAAACGGATAATTATTGAATAAAATCATATTTGGTATCAAATGGAAGGTACATATGTGTACTTTACGAAGATATAAGTTTAATATATATAGCACCTTCCTTATTGTAGCTACCCACCCAATCGTCTCTTTCCATATATGTAGATAGTTCTCTATGGTCAACGTACGTATAGAAGAAGTTTTTCAGATCGCCATCAGGAAACGGATCAAATGAAAGGTGATTGTGTGTACTTAACGAAAACATAATCTTTTACTATCTAAATATATCTCATTAGGGACCTAGCTATTGCTAATTTATTCATAAAGATATAGCTTGACCAAACTGTTAGAATATAATTACGACGCTAAAAACGAAGTATCTGCTATTATTTTTAATTGTCAATTTAATTAAGGACACATGCCGGTTTAAACGCATTTTGATCATAGTTAGGATGAAAATCCAGATTCTAAATCCGCAAATATAGCCTACATAATTAATTATAAATCTAGTACACAGCCCACATCGCAATCGCGCTTATAACTGCTATGCAAGGGTATACCAGTCGATAAACCGAGCCCCGCTAGAAGGCCACAAAGCGTATGTTAAATAGCGACGGCCCGGTTAAACGTGGGGTCAGGTCAACATCCGATAATAAATGAGGCCTACCACCACGTTTAACATTGTTGAACTAGCTGCGCCCATAGACCACGCAACCACCAGAAAATCTCTTCACATCAATTAGTTATTCATTTTCAGTGAGTGCGTTTGAAAATTTGTATTTGGACTGCCTCATCTATATATCACGTTTGCAAAATTACCAGACGTTCTCTGAGTTCTCTAAAGTGATTGTCACTGTCAACAATGACTGTACATGATGTTCAGGTGTTGGCAATGTTTATGTTTGTCACGAATCACAGGCGCCAGACGCTAAATATACATATAAGTATACATACCTATCTATATAAGCTATAAATAGATAGGTAGTATGTATACTTATATGTATATTTAGCGTCTGGCGACTGTGTCACGAATATCATTCAATGTGTCATGACAAACAACTATCTTTTTTCTATGCATAACAACATATTTCATAATTGATATTGTTTTTATTGTTTCTTACACAAAATTAAATAAAATAATGCATTTTCAATTAAACTGTTCATAAATTAGACGCATTTATTACGTCTGCAGTTTTTTGTTGGAAAGCCGAGCTGCACTGCCGAGTCCTGGCGATACGAGAATAAACATAAATAAACATTAATACAACATTCAAATACAAATATAAACAGTGTATTTAAAAAACAAAACAATATATGAAATAATTTTAACATAAATAGTTAGCCTATGTTGTTACGATAGACAATATCAACACTATGTCAGTTAGAAATGAGGTCATTAACTTTGCTGGATGAACAGTGTCAAACTTTGAGTTTATCCGCTGAGATGATCCACATTACTAAAACAACCATCCTCGGTTACCCATGGTTTTATATATGCTCCGTTACTCTCCACTATGTCACCCATGGGAAACCTTATCAGAAAAATCTGTACTCAAATTACCCGCCCTTGGCCGGCGTGACGAGGTCAGTAACCAAAGAAGATGCTCAATAGGATAAGACGGAAATGGGCAAGGGAGATAACCGGTGACGGAGGGCTAACAAAATGACCTCGCGTGCTTTGCAACGAAGTGGTATGAATTGTCATTGGTTCGCAGGTCCAAGCTCTGCGTAGCAGTTTGATTGACTCACGCCGGCCAAGGGTGGGTAATTTGACTACAGATTCTCCTGATAAGGTTTCCCATGGGTGATATAGTGGAGAGTAACGGAGCATATATAAAACCATTGGTAACCGAGGATGTAAAACAACATGGATGCAATTACTCTTTGATTTTACATGTACATCACACTTGTCAATCATGGCCGATCGCGTAGTAAGTGTGAAAGAAGTAAGAAGAAAGCAGCATGCAATGCAATGTGATATATGCGCCAAATGGCAACACCGACTCTGCAACACTGGCATCGATCAGTCAACTTATCGTCGTTGGTAAACGGTGATATAGACCTCGATTTCGAGTGTGCTATTTGTACAAAAAAGCCACCTTCATCTCCAACGGCAGTTGACACTACTAATTTCCAGCTTGATCACTCATTCGACATTACCGCGAATGACTTGATGTCATCATGAAGGAATCAACTGCTGATTCAGATCCACCTGAAGTGTCCTTACGCCCCGATGTCGTAAGCTTTGAAGTAGTTGAGAAGAGTTCGGAGAGAGGACACCGTGAACTAGTGGACAACGTCGACTATGCTTACACCGTTAGTGTAATAAAAGTCAACCCAAGATAATAAATCATAATATATAGTAGGCCTGTGGTTATCTCACTTCAGTTGAAGTTATGCGATTACATTACAAAATGAAGTTTACTATGCTCCCATAATATGCGTCATGATATGCTAGCAGTCAAAGTGAGACAGACAGACAGATAATGTATTCAGTCTCACTCCATATATATACATACATAAAACAATCAATAAAACATAAATACACATGAGCCATCCTAAAACAATGGTTACAAGAGACTATTAATACTTATAAAATTGCAATGACTAAAACTAAAACGTATGCATGTAAAAGTAAACGTGGATATAAATACAAGAATAGAAGTAAAATATGTAAAAAAATATATTTGTCCATGTTCATGTTCAAATCGAAAATGTGTCAGATCACGTGTCCATTGCAATTTCCTAAAATTAAACAGATTCTATCCGATCAACACTTACAAAACTGCCAAAATTCAGTTAGAAATTGTTCGAAAGGTATATATTATCAAATCTTTAAGACATCCCCGTGTTTTGAAAATTATCCGTTCATGCCTCGCTCTGTATCTATCCAATTTTGAAATTTAGGACAAGTAATCATAACTTCCCGATTGAAACCGGACGCTGGCAAGATATTCCAAAACATGAACGTTTATGTAACTTATGTAATTCACCATCTATAGGAGACGAGTTTCACTATCTCTTTCGATGTGAAGCTCTTCTCCAACAACGTATCAAGTTTATCCCAGACCATTTTATGAAATTTTCTAACCTTTTAGCAATGAAACAATTATTTACCACAAAAAAGATTAAGTATATAAAACAGTTGTCATTATTTATAAACCATGTCCTTAAGATTACTAAAACTCTTAGTTAGTATTTGTACATCGCATTGCCCTACTTGTATTTTGTATCTGCATGACATGTTTATATGCATATGCCATCTTGATCAATTTATTCTGTATATAAATGTGAATGTATTATGCTCATGTACCACCGATGGTGGAATTGAGTTAATAAAGACCTTGAACCTTGAACCTTGGTAACAGTCGGTACTTCTAGATAATATAACACCATTTATACTGTTTGGAATATATGACCCCAACAACAAAATGGATGTACCTTTAATTAATTTCCAAATGTATATATCGGAGGAAATACTCTAACAGAAAATGAACCACGATTAGATTTTCACTTTCTATAAATGCAACAAATTAGCAGAATTACCCAGACCTACACTAATTATGAATAAAATATGATATAACGATAAAATATTTAACAGTATTTATTCTTGTTAATTTTTCTGTACTCTTGTGGAATGCACCTGTTTGTACAACGGGGCAGTGTACAATGAGGGTTCCGGGTCAGTTCGTTCCAAAACCGGTTCGTCCCAGGGTCGGTTCGCACCAGAACCAGTACACCCCAGGTCGGTTCGCCCCAACTATAAATGTATGTTACATGTATCTAATTTATGTTCATTGTTAAATATTGACATATATGAATGTTATATTTACCACTTTTGATACATATGAATGTTATATTTACCGCTTTTTTTTAATTATATGGGTTTTTTTCAAAATTAGTAGGTTTTTCCGTCCGATTCAAATAATTTGTAAAATAAGTAATTTGAAAAGGGCTGTGGTTTGAGGAGCACCTTAACATGAAGTTCACTGTGAAGACAATAGCAAAGAGTGCAAGTCGTGCTTTATCTTTATTAATATCGAAATACTACATGTGTGGTGACATTGGATATGACGTTTTTACTAAATTGTATGAGTCCACAGTTCAACCCATATTGATGTATGGAGCACCCCTCTGGGGACTTACCAGCCATCAAGAGATATAAAATAATGTGCAAAATAGAGCATGCAGATTTTTCCTTGGAGTACCCCGGAATACATCAAATTGCGCAGTACGCGGTGAAATGAGATGGATGGCATGCCTCACTAAGCAGATAATCGAAGTTATCCGAAGTCTTGTCAAGATAACCAAAATGAATGATGTCAGATTACCCAAACGAATTTTAGAATACAGCAAAATAAGACAAAAATCGTTTCATATCTCAGTTATCAAGTTATCAAACCACAGGGAGTTCTTGAAGAGTATTGGGAAGGTTAGTGTCGGGAATGAAAGAAGAAAGTCCATTCCAATGGAGATAGTGAGTGATAGTGGAGAGGTATGTAGAGATACCGATGTGGTTTTGGACAAATGGAAGGTAGATTATCAGGCTTTGTTGAATGGTGACTGTGACAATAGCGACTCTCATAAGACATACCTTGGTGCAGAGAACGACACGGAGTCTACACTATCTGACGATATATCCCTAGAAGAAGTGAAAACGTAAAAGTAAAGCTAAGAAACACAAAGCACCTGGAATACATGACATCCCCGTGGATCTACTTCAAGCGGATATAATACCTGTAATATTACATAAACTTTTTAACATATGTCTCAACACCTCACGTATTCCAAAGATGTGGAGTAAAGGTATCATCTGTCCCATCCCCAAGTCAAGCACTGCAAACCCAAGGGATCCACTGAGCTACCGGGGATTGACATTAGCTCCAGCAATCTACAAGCTTTATTGTAGTGTTTTAAACGAGAGACTGTACACCTGGGCCGAGCGAAATGATATTATTACCGATGACCAGAATGGGTTTCGTCGAGGTCGATCTACAATAGATCATATCAACTCACTAACAAGCATTATTGAAACGAGGAAACTTACGAGGAAGTCTACATTTACAGCCTTCATAGACTTTAGAAAGGCGTATGATGGTATTAATAGAGGAAAGTTGTGGTAACGGTTGCATGATTCCGGTATAGGTGGAAGGATGTTAAAGGCGCTTCAGTCCCTATACCAAAGTGTTGAGTGCTCAGTTCGTGTAAACCACCAGTATACCCCCTGGTTTAGTGTTAACCGAGGACTCAAACAAGGCTGTATTTTATCTCCTTTACTATTTAACCTCTACATCAACGATTTAGTGGAGAAAATCAACGCCGTCGGAATTGGAGTCTAATGTGGCGACATCAATATAAGTGTACTGGCATATGCAGATGATCTTGTCCTCATCGCTGAAAATGAAAAAGATCTCAACACGCTCTTAGCTGTACTTGTTGAGTGGTGTACATCCAACTTTATGTGTGTAAACCAAGACAAGTCCAAGGTCATCCACTTCAGGACTCAATCTGTTGAAAGAATGAATGTGCCATTTAAATGTGGGGACAAAGTGTTATGTGTGGTCGACAAATATCAGTATCTAGGAGTACTTCTAACAGATTACCTCAGCTATCAGGACATGGCTAAAGTTGCATCTAAATCCGCTAGCAGGGCACTCGGACTTCTTATAGCAAAATCTAAACGTGTCGGTGGTCTCCCATTTAATGTTTTCACGAAACTTTATGACTCTATGGTCTGGCCTGTGATGGAATATGGAGCGCCAATATGGGGAACAAGTCAGCACTCATGTGTAAACGCTGTTCATCACAGGGCTATCCGCTACTATCTCGGAATTGGGAAATACACGCCAAACCCAGCTGTAAATGGTGAGTCCGAATGGACACCGCCTGTGGTCAGGCAATGGGCAAGTGTTATAAGACTATGGACAAGATACAAGAACATGAGACGACAGCGACTGAACAGGAAGATATTTGAGTGGGCTGATACCTCAAAAAGAAAAAAAACTGGAACCATCGAACTTTGCAATTCCAATAGAAAAACAATTTGGAGCATATAAGTAACTTGAGTCATGTAGAAAGCCGCCTACTTGTTAACGCCGATAAGACCATCACTATGGACGAGTACACTGATGCCTGGGAGAAACAGATCCAATCGGACACTGGAAGAAAGGGCAGAAACAAACTACGAACATACAGACAGTTCAAGAAAACATACTCAACTGAACAATATCTTAAGCGCCCTATTCCAAGACATCACCAAAGTGCACTGGCAAAATTTAGATGTGGTGTCGCACCCCTGCGGATAGAAACTGGCCGATACGAAAATTTACCACTGGATAATAGGAACTGTTTTAATTGCCCAGACAAACTCGAGGATGAACTGCACACTCTTCTACTATGCCCCGTGTGTGCCGCAGAACGCAAGACTCTTTTAGAAACATGTGACGTTATGTGGGAGGATTTTAGCGCTTTAAGTGGCTGTGATAAGTTTATTCGTATTTTAAGCACACCCGACTTTGTATCTTATACTGCCAGCACCTGTCATTCTATTTTAGCCAAACGGAGAGAATTTTTATATAACTAGTATATTTTTATGTATATATGCGTTTACCTTCATTTATGTTTATAATATTTAGCTTTTATTGTCTGTTTTAGATCGTCTCTCATAAATCGCTGGGCGATTGGTTGTGTACATTTTAAAGATATTATTTTTCATTTTATATTGTTTTATGTACATACAAATATATATGTACACAAGTGAGACGGAAATAAACTTTTGATTGATTGATTGAGGCAAGCAGAAGTCTTAGTATTGAACATTTACTGTTTTTAAATGGATCGACAGATTTAATTATGTCTCTTGTGAAAGCCGAACTGAGGAAAATCAACGAGTCCTCGTGGTTTAAAGATCTGTGGAACGACGAATCAAACCCTAATGGAAATAAGTTACGGACATACAGGTTATTCAAGAAAGATCTTGTTCCCGAGATATATGTACAGAAAATCATGTCAAGGAATCAACGAAAATATCTATCAAGACTACGTTGTGGATCACTCCGACTACACAGAGACAGGCAGACACAGCAGACCCCCACCCCTCTGTGTCTTAGAATATGTTCCTTCTGTGATAAAGAGTCCGAGATTCATTTCCTCTTAGAGTGTAGCTTTTATTCAGACTTCCTTTTTAAATTTTTAGATTCCCACACATGCAATTATATTAATACTCTTAATAATTAATTTACCTCTGTTGATTTTACAAAATGGAAAAATATAGCTTTAACCGTAAAAAGTATGTTTCTAAGGCGTCAGTCTTTTACCTAATTTGCCCGTACGTACGTATAAAATCTTCAAGCGGCTGATTGCATACGCAAACAATGTCATGTTATGTAAAAACATCTCTTTATTCATCTTTACTACATCTACAATTAGCCTGGGGCGAACCGACCCTGGGGCGTACCGGTTTTGGTACGAACTGATCCGGAACACTTTACAAACTTTATTACATCAAGCATCAACTGATCCGGAACCCTTTACAAACTTTATTACATCAAGCATCAACTATATCTATCATATTAAAACTGGGGCGAACCGACCCGATCGAACCGACCCTGGGACGAACAGGTTTTGGTACGAACTGACCCGGAACCACTATGAGAATAAGAATAAATGTGTCAAGTTCCTATGTATCCTTTGTGGGGTTTTGTATTAGTTCCTATAAAGTTACTAATAATACTTACACATTATTTTGTACTTAAAGATATTCTAACCTCAGGGGGTAGGCTTCGCGGAAATGTATAGCTGTCACGTTTTTTCCACTGATTTCACTTGTCAAAACAGCCTAAACGTGATCAAAGCTATTAGAAACAATGTCGGCATATTCTGTTCAGTCGTTAATTAACTTTGGTTGTTGTACACATGTGTTTAGATTGTTTAGTCTCCGATAATGCCGAGTGGATATTTCAGCGTAAAGCTACTGCCATTGTCTTTTCTTTGTGTCATATTGAAGTGTCAGTTCTATAGAGTTACTGCGTGAATGTCCATCGCTGACCATTTCTGTTATGTCAGACTCTTATTCTAGCAATGAGATCTCGCTTTGAACAACGTAAGTCAAGCGTTAACAAAGATTTGAATGAAGAACAATCAAGCGAATGTACCAACTGATCGGGATACATATCTCGTTTCTATGTCTCACGTTTATCTATTCCATTATTAAACAGCACATATGTAGGATACTATCTCAAATTATTTTGATTCAATAAAACAATTCATTAAACAAATCCTACTCAACGAAAAACGAGACTTATGCGACGTATATATCTACATCATTTTACAAATTAAAAGAAATACATATCAATTGTTGCACTACATTGTGATGATTTTCTAACTAGTTCGCATGTAAACAACACTTTACGATGTCCTCATTGATTTAAATAACTAACCTGTTGTCACCATATGATTGCTATTCCATTTACATCGGTGTGCATCATACATAATAGTGAATGACCGGCTGCTATCACTGACGAAACAACAGAACATAATATTCTTAAATTGCGTTGGTTGAATATAACATTCCTAATTTTGATTGGCTCACTATATCCAGACTGAATGTCGCCTATATGTGTATCTAACGACCAGTTCAGTATCACCAGTTACGTCATATGACAGGACGTTGGCAATATCTTGACGTGCCACCTCTTATATAATTGAACCGGTCCAGTGACCGATATCTGGCATCAAAGTAAAGGTGTTAATGCATTAAGCGCAATTAGTGAATGTTGATTACATGACTAACTTCTGAACAATATAGAATTAATATAGAAATTAAAAGCTAGATTTTCAGCATTCTACATCTACAGTTGTATTACACTATACAGTAGTCTAACATTTAGACTGTAAAAAAATTTGTTAAAAGGAGCCTTTTATTTATACATGAACATTCCATTTCATACAGTCTCCTTTTCAATATTTGATAAAATTGTGATATTTTCAGAACAAATACTTTTTTCATTGTCTGGGTGTAAGCTTAGACTAACTATACAGGCCTCTTGAAACTTAAAATCAAGCACAATAAAATAATAATAGTGACGTTTACAACTGAAATTATTCATTTCAAAGTATATTGTAGCCTATAAAATAACCCAACGCTCCGCTCGATTGGTAAAAGAACCAAACTAAAACCAGCAACTGAATATCGAAAAATCCTTCAAAAACTCCGAACTTACTTCCTACAGACGCACAAATACCCATTCTATCGGAAACTTACAATGTCATAAGTTGTTATTGTTTTAAACGAATCATCGACGAAAATCGACAAATCGCTTAAGGATTTCATTGTAGCAACTCCTGTGTATGACGTCACATCGCCTACGAAGGTTATGCTACACTGAGGGGCCGCGGAAAACTGTTTGAAGAATGAGATAATGAGCAGGCCAAATTTACTCACTTTGAACCGCGATATCTGGCTAAGTAGGTGACGCTTCGAAATAATAGTTAGTGTTTTGTTTACTTGAAAGTATTGTCTATATGAATAAACGAATTAACATCGAACAAAACTGAGAGGTTCTATTATCTTTAATATTGAATAGAATTAATAATTTATAGGCAATATAATAATAAATACGAAACTACCAGTATGTTTTGCATGGTGCATGGTTGTATTGAGCAGCATTCTGTACTAAGTATATGTTTACATTAACGATGTTTGCAAATATCCTTATTTTGGCAAATATATAAACCAAAATATTACATGTCACATTATGTTAAGATAAAGCACTAAATAAAATGTGGGTACGAGTTCACCGTTCTGTTTTGGGTACGAATTCACTACAGCCATAATAACATCCACTGTCCAAGTTTCAGCATCTTTTCAGCATCAATTTGTAAAATGTGTGAAGTAAAGCCCATTTTCTCCTGCTAATACCCAATAGAGGAGAGCGACGTGTTATGACTTCATAACAAAGAGAAAGCAGATAATAAGATGACAGTCTCAATTATCGTTAACCGTGAATTGGCAGAGCAGGTTCCAATGTTTTTTTGATAGTATCACGATTTGAAATAAACAGTCTGTTCTGTTTTCAGCAACAGATCCTTAGATAATAATATTGCAATTTTTACTGGCCATGTATCACACAATATAATGAAAATATATACACAAAATCTTACTCTAAGTTCACTAATATAGTATGCCATGTACGTAATAAATAAATGAGTGACAAAATAGAAACAAAATCACTTATATCCAATTAGCATGCACTTGCCAATTTCAGCATATAAATAATAAAAAAGGGTAACATTTAGATTTTGATTCTAAGCAATAGATAATACAAAACTAGTTTTACAGACTAAGGTATATTATATATTAATTCAATGTAATTTGAGGAATTTTTATCATCTTAGTCTTTTTTAACATGAGTGTAAGTTGGACTATTGTTTTTCTTCAAATACAACTTTAGCATCATACAGGTTGAGTCGGGCAACTTAAACATTATCTGTTCATCATTCTGAAAAATCGGCTTTTAAACATAGTCGTTATAGAATCCCGTTAACCAGGCGAGATAGGAGAGTGAAATATGGCTTTCTGGCTTGTTTTATGACGTCCTACAGCATCGAGGCGTCATTGATGTAAAGTCCAAGAAGGTACATTATGCCGACAAAAGTTTGTACTGACAAAATTCTCATATTTCATAAACCTTTACCTTAAAGGTATACACTTCGGCGAATTTAGCTGTGGAAGGCATTAATTAATTAGCTCACAGCGAGGCGGAAATCTCAATCAGCGCTCCCTCTACTCAGCGGTGTTTTCATTGCGCAGAGGCCTACTCGCCACGACTTGCCGTACAAGCGCGATACTCAACGGATGCGAGCGTCTTATACAGTCAGTGGCCAAAAGTCTGTTCGCAGTGACGTAATTTCCATAGACTTACATGTTAATTATCTTTTGCGAGAATAATTTTCATAAGTTATTTGTTTGGCGACTGGTTCTGAAATCCTTTCCAAAATAATGCAAATTATCTGAGCTACAGACACATAATTACCATTAAAGTTTCCTATTATTATAAAAAAAATACATCTTCTTAAACAACACATATATGCAACATTCCGTCGTTACAGATTTCCGTCAATGGGACATTGGAATCACAAGTTGTACATATGATGTTTAAACAATTGTCATTCAAAAACTAATTAACCGGTAAATGAAATGTAACTATGTGCGCATAGCTGAGTTGATTTCAAAGCTGTCTACAAAATATGGCAGCAAATGCACTTTCACTTAAATTAAGAAAATTATTCTCGCAATAACTGATTAACATGGAAATCTATGGAAATTACGTCACAGCGAACAGACTTTTGGCCAATGACTGTATATGAAAGTATAGAGAAAACATACACACGACGTACAGGCCAATTATATCATATTTGTAAATATAACCAAAATACAATTGTGATGATTTTGCAAATATTTCGCTTGCGAATAGCAATCTACAATGTGAGATTAGAATAACGAACCTGTGAGCTTGGTAATCCATGCACATCGTCGTATAACACCCTAAGTTGCCTAATTGTTATTGGACTGACGTTTTTACGTCTGCGTTCAGAGATAGTGACCGTTAGTAATCGTCCAATGATATGGTTTTATTCAAATGAGTGTCAAACAAACAAAATACAAAACTATCATCCTATTCCTAAATTCCATTGGTCGAATAAATATTCCTAACTTTGATTGTCTGAAAATATCTAGACTGAATGTCGCATTAATGTGTATTTGTTGTCATGATCAGCATTGTGTCACCAAGACCGAACATTTGACAATTAACGTGTCTATTGACATGCCGGTCACCGAGATGCCAGTTGTTGTGTAATAGAACCGGTCCAGTAAACTTGTTAACTGTAAAAACATAATAATTACACTCGAGGCTCCTCCCTTTTTCTCACCTATACTCAGCTTATTTGACTTTGTTCTGCTTAATTACGTAAACTCATTTGCTGTAACAACACTTCTCCCCTCTTTGATCTTGAAGAAGCGTCTATATGGTACGCGAAACTGATCATTTGTATATGGAGCGGCAAGTAAATTCTATCAGCGTATTTACCGATCCGTGTCGTTTTCATTTACAAGATGTACAGTAAGTTTGGTAACAAAAATGATTTCATTCGATCTTGTTCGTTGTCTATAAATGTGTATAATCTCAATGTTGTTTAATTGTATTTTATTCAATGAGAAGAAATGAATTGGAAAACAAGTCTAGATGACTTTTGTAAATGTCAATCAACAATGCATGTATGGTTCACATTTATACATCATGTTTAAATGATGATAAATTTATGAACACAATAATCATAATGTATATGTGTGCAAGTACAGTGCAACAATTTGCATGTAAAATCCAGTGAGTTTGTTCAGTTGTTGACCAATCCAGTTCATGCATTTATACATGAAATTTCATAAAACTCATATAGCAAGTGAAAATGGTTTGCATTGCATTGCATCATATAGGGGTCTAAACAATATTTTGATCGACAAACTTGAATTAAAATAACCTTTTATGTTTATGTTCTTACACTTTTGGATATACTTTGTCACTGATATCAAACGTGACAGCAACAAAGAAACGTTGAATGAAATGTGAGTCGTAACCATGATATTTTCACCAAACACGCACACATCTTTTCAGGAAATCGATGTCGTAATATTACCCCTCTAATGCATTTTATGAAATCATTTAGTAGCATTTAAATTATATTATTATTTATTGGTATTCAGAAACTTGGTAAACGACGACTTTCTCTATGAAATATTGTAACAAACTTGTTGAAATCACAATCCTGGACGAACATTACATGCAGTTTAGCAATGATAAATGTGTGTGTGTACCTGTAACCCTGTTTGACATCTTTTAACGGCATCTTGAAATACATGCCGTTAAAGTAATATATACGTGTTCTTACATTTACATTTAATCCTGAATGTGAAGTTTTAATGTAGAAGTAGATTCCGAAAGATTGTATCAACAACCTGTCAAATAATTTCGAGTTGAAAATATTTCTATTAATTTCGTTTCAAGATGTTAAATATTGTCATTACTAATAATATTTATAAAATGTATAAACATTTACTCTTCAAATACGACATAAGAAGCGTGAAAAACTCAGGACAAGGTGTACATGTCGGTGTGCAGTGAGATGAAACAGCCAATCAGCGATCGCGTGTCGAAAGGGGAAATCCCCCGCCTTGACAATGGCTATGCTTGATTCGTTCTGGCGGCGTATACACCGGTCACATGTCCGGCGTACGCCGTTCCTCTACTAGGCTCAGTTGAAACAAGTGTATCGGCGTACAAACAGGAAGACGTCATCATCCCTCAAACTAGCTTAAAAAAACATATAATTTATATTATATAACTATTTTTTTTAAATTATTTCAAAACATTGATTAATATTTTATTAGCGTGTAATGCAATGTTTTAAATAAGCAGTGACATTTAAAAATAAATCAGTCAACTATTTAATTGTACAACGCAACTTCATAAACAAAAGGGTTATTGAATGTCGCAAGGGTAACATTTGTCCGCCATTACACGCCGCCCTCGCCGGTCATTTCCAACCGGCGCATTCGGAGTACGCCTAAGGCGTACGCCGGGTTCCAATCAAGTGATTTGCCGGTTGCGCCGCTTCCGGCGGCGTACGCCGGGTAATGCGCCGGGTCCCGAATCAAGCATAGCCATTGACGAGCTCGCTCGGCAGAAGCCCAGTTTGAGTCACGTGACCGTGTTGGCCATAAAATCAAATACATAATGGGCTCGTTAGCGGCGGTCAGAATTCGCCCGAAGTGTCTCCCTTTAAATACCACATAATTTCCCAAAATACCTTTTGAAATAGCTATTTCAGCGCCCCATGTGTATTTGAACAGATATAAAAGATTAAGTATCATACTCACTCACATACTACACAAATAGGAAACGTTTCTATAAAACTTGTTGTGTTTGCTGGGAGGATATATTCGTGAAGCTGCGTATGGGTGATAACATCAAGTTTATCCTATTCGTAAGCTAAATGGATCTATATTTAAAAGGATATAGAGAAGCAAAGCAATTTATTTAAATGTTTCAATTAGATTTCGATAAAGATCTGTTACCTTGATCAATATTTACCCATTGTTCATGCTTAATAGCTTAGAAGTCATTTACCTTCTTCCTTCGACATCTGTTATAGTAATGAACACACTAAAATCTTGATTGTATAATTGCCAGGGTGAATATTTAATCAAACATAGAAAATCTAATTTTATAGAATGATATAGATGTTTTATTCGGTAATGGGGTCATAGGTATATTATACACTGTATAGCTGCGTACCGAAAGTTTGTTCACCTACATGTGTATCTTAAGCCCTGTTTATACGGCGAACTTGCACATATGCAAAATTGCTTATGGTAGGTATATACACACGTGAGTAAAAGTACATTTGCTATGCGTTCATATGTGTTTAATGTCTGCCTATGCAAATGGGCTTCCAATTATTTTAATATATGAATAGAGAATTCCTAAAACATACCAATTAATATTTATTAGATGTAAACTAAATAAATGACATTAATTTATATCTGTCAACATTGTTTTGACTATTTCGCCCTAATTATATAATGAAAATCGGATAGTCAGATGGATTTCGATGGTCATTGCGTGCAAGAAGGAGATAATGCTATATACATGTATATAGAATTTGAAAAACAATATTAAGACTTTCTAAAGTTATCTAATATATTTTCTCAATCTGTGTGAAGTCACTATGTCTGTATACGACGATCTTTTACTAGAAAAGTGAAAATACCATATTTACTCACGGCAGTAAAAATTTGCACCTGCCCCTGACTAGGTGCAAATTTGCTTACGGTAGTGAAAAATTTGCTTACGGTAGTAAAATATACATATGTGCAAATGCGTCCATACGGCGAAAGCCCCGTTCATGCGCCAAAAATTTGCACCGTATGCAAAAATACACACTATGTAAATATACTCAGGTGTGTATATGCAAAATTTGCTATGCGTTCATGCGCCATCTGATGGTATGTATTTTGATAGAGTAAATTTCAGTTTCCATCATTTAAGCGCAAACCTTGGTCATGTAGACACTGGTGTACTGCGGAGACAAAGGAGATGTTTCCCTTTATGATGATGACATAGATGGTCATCAGTAATAGGAGTAGGGATATCTTTCAGAAACAGCATTCTCTTCCCACAGAGGTTACTCCCTTCAGATTTCCGATCCTAACCTCTGTTGTTTTTCGCTTGAAATCGAGAGCAGAACCAAAGTCCCCTAGCGTTGGAAAGAGAAATCTCATTCCGTATCCCTGCTTCTTAACCAATGAAAACTCATCTTTAAGTGGCCATGTCGACCGAGTGACTTAGAGATCTAGGCATTTTACTCTGAAAGGTCTTGCTCATTAGCGTGTGTCATTCGAATATGTCTGATGTAAATAACGCAAATGAACTGTTTTTTGGTATTTGTTCCTGGTTTGGTCTTCTTTATTTATAGGTATGGTTATGATCAATAGTTCAATAGATCAATAGAACACTCCCTTTCTGCCCCCGATTTCAAGCGTAAAACAACAGAGGGTAGGATCGAAAATCCGAAGGGAGTAACCTCTGTGGGAAGAGAATGCTAAGAACCATGTGGTTCAAAATTTCACAAATGAATAATTGATGTCACAAGAATCGTTTGACTATATCTATATATAAGCACAACTGTCTGGATCCCTGGAAAATCAGACCAATACAAATTAAATGTCTGTTAGACTTCAAATAGCATCAACAGCTGAATATAGAAATGTTGCTCGTCTCTTTGGTGTTAAGGAGTCTGCAATGCTTTGATGGAGAAGATGGCGCCTGAAGTCATCAAGTTTCCAGAAGGGGGTGAACTGCGGGAGGTTCTGGTGGATTCTGAGCAGATTTGGGATTTTCCACATTGTTCAGGGTCCATAGATCGGTCACACATCCCTATTATTGCACCTTCACGGAATCATGGAGACTATCTTAATCGAAAGGGGTTTTATTCGATTGTGTTGCACGTTTTCTGCATTTTGAATTATGGTGGGCTAACTGGGAAGAGCATATTATGCTCGTATCTTTGCAAACTCTGAGATCTTGGAAAGGTAAATAGACAAATTATAGGATGTCCTGATCCTTTTGTTAAAAACATAATTAAAATGTCTCTCAGTCACATATTCATAACATACGTGCTTTGATCCTGAATGAAACTTGTATACAAGTCTATTGTAGGTTTTGATTTAACAATGCCCATAATCATCATGAGATATGTTGATTTACATGTAGGTTCCCCTCTCTGCTGCCATGGATATGCTCTTGTCATGCTTGCTAGAGGACACGAAGGCTGTGCAAGACCAGTCATGATCATGTCCATCATTCGGTACCCTCTCTCTCTTTGCTTATGTGTGTAAATCAGTATTTGCGTTCATGCGCCAAATATGCATACTGTGCAAAATTGCACATGTGCAAAAATACATTTGCACTACCTCTTGACTCAGTGCAAATTTGCATACCATGCAAATATACATATGTATGCAATTGCGTTCATGCGCCACATTTACATACCTATGTAAATATACCTATATGTGTATTTCTGCACATGTATGCAAACAGTGGCGCATGAACGGGGCTGAAGTTGGCTCATATGAGCAAATTTGCATATGTGTAATGCTTTACTCATATGCAAACGCTCGCTGTATAAACAGGGCTTAAGTGATAATATCATGTAAATTGGCGTTCATGGTGACATCGATAAATTCATCACATACAATAACAATGAATCATATCATATACATGACTAAAATAATCATTATCAAACGTAAAATGTGATTTTCACTTCAGTGGCGCATGTTTATGAAATTTGGCATACTGAAAGAGACATTAGGGGTCAACTTTTGAAAATTCCAATTTCATTGATTTTCAAATAAAAGTTTTCATATGGACTAAATGACAACAATTTCATTACAAATACATTCAATGAGCACAAAAGGAAGTATTTACTGAACATTAATTTTCACAGAAGAAAATAAAAAGTGTAGTTTTTGAAAGATTGAAAACTCGACTCGAAGACTTAAACAACTTAATATTGTAAACTCACTGAATAGATTGGCTCAATAAAAGGATATTTTCGACAATAGCCGATACCTCTCGATAAAAACACACTCTTATAGTAACTTTTGACATGTGTGACATATTGTTTGAATGCTTCAGTCTTGAGTAAGGAGTAGATGTGTAACGTAAATTATAATTGGATTTCAAACCTACATTCTGAGGAAGAAGATCAGCAAGGTATCGAGTAGCTGCAGTTGCTTCGCCAAAATAGGCTCTTTGACACCCTGACGTCCCCTAACCTGTGCGAACACGATGATACTGGCCGGGGGAAGAGTTTATATAGCTACAGTACATCTAGGTATCGAGGAGCTAATCCATTTTTGTTCAACCCTCTTCACTCCTTACAAGCAAGGTATTAAGTGAGTTTGTAATGTTTGAAATAGAACGCCTCTGTGTAGGGAATATACTTAACATATTACAATGTACGTAACGTAACGGTGTCAATGACACTCGAAGCTCCAAATACGGTAATCACATGACTCTGTATGACGTGCGGTGCGGTGTCTGTTCCATGAATTGACTTTCCAGGACAATGAATCAGTATTCCTTTGACAACCGCACAACACATAAACATTTCTACTGGCGACAGCAAAGGGAAAAGGTAGGTGAGGATTGGCTCCTGTCAATTTAAAATTGCTCATGGATGTTTTAACGAAAGACTAAATTCTAATAATTTAATCGCTGATAGGATAAACATTTACTATTAATAATTTACATCTACATTTACGTCACGTAGATCAATTCTCTGCCAATAAAAGACTTGATTTGAGTACTTCAAACCTCTGGCAAAATATTCAACTTGAAAATTAACTTTTTGTAAAATATAAACAATATTATTTGATATAAATGTCGGTAGCTGATAACGTCGTTTTGATATGAAATAAATATTCGAGAGGTAAATATGTTCATTTTTCGCTTTATTTTACGTGATTTTAAGCACCGTTTTCAACATGCAGGTGGTCGTTTTGTCTGCACGGTGCACCGGAAAAGTAGATCACGTGACTCATGAGGTGGCGATGTCAAAGGTCAGAACAGATGCAACGTTTGGATCACGACTTGTATAGAACTGTGCGTCATGATCACTGATTACATGTTGAGCTGAAGCGAGTGAAGACTATCACAGGTGTATAGCAGTACCAAGGACTGGACAGACTCAGTCATATGCCGGGATACCTTCTGCTTAAAACCGAAAGTAGAATTCCTGTGGCGTGACAATGGAAGACTGTTCATGATGTGTGATTGTTTAAACTGAAAGTAGAAATTCGGAGAAGTCTAACAAAAAGGACGTTGTTATCATGTTTCGTGGAAAAGCTTTATGGAATTGTGAAAGGACGTCCATTAAAGGCCATGGGGTGAATTCATAAGCGGATCTCGTGCCCCCGTTCAGTAAGTATAAACATCCTATGCTGTTGTTTTTTGCAGAGGAAAATGTCTTGCCTCAAATGGTTTCTAGGAGGTTCTCAAATAGAATGTGTTCCTTCTTATAAATACTTGGGTGTGCAGTTTTCTCACACGCTTGCCTGGCATTAACATTTCCACAAGTCCATGTTGCAATCAAAAAAGGCTTTGTTTAGTATCATTAGGTCTTTATCAAAGTTAAATACTTTGAATCACCAAGTATATTTTAGAATCTTTGACTCTAAGGTAACACCAATTCTCCTGTATGGGGCGGAGGTGTGGGGGTTAGATTGTAATGTTACTTCAAGTGTGGAGAAAGTTCAGACTCTGGCATGTAAACATTTACTTGGTGTTAAATCATCTACATCCAAACAGGTTGTTCGTGGGGAATATGGCAGATATCCAATGTTTATATATGCCTACAAACGATGTATTAAGTATTGGTATAGGTTGTTGAACATGCCAGTATCTCGTTTTCCTAAAAAGTGTTATAATTTAATGTTGCTGGATGTTGCGCATGGTAAAATTAATTGGGCCTCTAAGCTTAGGTTTCTATTAAATAGTATGGGGTTCGGTTTTGTTTGGGATAGTCAGTTTATTTCTCACTTCGAGTCCTTTCTTCTTGAATTCATGGCAAGAGCACAAGATATGTATGTACAGGGTTGGCATGAATCATTAACGGCTAGCTCCAAGAGTTGTTCATATTCATATTATAAACATGTATTTTGTGCTGAGATTTATCTTAGCTGTATAGATATCAAGAAATTCCGTATTGCTCTTGCACAATTTCGTTGCAGTTCTCATCAATTAAATATTGAAACTGGTAGATATACCAATAAACCAAGGCATCTTAGATTTTGTCACATTTGCACGGAGGATGTTTTCGAAGATGAATATCATTTCCTTCTTATTTGTTCTGCCTATGACCATCTCCGTATATTATATATCACTAGCGGATCCAGGGGGGACCACCAGCCCCCCCCCCCCCCCCCCCTTTTCAAATCCATGTATACATAAGTTGGGATTTGGGTCCTGCTGAGTGGAAAAAACCTTTTGGGACCTTTTGAAACTGGAGAAGAAGATGAAAATAAGTTTTTAAGGATGTGACCCCTGTGACCCCATTTGCGGTCATAGGGTCACAAAATCTACAATTTAGAATCCCCATTGGCTAAGGAGTATGCACACAATTTTTCAGCTCTCTAGACCTTTTGGTACTGGAGAAAAGAATGGAAGTTGGTTTTTAAGGATGTGACCCCTGTGACCCCATTTGCGGTCATGGGGTCACGAAATCTACAATTTAGAATCCCCATTGGCCAAGGACTTTGCACATACAATTTCAGCTCTGTGGAGTCATTGGTTCTGGAGAAGAAGTCGAAAAAGCGACAAGTTTACGGACCGGCGCCTCAGATGGAAGGACGCCGGGCGCCATGCCATGCCATAAGCCCATCAGGCTTTTCAGGCCTGATGAGCTAAAAATGATCAAACAAGAAAAGCCTTTAAAAAGGCATGGTTGGAGGCATCTTGTTAAGGCTAAAATATATTATAAAAAGGATATGTATGTCATATGTACATATAGCAAAATGAAGCCTGCATTGTGGTCATTTTGGGGGATACAAGTTTTGATTACAAATCACACAATTAGTCATTCAATTCAAAAGTCGCAAATAAAAGAATTTTACCTCGATCATTTAAGTTGTGTTTATGCTTTTCAATTTACATACATTATTTATTCATAAATAAAATAAAATAATATATAATCTATCATTTGAAAATGAAAGTGAACATTCAACTTCCCCGATTTATTTTAAAGCGCAACTCCTTGGTGCTTTTTCTCCAATTTTGAAGTAGGCCTATATTATGAATTTGATCAAAACGTTGTTGAGAGTTGTGTCATTGTTAGATTTCAGCAATAAGAATATGTAGGCCTATTTTCCCTGAAACACGCAGTCAACCATTTGTTAAACATTTACCAATTCGATTGATTATGAAGCATATTCTGTTTATCTGTGGAAGGAAGGCATATGGACCTTTTTTAATACAAGGATAATGGATCGGTATCCTCATGCTTGGTGCTATCAGTTTGGACATAAATATGGTTCTATCCAATATGTGCTTATACATGTACAAGCTTCACTATCATTAATTCAATAACAGTACATTGAGTACCATTATGCAAGTCTGGTTGGCATTGGAAATATTGATAACTGAGTGGAAGGTTGGTGTGTTGATTGACAACCACTATTATCGTTTAGTATTTACTTTCTCTGCGCGTATAACATTAGTGTGTAAAGTTTCTTGGATTTTTCGGAAACTGCAGTGCGAAATTATGCACTTGAACATGTCTGCTCACGGAGGTGTAAAATGGCTTTGAATTGAAAAATCTTATGTTAACTAACATTCAGACTCAGAATAACACAACGGTCGTTTCTATTTTAGATGTTTAGACAAAATCTCTTTTCGCAGTAAAAGGGGATAATTATTTCGGATAACCCACATGGTCACGTGGTTACAAATTTGTTACAGCCGTGTTCGTTGGTCATATGCTTTTTCCAAAGTATGAAGAGGCCAAGCATGATTGGTCGAAAGTTTATTTTGAATATTCCAACAGTAATATAGCGTGAAATCCAACTGCGTAACAGGTTGGAGGCGGTTTGCGCCTCCAACCAATAAAGAGAAATGTTATCAAAAGAATACATGAAGGAGGAGGATTGAGAATGGCTCATACAAATATATTCATTGATGCATTGAAACTATCCACCTTTAGGCTTAACGTTTTTAAATGTGATAAAAACAGCCCATGCATTATATATACTATTTAAAACCATATTTCATTTTGATGCAAATTCTGAAACTTAAGATTGAAAACCCTTTTTGGCAAGATGTGCTTAAAGTATAGAAACTATTTCAAAAACAACATTATTGATTCCAATAATATTAATGAAATTTTATCCTAACCATTAAGTTCAAAGCGAATTTCAAAAATTCAAAAAACTTTATTAAGTACAAATGGGTACCTGGATATGGGAACGTATGGACCTTATCGGTCGCGCGGAGCGCTTCATAGGCAGCACTGAAAGTACGATTCCTTCAGGGTAATAATTGTGTAGCGCCTTGAGCATGCATTGTGCATGGATATGTGCGCATTATAAATATACTATTATTATTATTATTAATTGGGCAGACTAAGGAATTATAACTATCAGGGATATATGTGATGAAACTGGATTACTGTCAATAGAATCTTTAAAAGAAAAATAAAGCCACAGTTCTAGACTTGATATGTTTTACTGAACATATTACCTGAATCTTGGAAACATACTATAAAGCTTTGCCATTGTATCCAATCAGGAATTTGAATATTAGCCATTGCCAGATGAACTTACTTAAAACACAAAAAGGGTGTAGGTCTTTTTATAATAAACTTATCTCCACTGATAAACATCCAGTTATTTGCAATAAATGGCAAAATGGATTCCCTGAATTTTACTTTGAGTGGGAATATATATTCACAATATATAGAAAGGGATTACAAGATACAAAGTTTATAGATTTCCATCAAGGGTTCTACATGGTAATGTTTATACAAAAAAGAAAATGGCTCAAAATGGAAAAAGTAGATAACAGTTTATGTGTTTTTTGTAAGAATGAAAATGAGAGTGTTTGCCATGTGTACTGGGAATGTGAGGTTACCAAAACCTTCAGGACAAGCCTTCAAATTTGGCTTTAACAATCCCCATCCTTTGCTTTTATCTAAATACACGGTTTGGTTTGGTACTCTGCATCAGAATAGATCACTGAATCATGAATTATTTCAGCGAAAAACCACATTTACATATGCAATATCTAGAATATATCTCCCAATCTCAATTTATATATTACGACTTTAAAGCAAATAGTATTTGTAGAAAATCATATATCCAAAAAAATATTTTAAAAAGAAGATTTAAATCACAAATAGGGCCTTCTCCCGGTACTTGGTTGACCTCAAACTATTCCATTTTACCTAGTCTACCTAGTACCTCCTGTACATCATATATGCCTGATATTTGTATATGACAAGAATTTCTTGACACTCTACCTATCTATTGTTTGTAAATGCAGCTGACATCTTGACTTTGTATACATAATTTCTTTATGTAAAATGAAAAAAATTAAAAATTTAAAAAAACTGCAAACATTTTTTTTCGGTTTTGCAAACAATAAAGATCCTGATAAGCTACAGCTATCCTGGTGGCTCTATTTTTTATCCCCCGCCAACATAGTTGGGGGGGGGTGGGATATTGAAATGGGCTCCGTCCGTCCGTCCGTCCGTCTGTCCGATCGTCCGTCCCGATTTTGCTTCCGCAGCAGAACTCAAAAACTATAAGACATATCTCAACGAAACTTGGGTGTGTGGAACAATCATTATGTCTAGATGTGCCTTTTGGGGTTTTCAACTTCTTCGAGTTATTTTTTTTTTACCGTTTCCATGGAAATGTAACTTAGAATTTCGTTTCCAGAGCAGAACTCGAAAACCATAAGACATATCTCAACGAAACTTGGTGTGTGGAACAATCATCATGTCTAGGTGTGCCTTTTGGGGTTTTCAACTTCTTCGAGTTATTTTTTTTGAACGTTTCCATGGAAATGTAACTTAGAATTTCGTTTCCGGAACAGAACTCGAAAACTATAAGACATATCTCAACGAAACTTGGTGTGTGGAACAATCATTATGTCTAGATGTGCCTTTTCGGGTTTTCAACTTCTTCGAGTTATTTTTTTTTACCGTTTCCATGGAAATGTAACTTAGAATTTCGTTTCCGGAGCAGAACTCGAAAACTATAAGACATATCTCAACGAAACTTGGTGTGTGGAACAATCATCATGTCTAGATGTGCCTTTTGGGGTTTTCAACTTCTTCGAGGTTATTTTTTTTTACCGTTTCCATGGAAATGTAACTTGGAATTTCGTTTCCGGAGCAGAACTCGAAAACCATAAGACATATCTCAACGAAACTTGGTGTGTGGAACAATCATCGTGTGTAGATGTGCCTTTTGGGGTTTTCAACTTCTTCGAGGTTATTTTTTTTGACCGTTTCCGTTGAAATGAAACTTGGAATTTCGTTTCCGGAGCAGAACTCGAAAACCATAAGACATATCTCAACGAAACTTGGTGTGTGGAACAATCATCATGTGTAGATGTGCCTTTTGGGGTTTTCAACTTCTTCGAGGTTATTTTTTTTTACCGTTTCCATGGAAATGTAACTTAGAATTTCGTTTCCGGAACAGAAGTCGAAAACTATAAGACATATCTCAACGAAACTTGGTGTGTGGACCAATCATCATGTGTAGATGTGCCATTTGGGGTTTTCAACTTCTTCGAGTTATTTTTTTTACCGTTTCCATGGAAATGTAACTTAGAATTTCGTTTCCGGAACAGAACTCGAAAACTATAAGACATATCTCAACGAAACTTGGTGTGTGGAACAATCATCATGTCTAGATGTGCCTTTTGGGGTTTTCAACTTCTTCGAGGTTATTTCTTTTGACCGTTTCCATGGAAATGTAACTTGGAATTTCGTTTCCGGAGCAGAACTCGAAAACCATAAGACATATCTCAACGAAACTTGGTGTGTGGAACAATCATTATGTCTAGATGTGCCTTTTGGGGTTTTAAACTTCTCCGAGTTATTTTTTTTTACCGTTTCCATGAAAATGTAACTTAGAATTTCGTTTCCGGAGCAGAACTCGAAAACCATAATACATATCTCAACGAAACTTGGTGTGTGGAACAATCATTATGTCTAGATGTGCCTTTTGGGGTTTTAAACTTCTCCGAGTTATTTTTTTTTACCGTTTCCATGAAAATGTAACTTAGAATTTCGTTTCCGGAGCAGAACTCGAAAACCATAAGACATATCTCAACGAAACTTGGTGTGTGGAACAATCATTATGTCTAGATGTGCCTTTTGGGGTTTTAAACTTCTCCGAGTTATTTTTTTTTTACCGTTTCCATGAAAATGTAACTTAGAATTTCGTTTCCGGAGCAGAACTCGAAAACTATAAGACATATCTCAACGAAACTTGGTGTGTGGAACAATCATCATGTCTAGATGTGCCTTTTGGGGTTTTCAACTTCTTCGAGGTTATTTTTTTTGACCGTTTCCATGGAAATGTAACTTGGAATTTCGTTTCCGGAGCAGAACTCGAAAACCATAAGACATATCTCAACGAAACTTGGTGTGTGGAACAATCATCGTGTGTAGATGTGCCTTTTGGGGTTTTCAACTTCTTTGAGTTATTTTTTTTTACCGTTTCCATGGAAATGTAACTTAGAATTTCGTTTCCGGAACAGAAGTCGAAAACTATAAGACATATCTCAACGAAACTTGGTGTGTGGAACAATCATCATGTGTAGATGTGCCTTTTGGGGTTTTCAACTTCCTCGAGTTATTTTTTTTACCGTTTCCATGGAAATGTAACTTAGAATTTCGTTTCCGGAACAGAACTCGAAAACCATAAGACATATCTCAACGAAACTTTGTGTATGGAACAATCATTATGTCTAGATGTGCCTTTTGGGGTTTTAAACTTCTTCGAGTTATTTTTTTGACCGTTTTCATGGAAATGTAACTTAGAATTTCGTGTCCGGAACAGAACTCGAAAACTATAAGACATATCTCAACGAAACTTGGTGTGTGGAACAATCATCATGTCTAGATGTGCCTTTTGGGGTTTTCAACTTCTTCGAGTTATTTATTTTTACTGTTTCCATGGAAATGTAACTTAGAATTTCGTTTCCGGAACAGAACTCGAAAACTATAAGACATATCTCAACGAAACTTGGTGTGTGGAACAATCATCATATGTAGATGTGCCTTTTGGGGTTTTCAACTTCTTCGAGTTATTTTTTTTACCGCTTCAATAGAAATGTAACTTAGAATTTCGTTTCCGGAACAGAACTCGAAAACTATAAGACATATCTCAACGAAACTTGGTGTGTGGAACAATCATCATGTGTAGATGTGCCTGAAAGGCCCGATAGGCTTATGGCATTGCACGGTGTCCGGCCGTCTGTAAACTTTTAGCATTTTGTCTTCTTCTCCAGAACTACTTTGTCTAAGGAGCTGAAATTTTGTGTGTTGTGTTTAGTTGAAAAAGGTTCATAGTCACTGTTATTCAACAACTATTCTTCAATAAATTTTCCCAAAGGCGGGGGATATGGCCGACTCTGTCTGCATGTTATATTTGAAATGGTTATATTTTGAGAAAAAAATTAATGCTCTTTCCTTTCAGCCTTACACTGCTGTATATCCCTCACTGTGCTTACAGGAGTTTGCTTCCATGTATCTATTGTTTCAAGTCACTCGATTGAATCAATACTATGAATTAATTTCCAAAATTAAGTTCGTAAAGTGAAATAAAAATGTCAAACTTTAACAGTCAGGGGTATAAGTGAGTCATGCTCACCGTTTTAACTCATCAAGCCTTGGTCACAGGGTTTCATGACCTAAAAACCTATTTTCAATCATTCTCAAGTATGAGAAGCTCTAGACAGCTCCTTGGCCAATGGGGGATACTTAATTGTAGATTTCGTGACCCTGTGACCCCATATGTCGGTCACAGGGATCATGACCTAACAACCTTTTTGTTGCTTGTTAAAGATATTCTAACCTCAGGGGGTAGGCTTTCGCGGAAATGATTCTGACAACAGTAAAGAATAACGACACAAAAGTATTGGATTGCAAATCCACCCCAAAATAGTAGAAAAAACGTTTTTATCCCACCGGTATGTAATATCGTGGGATATAGTCATCACCCTGTCCGTCTGTCCCTCCGTCCGTCCGTCCGTCTGTCCCTCCGTCCGTAATCATTTCGTTTCCGGAGCAGAACTCGAAAACCGTTCATGATATCTTTCTGAAACTTTCCATGTGTATTACCCACCAACTGAAGTGGTGCCTTTTGATATTTTCAGATTTCTGAATTTTTTTTTTTTTTTCGTTTCCATAGAAACTTGTTGAAATTGGACTTTGTTCAGAGACAGGTTCGTTTCCGGAGCACAGCTCCAAAACTGTTCATGTTATCATCCTGAAGGTTTGCATGTGTATTACCCACTAACTGAAGTGGTGCCTTTTGATATTTTCAGATTTCTGAAAATTTTATTTTTTTTCGTTTCCATAGAAACTTGTTGAAATTGGACTTTTTTCAGAGACAGGTTCGTTTCCGGAGCACAGCGCCAAAACTGTTCATGTTATCGTCCTGAAAGTTTGCATGTGTATTACCCACTTACTGAAGTGGTGCCTTTTGATATTTTCAGATTTCTGAAAATTTTATTTTTTTTCGTTTCCATAGAAACTTGTTAAAATTGGACTTTGTTCAGAGACAGGTTTCTTTCCGGAGCACAGCTCCAAAACCGTTCATCATATCTTCCTGAAACTTTCCATGTGTATTACCCACCAACTGAAGTGGTGCCTTTTGATATTTTCAGATTTCTGAAATTTTTATTTTTTTTCGTTTCCATAGAAACTTGTTGAATTTGGACTTTGTTCAGAGACAGGTTCGTTTCCGGAGCACAGCTCCAAAACTGTTCATGTTATCGTCCTGAAAGTTTGCATGTGTATTACCCACTAACTGAAGTGGTGCCTTTTGATATTTTCAGAATTCTGAGAAAAACATTTTTTTTCGTTTCCATAGAAACTTGTTGAATTTGGACTTTGTTCAGAGACAGGTTCGTTTCCGGAGCACAGCTCCAAAACCGTTCATCATATCTTCCTGAAACTTTGCATGTGTATTACTCACTAACTGAAGCGGTGCCTTTTGATAGTTTCAGATTTTTTCTGAAAAATTAATTTGTTTCTGTTTCCATAGAAACATGAGAGGGATGTTGGTTGTTGTTGATTTTGGCTGCTTCTAAAACCCTTAACATACCTGAAACTCACCATCTGTAATACCCACTAACTGAAGTACGATAGTCTATACACAAGTATCTATCAAAGATGTGTTTTACAATTTTTGTGGAACCGGTGGGATATGTCATCTTCTGATGACTCTTGTTAAAAAATACTTTATTTTTACAGCCGCCAAACGTTTCATTAGCCAATCAGCTGCTAGCAGAGGTGTGACATGTTACTCAGGAGTCCTGCTCAACGAGCATCCTCGATAATCCAGCGCTATTGTTCCGATAAATCTACACACAAGCGCTGGAAAACAGTAAGGGTATTTATCCCTTACCTAGTTACCTCCTCTTGGGTCCATGTTATCCAATCAGAAACGAAACGCAGACACTATCTGCGTAAACAACTCGACCAATCAAAACGCATCACTACCGTTGTTTATAGAAACAAACATAGCGGCGGCCGACTCACTCGATTACGATAAAGTTTGTAACAAATTCAGCGTAGAAAACCTGACAGAAACTCAAAAGAAAGTTTTAAGAAGTCTGTACGAGAAGAAGGGTGTATTCATGTCCATCAAAACGGGTGGAGGTAAATGATTAAAATCCCTGTGCTACCAGGCAATCCCAATCATCTGCGAAAGCCAAGATCCTGACACGAGAGTGCTTGTTATTTCACCCTTGATTTCAAGTGATCTCATTGGTTGTTAGAAAGCAAGCGTTTCGCTGAGTCATTGCGAAGGGAGGTAACTAGGTTAAGGATTAATACTCTTACTGGATTATCGAGGATGGCTCAACGAGTAGCTGGCTTATGTTATTGTTTACATTATACACTCGTATAGCCGTCACGTATTTTTCACTGATTTCACTTGTCAAAACAGCCTTAACGTGATCAAAGCTATTAGAAACAATGTCGGCATATTCTGTTCAGTCGTTAATTAACTTTGGTTGTTGTACACATGTGTTTAGATTGTTTAGTCTCCGATAATGCCGAGTGGATATTTCAGCGTAAATCTACTGCCATTGTCTTTTCTTTGTGTCATTTTGAAGTGTCAGTTCTATAGAGTTACTGCGTGAATGTCCATCACTGACCATTTCCGTTATGCCAGACTCTTATTCTAGCAATGAGATCTCGCTTTGAACAACGTAAGTCAAGCGATAATAAATATTTGAATGAAGAACAAGCGAATTTACCAAATGATCGGGATACATATCTCGTTAATGTGTCTCACGTTTATCTATTCCATTATTTCACAGTTGAAATGAAATAACAGCACATATGTAGGATACTATCTCAAAGTATTTTGATTCAATAAAACAATTCATTGAACAATGTGTTCCCACAATTATACAAAATTGGATCGGCAAACAAACCAGAAGTCATTCTAATCCTACTCAACGAAAAACGAGACTTATGCGACGTATATATCTATATCATTTTAGAAATTAAAATAAATACATATAAATAGTTGCACTACATTGTGATGATTTTCTAACGAGTTCAATTGTTAACAACACTTTACATGTCCTTATTGATTTAAATAACTAACCTGTTGTCACCATGTGATTGCTAATCCATGTACATCAGCGTGCATCATACATAATAGTGAATGACCGGCTGCTATCACCGACGAAACAACAGAACATAATATTCTTCAATTTCGTTTGCTGAATATAACATTCCTAATTTTGATTGGCTCACTATGTCCAGACTGAATATCGCCTATATGTGTATCTTTATTTTAACTAACGACTGGTTCAGTATCACCAGTTACGTCATATGACAGGACGTTGGCAATATCTTGACCGCCACCTCTTATATAATTGAACCAGTCCAGTGACCGATATCTGGCATCAAAGCAAAGGTGTTAATGCATTAAGCGCAATTAGTGAGTGTTGATTACATGACTAACTTCTGAACAATATAGAATTAATATAGAAATTAAAAGCTAGATTTTCAGCATTCTACATTAACATTTCATCGATTTTACCCAAATAACATGGTAGTGATGGAACAGAATCTGAAAGAAAATGTGTACCGAAAAAGAAGACGCCCTTTTCATTTGCATTTGAAATTAATCATGATTCCTTATCATAGATACATCATTGTAGGCTTTAAAATCTTTTGACATTTTCACCTGCCACATGTCTCTACAGTTGTATTACACTGAATAAAATAACTGTCTCAATGTAAGTAATTGTAAATGTACAAGATTATAAATTTAACGATAGCTCGATTTTTCCCCCTCTAAAAACTGTTAACCAGTACCAATGTTGAAAATTTCTAAGTTTTATGCAATTATTCTATTATGAATAAAAAGTCACCATGAGAAATATTGACTCAGTAGACCTCAAACTATACAGGCCTCTTGAAACTTAAAATCAAGCACAACAAACAAATAAATAATAGTGACGTTTACAATTGAAATTATTCATTTCAAAACATATTGTAGCCTATACAAAATAACCTAACACTCCACTCGATTGGGGAAAGACCACAACTAAAACCAACGATTAAATATCGAAAAATGCTTCAAAAACTCCGAAATTACTCACTACAGACGCACAAATACCCATTCTATCGGAAACTTACAATGTCAAAAGTTGTTATTATGTTTTAAACGAATCATTGACGAAAATCGACAAATCGCCAAAGTATTCCATCGTAGCAACTCCTGAGTATGACGTCACATCGCTAACGAAGGTTATGCTACACTGAGGGGCCACGGAAAACTGTTTGAAGAATGAGATAATGAGCAGGCCAAATTTACTCACTTTGAACCGCGATATCTGGCTAAGTAGATGACACTTCGAAATAATAGTTAGTGTTTTGTTTACTTGAAAGTATGGTCTATATAATTAAACGAATTAACATCAAACAAAACTGAGAGGTTCTATATCTTTAACAATGTATTATACTTAGATTACTTATATGTCAACCTTAGAAAATACATAAATGAATTCCCGATGAGCTAGAGAGCCCATGGCTCTATTTTTGCTTGTTGTGGCTGTGGAGAAGGTGTAACAGGGAAAGGCCAGACCCTTAGTTTCTGAGCTGCTTCGGAGCTTTCAGATGTCCAACAAACACTAATCTAGTTTTATAATCATTTAAAATGATGCATTTGATATCCAATATAACATTAGTTGAGAAAAGCACAAACGATAAAGCGTAAATGTACGGCTTTAATCAACTTGTGCTGATATATTAGATGTCAGAAGATATTCTGAGATATGGTGAGATTCTCTAAGTATCATGTTTATCATTAAACCCTCGTTTTCAGCATCACTGGAAATCATGGCGACTGGACAGCATTCACGACTTCCAGTTACACGGTCCTTTAGTCAGTATGAGCCACTGACCAAACGTCTTCACAATCTCCTGAAGGACTACAAGGAGGGATTCTCTGTACCCAAGGAACTGATCCAGAACGCAGATGATGCTGGAGCAAGGCATGTGTGTTTCCTGTACGACTGTAGAGATAACCTAGATGCCAGATCAAACCTGGTGGAGGAGGGACTGGCAGAGTTCCAGGGACCAGCGTTATGGGCATTCAACGATGCACAGTTTACTGAGCAAGATTTTGAAAACATACGGAAACTTGGAGGGGCAACAAAAGAAGAAGACACCACAAAAGTGGGTAAATTTGGACTTGGTTTCAACTCAGTTTACAATATTACTGACATACCAAGCTTCATCAGCGGCAACAGGGCAGTAATTTTCGACCCTCATTCTGTTTACTTGGGGGAATCTGGGCGGAGTACTGACCTGAAGGAAGAAACAGATGCACAAATCGTTGAAAGATGGAAGAATCAACTCAAGCCTTTTGATGGTATCTTCGGATGCAATCTCAGATCAAGAGATACAGTATGCAGTGGAACACTTTTCCGGTTCCCTCTCAGAACAGAGCAACAAGCTCAAAGAAGCGAGATAAAGAATCTCTACTACACAGATCCTCAGATGCGCGAGTTTATCAAAGTGTTTGCCAAGCATTCTGGAAATCTACTCATATTTACACAAAATGTCCAATGTGTAACCTTTTTTCATCTAACTAAGGAGGGGAAACCAAAAGATGTCACGATGATTGTTGATGTAAGGAAAACTACCTTAGACAAACAACTTGTATTCTCTGATTCTAGGCAAATAGTAGCTCCATCAAATATTCTTAAATACAGCTCTGATGCTCTGCATACTGAAAACGAACATGAGGACCTCTGTTATATCGATGAACAGATTGAAATCGAGCAGTGTTTCTCATCACATGCTTTCAACAAAGTCTGTAACATTCAGTCCTCCACCAGCAAACTCAATTGGCGTTTGACATGGTCTATAGGCTGCACTGAAGCAAAGATGTATGCCACTGAATCATCATTAAAGGGTCTAGTTCCTTTGGCAGCTGTGGCAATACCGCTGACGAATGTACCTCAAAGACACCCTGCCTTTGTTCATCTTTCTGATTGTGGAAAGGGATTTTATGAGCAGGGTCATCTCTTCTGTTTCATGCCACTTCCCATAGAGACCTCCTTTATGGTTCATATCAATGCAACTTTTGCACTGACATCAGACAGAAGACACCTTTGTGTCAAAAGCTCAGACAATACTGACAACTCAGAGTCAGAATGGAACAGAATCTTGATGACTAGAGTCGTGACACAAGCATGGGTGTATGGGCTTCATAATTTAGGTTGCACATCTGAAAACGATGAAAAGATATACTACAGTTTGTGGCCGACAAAAGATCAATTAACAGTTGTTGATGGATTTCTTGACAGTTTCTACCAGTTTATTGTCAACGAGAATGTGAAGGTATTTTGGGGAGTTGGTGGTCAGTGCTGCTCTTTTGAAGAAATGATGATTCTTGATCCTCAACTTCGACATGATCAAAAAGTTGGCTACATAGCTTTTTCTGTTTTCAAGCAATCCATGAGAGATTCCAACTTGATGATAGTCGACCTGCCTCGCCACATAATTGACAGTTTCATTGGCTGTAAAATCAATCTTGGAGAAAGGATTTGTACAGAACAGGATTTCTTTGAAAAATATGTTTTTCCAAGCATATTGTCAACATTTCTTTCAAATCATGATAGAAATGCTCTCACAAAGTATGCACTGCTGTCAAAGAGTTCTTCTTTAAGACAACTAGTCCAAAGTCACACATGCATTCCCACCATTCCAAATGGGACTTTGAGAAACACAACCGACGTTGTCCACCCATCAAGGCTAGCTGCCTCTCTCTATTTGAAAGAAGAAGACGTCCTTCCAGAAGCTGACTTCCGTGGCCATGACGAACTTTCAGTGTTAGAGAGCCTTGGAATGAAATGTGATGAGATATCATCGGAGCAGATTTTAGAGAGAGCTTCCTTTATTCAGAATAAGCAAAACCCTCTTATCACAAGGAGTCTGTTGAAGTACTTGAACAAAGACTCTTCTTTAAACACTGCATGCAAACGTTACAAATGTCATGGGAAAATTCGACAGAGACTCAAAAATGCTGAAATTTTTCCTGTTTTACCAAAACCAAACCGTTGGCCCTTTCATTGGAAAGGTAAAAAAGGGTTATCATCAGCAGTAAGTATGTATGATACAAATGTTATCAATCTAGTTGGATGCAGTGAGAAAATTTTGGACATTGAAATGTTGGGAATCCAGTCTGGATCTGAAATTCTGTCCTGGCTCGGTGTTAGAGACAAACACAATGTTGATATCCAAACAGTAGTTAATCAACTTAAATGCTTGTACTCAGAAAGGAGTGGACATACTAAGAAGAAAATGAAACTGACAGAAATATGCACTAGTGTGTATAAATACCTGGAGAAGAAGTGTTTGATGAGAGATTGCCAATATATCCTAGCTTCCCTCAAGTCTGACCCTTGCATCCTTACACAGTATGGATTCATTGAACCACAGAGGATGGCGATGAATCTTCTGGTTCCTTTGAAACCATATCTGTACCAAGTAGAGGAACACTTTCATCAATTTTATCCAAATATCCTTAAAGCACTTGGCATAAAAGATTATTTCACCACAGAAGAAATATGTAATGTCCAAAGAGAAATTACAAGAACCCAATTGCAACATGGACGACCACTCGAAGGCGAGGTACTTGCATGTTTTTGCAAGGTAGTTCAAGTCCTTGTTGATGCCATGGTGAGAAACAATGAACATATTTCTGAAATTCAACTTCCAAGTGTAGATGGACACCTACATCAGGCTAGTAATTTATGTCTCAATGACTGTGAATGGCTTCCTGAACAGAGACATATGAGATTTTTGCATCCTAATATTACACCAAAAGACGGCCAAGCACTTGGTGCAAAGACAAAGAGAGAAGCAAGTCTTCAGAGTCATATGACATCAATTCCCTATGCTACAGGATTTGGACAGAGTGAAGAACTAACAAAAAGACTCCGTAGGATACTAGAGGTATACCCAAAAGATGTTACCATCCTAAACGAACTGCTTCAAAATGCAGATGATGCAGGGGCAACAGAGTTGATGTTTATAAAAGACTTTAACAATTACAGGTCAGAGAAGGTGTTTGGAGAAGAATGGAAACATCTTCAAGGACCTGCGTTGTGTGTTTTCAACAACAGCCACTTTCGAGATGAAGATTTCCAAGGAATTCAAAATCTTGGTGAAGGAAGCAAAAGTAATGATCCTTTGAAAAGTGGTCAGTATGGAGTAGGATTCAATGTTGTTTACCATCTAACTGATGTGCCTTCATGGATTACAGTAGGTCCAAGGATTGAGAAAACCCTATGTGTACTTGACCCTCATCAAAAGTACATACCAAGGACAGGACAACCAGGAATTCAGTTTAAACATCTTCAAGACTTGAGACAGATGTTCAAAGATGTATTCTCATGCTATCATGAAGATAAAGTGTTGAATAGACCAACGGGTACACTTTTTCGGTTTCCTCTTAGAACTTCAATAATGGCTGATGAATCAAGGATATCCCAACATGAAACAACAACAAAGGACATTGAAGAAATGCTAGTTACATTCAAAACAGAAGCATGGACATCAATGTTGTTTTTGTCAAATGTTCGAAAGATTACCATTGCATCAATTACAAGAAAAGGGAAACTAGAAGTTGAGTACAGAGTTGAAACAGCCTTGTCAAGAGATGGCGATAAGAAAATGGATAACTTCGTGGCAAGACTGAAGACATTGTTTCCTAATCCAAACCTTCAAGACATAGATTCAGAGCAAGTCATTGTCGTCAAAACTATCAAGGACTCAAAGAATTCAGAGGAATGGCTCATCGTTCAGCAAGTTGGATTCATGTCTTCTCAACCCATTCCAGAGGACATTCTTTACTACTGGAGAAATGGACTGATTCAGTTGCTCCCAAGAGGGGGAGTCGCTCTTTCTCTTACTCAATGTGCTTGCAATGGAAAACTCTTCTGTGTTCTCCCTTTGCCTGGGGAAACAGGGTTGCCTGTACATATCAATGGTCACTTTGCACTCGGTCATGAGGCAAGACGGGATCTCTGGCATGGAACAAACGACTACAGGGTGCAATGGAATAGTCACGTGATACAGGCTATCATTTGCCCATCATATATTGCAGCACTCAAATATTTCCAGAGCTATTCCCCAGAATCGTGTCAAAGGGGAGAGCTCAACAAATGGATAGAGGACTATTACAGACAATTCCCAAGGATTGAACAAGCTTCAGGCAAATACATGCATCATTTGGTGAAGTCCTTCTACACAGAAGTTGGAAGTCAAAGTGATTCCATTTTCCCAGTAATTCTTCCGTCCAATGGCAAATTTCATCAGCAACCAGAAACTAGGGGGGAAATGGTCACTGCAATGTGGGTGTCAGTTACATGTACAAGTGAAACAGAGCGCTGTGGATATTTCAACACTTTGAAGACTGTCCTTGAAACCTCAACACCAAGCAGGGAAATGATGAATGCAACAGATACTAAATTCAGTGCTGAGAAACAGAGCGCGCACATTGAGAGAATTCTTAAAGATCTTGGAATGAAATTGGTTGAATCATCTAGTGAAATTCAGACACAGTTTGCTGAGACCAATTTCAAAGATGACATTCATGGTTCAACTCCAGAAGATGTTGTTCAGTTTCTAAAATCGAACTTTGAACATGATGATGGAGGATGTTGTATCCGGAGTGTCCCTGAGAAAGTACAAAACACACATTTCAAGTCTCTGGAAAATGTGAAAGCAGTTACCAAGTTTTGTAAGAAAATGAAAAACTTTAAATGCTCACTTCTTGGAATTCCTTTAAAAGTGACCCAATCAAACTTACTGACAAGATTTTCAGAGATTGATGTAACGTTTGTAACCAACTTTGGCCATCTTCTGCCATCTTCATCTGACAGGTTATTACACGAAGATCTTGTTTCACTGTATGACAAATGTGACCAGCAGAAGACAAAATGTATGAAACAAATGACTATTGAAGACTTTGCCATGCTGTTAAACGATGAAGTGGATTGTTTATTGTATCAACCAGGAGGGCCTGTTGTTATCCAGCTGAACGACCAGAACCAAAGATGGATTTGTGATCTGTGGACATTTCTTAGCAGTGAAGTAAAAGATCAGGAGGGAAACAAATGGTTAGAAGTAAGGGAAGATCGTCGGTTGACACCGGATGAATGGAAACAAATTACAAATGAGATTAGAATCAATGCCCTTCAACCGCTACAAAACTGGTCTCTTCTTCCAGCAAATGTTGATCCTGATCATACAGGAACGATTTCTCTGTATCCACTGAAGCAGCGTGAGCACATTATCAGCTTAAAACACACAGAGAACCCTTTTGAAAAGGCCCTTAAGAAATTACCTGTTCCCAAACTTACAAAGAATGTAATTTTCGACAGTGAGTCAGAGCAATTATATCAAGAAGGCTTGATGCTTTGTAAAAACCTTGTCGCAAGTTCAGATGATCCCAGGAGAATGTTGACAGCACTGGCGAATTTAACCATCAATGACACAAATTTTACACAAAATGAATTCAGCATTGTTTTGGAATATTTTTCAAGTAAAATTGACAGTTTAAGAGACAGGAGTCTCCTCAGTAAATTGAAGCAGTTACCATTTTACCCTTCACTCTCAGGGCAGTGTACAACCCTACAGAAATGGCGCCAAGTTTTTTGTGTTACTGATTCAATGCCACTCATTCCTGTAAATGGTTTACATGAACTGTTTGCAAGTCTTGGCCAATTGTTCATAAAGCAGGATTTTTATAATGAAAATTTACTAAAACATCTAAAAATTGAAGAATGGACGAGAGCGAAGGTGTATGCTTTTGTTATTGTTCCTAATTTGATGCAGTTGTCCACAGACGCAAGTATGAAGCATCTTCTTCATATCAGAGATCAAATATTTGGACCAAATTATCATTCCAATGAAGAATCAACAGAACTCATTGAGAGACTGAAAGAGACACCTTTTATAGCTACAAGCGATGGAAAACAACGCTGTGCGTCTGATTTTTACAATAGCAGAAAACCTGAATTCAAACTGCTATGTCCTCCAAGTGCTTTTCTCCCAACACCATACAATAAAGATGAATGGCAAGATTTATTGAAAGAACTTGGTCTAAAGAATCAGTTATCTGTAGAGGATTTCGTAAATATTGCAAGTGATCTGGAGGAAATGTCAGGACAAGGCATAACAAGTGAAGTGAAACAGAAATCAAAACTTTTAACAGAACTGTTGCAAAAAAGAGAGAATGTCAGAGAAGAAGAAATTTGGAAGAGGATTAGGAATACAAGGTTCGTTCTACCTTTCGACATAACAGCTGAAGGATCTCATGGCAGGGATCTTGATAGCATCCACCCTCAATTTGAAAATGCCGAAAAATTGGTTGCATATTCAGACTGTTGTGATCCAATCCACTGTGACACAGTTTGGACAAGCTGCAGTATGTGGACAAATGATGCTGATCCAACCATGCATATGAATCGACAGGATTCAGTGGAAGTGCTAAATCAGCTGGGGGTAACTCAGGAACCATCATTGGAACATTACATTGTTCATCTTCAAAATATTAGCATGGCCTTAAGACAGAAGGATGTTTTTTTCCGAAAGCAACATCAATCTCTTCTACAAAATATATTCACAGACATGTATGATAAGCTGCAGAAATACATGCCCAATGCTGCAATCAAGGAAATGGCATTTGCCTTCCCGGTTGTGTTTATTGTTGAAACCTGTGAACTTGTTTCCGCTGCCGAGGTTGTTATTGAGCTTAGAGCATCAGAAAACATACCTGGTTATATTTTTAGAGCACCAACATTTTTTGGAAGATTCTTTAAACTTTTTGAATACGTTGGTGCTCAGAAAACAGTCTCTTCAAAAACATATGCAACTGTCCTGCACCGGTTATACAGAATGACCAACGGTACAAAGCTCAATGTTAATGAACTCAAGATTGTGGAAAGGGTTGTGATGAACTTAGTTCGGTGCCTTTCAAAAGAGAAGGCGATTGTTGACATTGGTAAACTCTATCTTCCAAATGAAGACTGTATGCTTGAGAATTCATCTTCACTTGTGCTGAAAGACAGTGATGATTTGGCCATAAGAATGGAAAGCAAGCATTTGAATTACTTCCTGGGATCTGATAGCATAGGATTCCTTCTGGCAAAACTACCAGAAGAACAGAGACTGGTTCCCCTAAGTAGTCTGGTCACAGAGACACTCGCATCAAAGTGTTCTGAACATGTTTCTAGCTGTGGGGAAGCTAGGGTTTATGAACAAAGGATAAAATCCTCTGCTTTTATCAATGGAATTTTACGTATTTGCAAATATCTGAGCAAAGAATTGTCAACCAATGAATGTTCGGAAATTCAAAAACGAATTTCACAAATCAGTATCAATCAAGTTGAAGACTTAGAAACAGTACTCATCCTTGAAGGAGACGAAATTGAAGGAAGCGGTAAAAGGAAAAGTTGTCTCATTTTGATGACTACTGATCATGAAGCAGGGAGCTCGGATGGCTTCTGTAAGATATATATCAGCTCAGTGCACAGTCAAGAAGACACAATTACTCAAATTGCATTTGCCATAAACTCTCTTGCAAATGATCACTTGGGAAAGTATACAAGTCTTGTTGAGAAGATGTTGTTGATGGAACCAGAGAGAATTCACTCATATTTGGATAAGTATGAAATAAAGAAGTACACAAAAACAAACAAGAAATCGTCAGTTGTCTATCCAAAAGTGGGAATAAAGATTCCAGAAGAGTTTCGTGACAAGCTATCCAACAAATTCTTCACCTTCTCTGTCGGAGAGTATGTAGGACTTTGTAAGAACGAAGCTGATGCTGCAAAGGGGAGCCTACCAGTCTATGTTTATGCCATTGTAGATGAGGTGGAGAACGACAGTTCCCCAAGTACAGCAAGATACCACCTTAAGGTCAAGGACGATGTGACAAAGAGTGTGTCAGCAACAAGGATGTATAAATTATACAGATAAGAAACTGACAAGCTACTCGGTAGATAATATGCTGTAGAATAACATGCAGTTTGTGGATACCTTGTGAGAAAATTGGATGCAACTTTCAGGATACCTTGTGAGAGAAATACATGCCATAGTGTAGATAATGTGTGAGAGAATAACGTGATACTTCATAGATACTATGTGAAACAATTACTTGATACTTTGTGGATACCATGTGAGAGAATTAAATGCAATAGTGTAGATAATGTGTGTGAGAATAACGTGATACTTCATAGATACTATGTGAAACAATTACTTGATACTTTGTGGATACCATGTGAGAGAATTACATGCAATAGTGTAGATAATGTGTGTGAGAATAACGTGATACTTCATAGATACTATAGCTATGTGAAACAATTACTTGATACTTTATAGATGTCAGGTGAGAGAATTACTTTAATACTTTGTAGATACTATGTGACAGAATTACTTGATACATTGTTGATGTCATGTGAAAAAAAATATAAAGTAGTTAGAAATATTTGATACTTTGTGGATACCATGTGAGAGAATTTTGTGATGCTTTACGGATGCCATGTGAGAGAATTTTGTGATGCTTTACGGATGCCATGTGAGACAATTATTTTATACTTTAAAGATACCATGTGAGAGAATTACTTGATACTTGATACTTGATATTTGATACCATATTTGAGCAAAACATGCAATTTTTGGATACCATGTGACAGAACTACATATAACCTTTTAGGTACCATGTTTGAGAATAACATGTACTTTTTAGATACTATGTTTGAGAATACATGTAAGATTTTAGGAACCATATTTAAGAATAACAAGTAACTTTTTAGATACCATGATTGAAAATAACATGCAACATTTTAGGTACCATGTCTGTGAATAAAATTTACCTTTGTACAACGTGAGAGTAAAACATGCAGTGTTGTAGATATAATATAAGAAAATGACATGCAAGTTTGAAGATACCATGATTGAAAATGACATGCAATTTTGTAGATAGTCTGATACCATGTGATTATATTTTGTAGATACTATGTGAAACAATTACTTGATATTTTATAGATGTAATGTGACTTTGTAGATACTATGTGAAACAATTATTTGATACTTTATAGATGTCATGTGAGAGAAGTTCTTTATACTTTGTAGATACTGTGTGAAACAATTACTTGATATTTTATAGATGTAATGTGACTTTGTAGATACTATGTGAAACAATTACTTGATATTTTATAGATGTAATGTGACTTTGTAGATACTATGTGAAACAATTATTTGATACTTTATAGATGTCATGTGAGAGAAGTTCTTTATACTTTGAAGATACTGTGTGAAACAAATACTTGATATTTTATAGATGTAATGTGACTTTGTAGATACTATGTGAAACAATTACTTGATACTTTATGGATGTAATGTGACTTTGTAGATACTATGTGAAACAATTATTTGATACTTTATAGATGTCATGTGAGAGAAGTTCTTTATACTTTGTAGATACTGTGTGAAACAATTACTTGATATTTTATAGATGTAATGTGACTTTGTAGATACTATGTAAAACAATTACTTAATACTTTATAGATGTCATGTGAGAGAATAACTTTATACGTTGTAGATACTATGTGAAATAATTACTTGATACTTTATAGATCATAGATGTCATGTGAGAGAACTACTTTATACTTTGTCGATACTATGTGAAACAATTACTTGATACTTTATGGATGTCATGTGAGAGAACTACTTTATACTTTGTAGATACTATGTGAAACACTTACTTGATACTTTATGGGTGTCATGTGAGAGAACTACTTTATACTTAGTCGATACTATGTGAAACAATTACTTGATACTTTATGGATGTCATGAGAGAGAACTACTTTATACTTTGTAGATACTATGTGAAACAATTAGTTTATACTTTATAGATGTCATGTGAGAGAACTACTTTATACTTTGTCGATACTATGTGAAACAATTACTTGATACTTTATGGATGTCATGTGAGAGAACTACTTTATACTTTGTAGATACTATGTGAAACACTTACTTGATACTTTATGGGTGTCATGTGAGAGAACTACTTTATACTTTGTCGATACTATGTGAAACAATTACTTGATACTTTATGGATGTCATGAGAGAGAACTACTTTATACTTTGTAGATACTATGTGAAACACTTACTTGATACTTTATGGGTGTCATGTGAGAGAACTTCTTTATACTTTGTCGATACTATGTGAAACAATTAGTTTATACTTTATAGATGTCATGTGAGAGAACTACTTTATACTTTGTCGATACTATGTGAAACAATTACTTGATACTTTATGGATGTCATGTGAGAGAACTACTTTATACTTTGTAGATACTATGTGAAACAATTACTTGATACTTTATGGGTGTCATGTGAAAGAACTACTTTATACTTTGTCGATACTATGTGAAACAATTACTTGATACTTTATGGATGTCATGAGAGAGAACTACTTTATACTTTGTAGATACTATGTGAAACAATTACTTGATACTTTATGGATGTTATGAGAGAGAACTACTTTATACTTTGTCGATACTATGTGAAACAATTAGTTTATACTTTATAGATGTCATGTGAGAGAACTACTTTATACTTTGTCGATACTATGTGAAACAATTACTTGATACTTTATGGATGTCATGTGAGAGAACTACTTTATACTTTGTAGATACTATGTGAAACAATTACTTGATACTTTATGGGTGTCATGTGAAAGAACTACTTTATACTTTGTCGATACTATGTGAAACAATTACTTGATACTTTATGGATGTCATGAGAGAGAACTACTTTATACTTTGTAGATACTATGTGAAACAATTACTTGATACTTTATGGATGTTATGAGAGAGAACTACTTTATACTTTGTAGATACTATGTGAAACAATTACTTGATACTTTATGGATGTCATGTGAGAGAACTACTTTATACTTTGTAGATACTATGTGAAACAATTACTTGATACTTTATGGATGTCATGAGAGAGAACTACTTTATACTTTGTAGATACTATGTGAATCACTTACTTGATACTTTATGGATGTCATGTGAGAGAACTACTTTATACTTTGTAGATACTATGTGAAACAATTACTTGATACTTTATGGATGTCATGTGAGAGAACTACTTTATACTTTGTAGATACTATGTGAATCACTTACTTGATACTTTATGGATGTCATGTGAGAGAACTTCTTTATACTTTGTCGATACTATGTGAAACAATTAGTTTATACTTTATAGATGTCATGTGAGAGAACTACTTTATACTTTGTCGATACTATGTGAAACAATTACTTGATACTTTATGAATGTCATGTGAGAGAACTACTTTATACTTTGTAGATACTATGCCTGAAAGGCTCGATGGGCTTATGGCATGGCGTCCGGCGTCCGTCCGTCTGTCCGTCCGTCCATCCGTCTGTAAACTTTTCGCTTTTTCGACTTCTTCTCCAGTTCCAATGACTCTAGAGAGCTGAAATTTTATGTGAAGACTCCTTGGCCATTGGGGATTCTAAATTGTAGATTTCGTGACCCCGTGACCCCAAATGGGGTCACAGGGGTCACATCCTTAAAAACCTATTTTCATCTTCTTCTCAAGTTCCAAAAGGTCTAGAGAGCTGAAAAGTTGTGTGCCGACTCCTTGGCCAATGGGGATTCTAAATTGTAGATTGTGTGACCCTGTGACCCCAAATGGGGTCACAGTGGTCATGATCTAAGAACCTATCTTTTGCTTGTAAACAATAACTTAAATAACTTCAAATATTCAACTTTAGATAGTAAATCAATGAAATCCTGATGAGCTACAGAGCCCATGGCTCTATTTTTAATATCTTGAAGCTGCCATACACCTCACACCAGACAGTGTGTGGCTTGTGGACATAAATAACTCAATGGAGTTCGAAAATAAGAACCGTGTGATTATTTTTTCCGGAGTTATTGCCCTTGTTCCGTATTTTTGGACTCTGTTCATGGTATCTCCAAAGGGGACAGCTATTCTCAGAAACTGTTTAAGATAGAGTTTCCAAATTTGGTGTGTGGCTTGTGGACATAAATACCTTGATGGAGTTCGAAAATAAGAACCGTGTGATTGTTGTCATTTATTGTGTCTGGCGGGGGATGTTGATGACTATGTGTTCTTGTTGTACATATATATATATATATATATATATATATACATATATATATATATATATATATATATATATATAGTGAGAGAGAGAGAGAGAGAGAGAGAGAGAGAGAGAGAGAGACAGACAGACAGACAGACAGACATATAATTACATCAACTGTAAACCAAACCAGATTGTATTCAATTTTATCACAACATTTATGCAAATTCAAATTAAAACATTCTGATATGTCATGATGATATGTGCATAACCGAATTTATATATGACCTTTCAATGGCTTTATTGTACATAAAAATACTTTTAAAGAGCTGCTTGAAACGTACGTCGCTTTACTCGGACTCTGATAAATGAGTTGTCTTATTATTATTCACCTTATGTTCTAAAGAAGATGTTTAACAATGTTTTTAAACTTATGTTTTTCTTTTATTTGCTTTTATGATATATTACATATAAAACACTAATTCCTTAAATGTATTTTAAAACAATGTTAACGAAATTATTTGTGATGGAATATTCAACTTTTCACAAAGAAATTGATATCTAAAAGAAAATAATGATTTTATAAATATGTATAATCATATGTGATTTTACAAGATCACTGAATATATTGTTTTTAATCTTTTTATTGAAATCTATGTTTTGTTTAATTTATAGTGAAACACTGAATTACTGTACTGACTTCTTTATATAGTAAATATATAGGTAGCTCTCTATATTATATAATATGTTTACCTGTATATGTGCTTGGTATTTGTTTGTTCTCTTGGTTATTATGCCATTCTGAATGAATAGAATTCTTCTTATAAACTATAAATTCAAATCAATAATGTTTTAATTGGTTGACATTTAAGTCAATTTGGATAATATGAACACGTGTATACGTGTCTTTCAGATGCAATGCCTGTGGTGTTTTTTTGTAATGGACATGCATTGACGTTTATATTTGTATGTAATCATGATTACATTTGTTATGAATACTATTACACATGTATTTCTATTCTACTATATAATATTATGGAAACTTTTGGAAACTTTGGGAAACTTTAGCATGTAAATTGGATGTCAGGACATGCATTGACTTGTACATCTGATGATCAGAAGTGCCTGCACTCTTGTGTTTTGTAAACTGGAAACTGATTTTATTTATGATGGAAACACATTTACCTTGACATATACGCCTGCATATCTTGTGTTTATTATAGTTGAAAAATATTAACCTTTACACCTTTGGGTGGATATCTTGTATTTTGTAAACTGGAAAATTATGTAAATTATAGTTGAAAAATATTAACCTGTACGTCTATGCCTTCACATTTTGTATTTTTTAAACTATAAACTGATATCAGTTGCGATTTAACACATTAACCTTTACGTCTATGCTTACACCTTGTGTTTAAGGAATACAACAAGTCAAAAGCAATTAATTGTTTATCTCCATATATTTGTATTACGTATGAACTTAAATGTATTTGTATAAATAGTTTGATGCAATAGGAAACCATCTGGCAGTAATAAATTCAACTGCTAAAATGTTAAAATCAGTGTATCAGTGTTTAAGAGAAACTCATAACTTCCTGAAAAGGAAATTATTAACTAATAAGTTTGTATAAATATATACTGATTGACGTGTAGTCAAAATTCAAACAGATAGGTTCATCCATTGTGTTGTTGGCGGCCACATATTCCAAACGTTATAAATGGTGTTACTTTATCAAGAAGTACCTACTGTTATCAAAAAGTACCAATTTGATGATAGTCAACTTAGTATGAAGATACGAAGGTAAAAGTAAAGATTTCAGATCGAAAAAACGGACAATGCATCGCGATTGACGCATGCCAATGAGTCCAACGTTAATTGAGAATCTTATCTATAATAGACAAAATGACAAAATTGGGTTGATAATGTTGAAAAGATCATATAACTACTGTGTATGTAAATGGGAGGTGCAGTTTCGGTTGCTGCACATGCATAATGATATAACTCGATTTTATTTGGAAACATATATTTGGCGATCAGGGATGAATATGCAAACTGAGTGAATTTATTTGTGTTTTAAACAGCACATGTGGTGAGTTGGAACGTAATAAAGCTAAATAAAATTTTATGAAACACAATGGATGCACCTTTAAAGGTGAATCCACTGTGTGTTTCATAAAATTTTAGTTGGCTTTAATACATTACAACACACCATATGTGCTGTTTACAATACAAACAAATTCACTCAGCTTGCATCCGCAATTGCCAAACATATCATAATTACAAGTTTCCAATTAAAATCGAGTAACATCATTAAGCATGTGCAGAAACCGAAAGTGCACGTCCTATTTACATGCACAGTAGTTATATGACCTATTGAACATTATCAACCCAAATCTGTTAGTTTGTCTGGTTTAAATAAGATTCCAAAATTACGTTTGACTCATTTGACTCATTCAATCAGAAATCGATACTTTTACCTTCATATCGTCAATATACTAAGTCGATTATCATCAAAATGGTAGTTTTTGGTAACAGTTGGTACTTCTTGATAAAATAAGACCATTTATAACGTTTGGCATATTTGACCCCCAACAACACAATGGATGTACCTTTAAGAGGTCTTAATAATTTGATGTGTGTTTTACGTAACACTTACTGTTCTTTGTATAATAAACTATTCTATGACATACCTATCAGAAATAAAATTTTCAATCTTTTATATGTTATGTTGTAATTCAGTGAGAAGCAATCTCATTAAAATCAGATTAAAGTAACATACCTCACTACGTTCTGCTTGCTAGGGGTCAGCCTTGACCCTGACTTTCACTTTCTTAAATTCAACCAATCAATAGATAATGAATAAGTCAGATGGCTTCTTACCCTCGTCGCTGATTGGCTGATGACCCCTAGAGAACAGTTCTGAGATATGATTTTAATGAGATTGAGTGAGAAAGAATTTGCGATGAGAATGATTACATAAAGATAAGTATTTATGGATGATAACTGCATCTTTTATCTCAATTGTGTAATGTGGAAACGTGTACGTCTCTCAAGAAAGTTATCTGCCGGTGCCAATCATCCATAAATGCTTAAAGGTGCATCCATTGTGTTTCATAAAATTTGATTTGACTTTAATACGTTCGAACACACCATATGTGCTGTTTACAATACAAACAAATTCACTAAGCTTGCATAGTCATCCTCAATCGCCAAATATATCATACTTACTAGTTTCCAATTAAAATAGAGTAACATCATTATGCATGTGCAGAAACCGAAAGTGCATGTCCTATTTACACGCACAGTAGTTATATGACCTATTAAACATTATCAACCCAAATGTTTTATTTTATCTGGTTAAAATAAGATTCCAAAATTACGTTTGACTCATTGGCGCGCGCCACACGCGGTGCATTGTCCGGTTTTCGATCAGAAATCGACACTTTTACCTTCATATCGTCAAAATACTAAGTCGAATATCATCAAAAAGGTAGTTTTCGGTAACAGTTGGTACTTCTCGATAAAGCAGGGCCATTTATAAGGTTTGGCATATTTGACCCCAAACAACACAATGGATGTACCTTTAATCTTATTTGAATTCCAGTTTCCAGTTTCAGGTCCAGCGGACTCATGAGGTTAACTCAGGGCCAACAATCACCATATCATTCCAATTTGGGATCTGGATATGAAGGGTTGAACAATTTTATGTCACTCACACTAGCCAAAAAATGTTTTTATTTTTTTTTATTTCCATTTTTTTCGGTACATTTCCACCCTAGTCAAGAATAATTTCAAATTTATACATTTAAAGTTTCATGTAACAACTTGAATTCCACATATGAGTTCAAAAAGTAGAAGATGTAATGCTCGCAATAACTATCTCCTTTCCCAGGGAGCTAGAATGAGGAGAACAAGATCTTCTAGGTCCAAAATAGGTGAAATAGCATATAAAATTACATGAGATTAACCCTTTCCCTGCCATGGGGTTGACATGCTGGCTATGTCTATCCAGATAGTACCCTTTAGAATGAGATATAATTCTTGGGAGTAAGCCAATCTGAATAACACTTTATTGTCCTCATTACAATGAATTCGGAAATTTGTGCAGCGCCAGTTCAAGCATTGTTCTATCCTTATAATGCTGAGCGCCAAGCAAGAAACTCCCATCTTTTAACGTATTTTGTTATGACGCAGCAGGGAATCGAACCCTGACCTACCGTGTGATGAGCAGACGCTCTACCAACTGAGCTACATCCCCAGTAAAAAGGGCTGCGGAGCGTTATTCTTATAAGCTATTGCAGCTTGTTTACCAATCCAATTCTTTAAAGAAATAAATATGTTTAAACCATATAAGGGCAGCAAGTACTATTGAAGGGAGAAAGTCCGCAAAACAAGTGTATGAGATAAGGCTCCTGCGACAGTCTGTTACTTGTTAACTTTTGGTTCAGGCTGTTTATTTTTGGAGGATTTTTTCTAACCATAAAAATTGACAATAAATCACTTTCGGGCTGGTAACTGTTGTAGCTATGCATTGCGCTGAATCCTCATACGGCTTCACACTATCTTAACCTAGCAAACCATGGCTATTGCTGCATTTAAATTCAGTGTAGCATTGTAGAACAGTTCTCTGCAGCAGACAATGTTGCAGAGCCCCTGGTGGGATTTGAACCCCAAATCTCTTGATCTGTCACAGACAGAAGAGTTAAGTGAAAGTAGTCGTGGTGGAGAATGACTATTTATTTTGAATAAATACACCATTTCACCGCCATTGAGAAAAGATCATGATCCAAGAATCTTGGTGTATTTTGAAAATCTCAAAATAGTCAATGCATTATAATGTTGGTTTACTTTGCATTTGAATGCAACAGACATGTACAAGTATGATCCCGAAATTAGAATTAAATTACCGGTATATGATAATAGGATGAACACATTACTTATTACCTGATGTACCTGAATATGTAATATATTCTTGTCATTATCATCTATCACCTGGATTTCTCCCTTTGTCTTCCTAATTTCTGAAAATTACCATCTCAAAAATGGTTAAAAAATGAATTCAGAGGGTTAAAGAAGAGCAACAGCCAATGACAGATTCTCCAGACTGGGGTACACAAGGGGCTTGTTCAGGATGAATATTGTATGTCGAAGACAGGGCACAGAGCAGCACAGCACGAGAACGTACACACCCTTTCCAGCAATCTTGATCTGGAAGATGAGGGGGAAGGCCATGATGAACACCGGGGTGTCGCAATGATAGCACCAGGCTGTCGGGTACTCCAGGAGGGGCAAGAATATACGAGGAATGTTGTCCACAAAGTCTTGTGTATCTGTAAGTAAACAGGATCAAACTGTTTTACCATATATCTCCATAGTAAGAAGCTATTCACCTGGACGTATTTAGGCCATAAGTCAAGGTACATAATAAATGTGGAATAGATGAAATCTGTCAAACTCTCATCGCTTTTAAGGTAATTGCAAACTGCCTTATGGTATAAGAGTTATATAGAGCCAATGGCTTTGAAGTTCATCAGGATTTACAAATTTTAATTACCTCCCCACAAAATTCAGCTTTGGGGGTGCATCAGTTCTGGAGAAGTAAAAAATGTCAAATGTTAATGGGCGACGGACCATGCAATCAACCAATCTGGACTTATAGGCCTCATGAGCTAAAAACATTATCCAAAGAACAAATCCATTAATTCCAACACGACTCACCAGAGCTGCAGTGGAGTGTAGTTTGGATGAGTGAGTAAGTAGATCGGAGGCAGAGTTCTAGGAGGGTTGGCACGCAGGTGTTGGTCAGGTTCCCCTGAGTTTGAATCTCCCACGGAAGGGGAATCATCTTCTTGGAGGTTTCACTGTGCTGGATGGTCACGTGACAGAGTTTTGACAGAACAGAGTCAGACACTCGTGAGAGGTGTAGTGAACCACATCTGAGGACAAGATGTGTTTTTTAAACACCGATGCCCAAGGATATGACCAGTGTTGATTAAAATTAAAATTTATATGTCCAAAAACCACTACCTCATATGAATGACCAGGTTAAGTATAAAGGTCAACTATCAAAATATATGGCCAAGTTTAAAGTGTTTGAAAAAGCTCTCCCTGTGCCAAGGTCAAGGTCACAGTATAATCACGAGAGATGCACAAGTATCAAAGGCATATCACTGACCAAGAAGTTAAAGAAGCTTGACAAGAGTCTGGAGCTATTGCAGTAACCTTTGGCTTTTGTTAACCTTAAAAACTACCATATCCAAATCTTTAGAAGTGGAATACAAAAGAAAACAAGATTTTCTGTATAAGCTTCTATATTGTGTAGAAACACGATGTTTCGGACTGTATGCTTACTCCTTCGTCAGGTGGAATTTGGATGAAGGAGTGAGCATATGCCCGAAACGTTGTGTATCAAAATATAGAAGTTGCTATCAAGAAAATCTTATTGTCTTACCATAAACATAAAGAACCGTTCCTTACTTGTAAAATCCAACATGTTTCATAGAGATATCTATAGGTAACACAGACAGGTGACAGTTGCAGTCCACGTACACATACTCCAAGTTGGTGCATCTGCCAAAACCTGGAATTGAAGTCACAAGATGCCAGTAACATTGGACAGTGTAAGGAATAAAGTCTGAACATCTCGAACATTGTAAGCTTTGCTTTTAAATGACGATTGATCTAGATTAACAAACCAACATATTCGGCGGGTTATATAATTGAAGCCTATGTACTTTCAACTCACACAGATATACTGCAGATGTAAGTGTGCTCATGAATTTCAGTTTCATGGGTTACAGATAGCATAGCCCCAAGTGGCAGATATCTTTGATGGGCATCCTAGAAGGTGAGGAAGAATGAAGAACAATTTTATGGATAAATAACTTCTTTATTCTGTGTAGGCAACGTTCTGCTTGACAACGACATTCGTATCTATGTTGAAACATGCCTACAATGAATAAAGAAGTTATATATCCATAAAATTGTTCTTCATTCTTTAGTGGCAGATAGCTAGGGGTTTGCCACTGTTGGGTAGCAAGTGGCCACTAGCTGACTGCCACTGGTGGCCCACCTTCTATCAGCTGAACAAACTACTAGTGAGTCACAAGAGCACCTACCAATGGTCCACCAGTTTTTTGTTATCTGGGTTACTTTGTTGACTGTTTAATGCACTGGAGCAAATGTGCAAACTTTGTGCAAAGCACCACTAAATTTTGCCCCCCACGCATAAATGTGCAAAATGGCAAAATAACACAACATCTTCAATGAATACTGTTAGTGTCAGATTCCTGGGAACATACATTGGTCTTTAGAGTATTCAGAAAATTCCAATCAAAACCCACCACAACCTGCTCCATCAGTGTATTTGTATGTGCAACCCAACTACAATTCCCTGGCTCCCTGAGCCCAATAACTCGTGCTTGCTTAAGGATGGTTACTGACCATTACATATAAGTAGCATGTATTTTTTCCTGCCAATGAAATTGCGTCATCCCGGTACTGCCTATATTGACTAAATGCCAATTCTTTCATTGGCAGATTAGCCTACCGCGAAACAAGAGTTGCGAGGTTCAGGGTTGGATATCCTACAGCAAAACGAGAGTTATTGGGATCACGGTATCAGGGTATTGTAGATGGGTAGATGGTCTGATTAAAATAGACATCTTTCCGAGGAATAAAAGTTGCAAAATAGTACACTTATTGGGATCCGAATTCATATAGTTCGGAGGTTTCCACACAAAACGGTCTGATAACAGCCCGTAGACTCCCATGTTCTGATGTAATTCAGTTAACCAATCACAGGACCTCCAACAAAAGCTTTCGGTGCGAGAAGATAGGAGCAGGTAACTCCAAACACCTATCCTTTCATCTGTTCTGAATGCTTTCAAAACAGCGACCGTTTATAAACTATGATGTGATTGGTCAGCTATTTGACTGGGCTTTGTCTGCGCTAAACTGGTACAGAACATGAGCCTATACAGGGTGTCCTCAGACCTTGTGGAGAGGAATCTATAGAACCAGTTCGTATTCCGATATAAACTATTTTGCAGATTTAATTCCCTGGAACAGGATTGATTTTAATCAGACTGCAATTACACTGATGGAGCTGAATGAACTCACCACTCACCAAATGGAAGCATTATAATATTGTTTCCTGTCGCACTCAACTGCTTCAAACGGGAGAGTTTCCGCATTTGTCGAGGAATGGAGGTGAGTTGGTTTGAGTCAATCAGCAGTGTCTCTAGACTCTGGCAGTCGTACAGTTCCGGCGGTAGACACTTCAGCTTGTTGTTCATAGCCTCCAGAGAAACTAGTCGCTTCAGTCGTCCTATAGCTGAACATACACAGAGAAACTGATCACTTCAGTCATCCTATAACTAAATGTACACAAAGAAACTAGTCGTTTCAAATCGTCCTATAGCTGAATGTACACAGAGAAACTAGTCACTTCATTCATCCTATAACTAAATGTACACAGAGAAACTAGTCACTTCAGTCGTCCTATAGCTGAATGTACACAGAGAAACTAGTCACTTCAGTCATCCTATAGCTGAACATACAAAATGTTTATAGTTAATATTTTTAATAGAAAAGTTGACACGCGCACACTTAACGTAATGCGTCAATGCCTGAGAAACATTTCTTTTTTCATTTAACCCAATCAGAGAAACTAGTCACTTTAGTCATTCTATAGCTCAATGTACATAATACTTTGTTAAGATTACAAAATATGAGATAAAAAATACCTCCAACCAAATAGATATTATGTAAATCAAACAAACAAACATCTAACATTTGAACACATGATGCTGAGCTCTAATTATCAAGTGTAAAAGCAATTGAAACAAAGGAATGATACTTAAAAGGGCAGTAGCACGTTTTTTCGCTCAAAAATGTTGATGAAATGTATTTGAAAAATAATGTCATTAATAGTAAAACACCCTTCTCTCTTTCGAAAATCAAGTTAAACAATGAATCTACATGGTTCCGTAAAGTCATGGGAATCGTTTTTGTCATTCGAAATAATAAAATGTGTTCACAATAAAATGGCCGCCATGCAATGTTTGCTTTATACACAACACCAGTATTACCACTATGGATAATTGGTTTGTGTAATAAGATGTTGTACCCTCTAAAGTAAATATAAATGACATAAACCATTATTGTAAATGGGAAATTTAAAAAAATAAAATTTGCCAAAAAATGCTACTGCCCCTTTAATACTTACATTTTGGTAAATACGTAATTGAATTGTAGGCAAGTTTCAGTGACGTTAGACTTCTCAAACTGCCAATGGACTCGGGAAGACAGGTCAGGTGGTTGGCTCCCACATCAAGCATTTCAAGATGTTGAAGTTCACCAATACCTTCACAGGGAGAAGTGGATATAAGGAGATTAAAGGGATATGCTGATTAACATGTCTGCTAACAAGTCACAGACATCAAATTTCAGACAATTGACGTAATTGGTAATAAAACTACTGCATGTAGACAGTCTAGTGAAACGTAACTCATTAGATGACACTCTAATCAGCTCAGTGAGATAAAGATGAGACTCATTTTTATCCTCGACGCAGTGTCCCTTTAATGTAAAAGCTAACTTTGTTACAATTGTGTTACAATGTTAAATTACATATTATTTTTCAAAAGGCTGAACAGATAAATTTATTTGGTTTTAAAGAATCTGAAAAATTTGTGGGAAAGAAAATGCCTTGCTAAAAATTTATAGTCATTGCCAAGTTTGAAGGGGTTTGGAGACAGCTCTCTGATTAAATTTGAGGGATGCTTTTTAATTGAACCAATTATTGTTACATTGAATGTCATAAATAATGGTTCTATAAACACCATCCAGCACTTATGAAAAGAGATGAAAGGTGTATTTCTAGCATCAATATTCATAAGAATAGAACATAAAATTGCATCCAAATTAGTCATTAATATCCAAGTTTAAAAGTTCCTTAAACACAATCCAAATGACTTACTATCTGGCAGTGAGGACAATTCATTACTGTGTAAATATCTGAAATTTGAATACAAATATTATATTGAGATAGAGCATACAAAAACTGAGCTTCTGTTTAATAATTTCTGAGCCTCAGAGGCTTTGTTTGAAAATCAGATTTTAAGTCCATTAATGTATCGTGGCATTCAGAAACAGACATCTGTTTTCATTTGTTTCTTGATTTAACATCTGGTTCTCAGGGTGAAGACCTAATGAAGGAGTAAGCTTAAACTCAGATTGTTTTTTAACGCTGTCTGTTCAAAATAAAGAAGTTGTTATCAAATAAATATTGTTTAGTTCTTATTATAATATTTTCCCTTGCCAATATTATGCATCACCATCTTAGTTTCAATTCCTCCTCCTTCTGATCATACTTACAGCACAACTAGATTCTGTAGGTGCGTGATATTTTCAGGCTGGAAGAGAAAAAATAAATATTTGATCAAGTCTTATTATATCTACAGAAAAAGGATTACATAGAAAGGCAACAGCAGAATCTGTTATCAATCTAAATGCATTGTTTTAGAACAGAAATATAATCTATGAGACCTCATTTAAAAGGGAACCAGTGATTTAAGGAAACAGGTTCGCAGAGACCAATTATTCGTAGAGGAAACAGGTTCGTAGATACTAGTTTCATAGAGACTTGTAAAAAATACATTTAAGGCCTAAAAAAAAAAAAAAATGTTTCTGGTCTTTACAGGCTGACAAAAATGAAGCGATGACGAGATTTTTTTTTACAACATTTTTTTTTGGAATGAAGATTTAAACAAACAAAATTTATACAAGTATTTATATAAATAAAGCACTAACTCTCTTAAATATGTGTTACTATTCCAAATAGTCTATAATCTCACTCCTACACTCCATCTCAATAGAAACGAGTGACATGTTCTATGTCCAATGTCGTCTTAGGCCAAAAAATTACAGTTATCTGCCCCTTACTTTTGAAAACCTAGAAAAAAAGACATGAGGCGTGGGTTTGAAACTGATGCGGGGGGGATCTATAATTGTTACGAATCCTGCAATATAATCATACCTGTTTTCTTTATTTTTCTCAAATGATCTTTATTGACTATTTCGTAGGCTATTTGTTTACTCTCTACGAACCTGTCTCTACGAAACCGTAAAAAATCGCATCTACGAATCTGTTTCATCTAGGAATAAACCTACACCTATTTAAAAATCACTATCTTTTAAACAACAATAAGTGATTGATAAATAAATGATTAATAAACAAGATAAACATACCAATTCTTTCAATCTGTTCCTCTTCAAATACAAATTAGTAACATGTTTGAATTCTCCACCTTTTATCAATTGTACTGGTAGTTTAGTTAGACCTTTGTAATTCAACTGCAAAACTTTATCCTTAATAAATGGTGTAACTGTAAGATCTATTTCATCATTCTCAGAGTAGGACTGTTCACCATTCGTTTTAGCGTCATTAACAATTTTATACTCCATGACAGCTGTCTTATTATAACGCAGATTGTCTTTATATGTCGACTTTGAAGGTCAAACTTGGACACATGACACCACAACAACATAAATATACTGCCAATAACTGGATACACATCTGGTTTTCTGTTTACATTCGAGAAAATATTAGAGTTATCTCCCTTTACGCAAATAAACTGCATTTCCTAAGGAATGTAAAATTATATCATTTTTTTTTTCTTATCAAATATGATTGTTTAATGTAAATCAGTGGGTAACAAATTGTATTTAATTTATGTTTTCTATTTGCGCCGTACCTACTGCAGTACACCATTTACCTCGTGACAGTAAAATGGCTGCGCCCATAGACCACGCAACCACCAGAAAATCTGTTGACATCAATTAGTTATTTATTTTCAGTGAGTGCGTTTGAAAATTGTATTTGGACTGCCTCACCCGCTCTATATCACGTTTGCAAAATTACCAGACGTTCTCTGAGTTAATTCTTGAAATTTAAAGTGATTGTCACTGTGCATGATGTTCAACTTCAGGTGTTGGCAATGTTTATGTTTGTCACCAATATCATTCAATATGTCATGACATACAACTATCTTTTTTCTATACATAACAATATATTTCATAATTGTATTTGTTTTTAATGCTTCTTAAATTTGAGTTAATCCATATACCATAAAATAAATCTGAATATTGAATTTCAATCAACAGTATACAAACTCTATAATAACATCCACTGTCAAAGTTTCATGCTTTTCAGCATCAATTTGTAAAATGTGTGAAGTAAAGCCCATTTTCTCCTGCTAATACCCAATGTAAATAGAGGAGACCAACTTGTTATGACTTCATAACCAAGAGAAAGCAGATAATAAGATGACAGTCTCAATTATCGTTAACCGTGAATTGGCAGAGCAGTTTCCAACGTTTTTTTGACGATTTGAAATAAACAGTCTTTTCTGTTTTCAGCAACAGATCCTTAGATAATAATGTTGTAATTTTTAACTGGCCACTTATTTTCCAATTAGCATGCACTTGCCAATTTCAGCATGTAAATAGAAAAAGGGTACCGGTAACATTTAGATTTTAATTCTAAGCAATAGAAAATACACAACTGTTTTTACAGACCAAGATAAACTTATATATTAATTCAATGTAATTTGAGGAATTTTTATCATCTTAGTCTTTTTTAACATGAGTGTAAGTGGGGCTATTGTTTTTCTTCAAATACAACTTTAGCACATAAAACATCTCTTTGATAAAAAAAATGTTCTGGTACATGTGATCATTAAGACTAAGCTACAACTCTCCCACCCTGTAGATTATGTCTTTCTTTCAGGTGTTTTATTGACTTTGAGTATGAAGAACCTGAAGTTAGTGGAGACGAAACAAGTGCAAGATAAAGAGAGTCTAGCAGACTGTCAGAAACTGACAATAGATCAAGACACTGGCACTCTGTATGTGGCATCTGCAAAACATGTCTGTGGTATTGATTCATCAACAGGGGAGGTAAGTAAAGTATTTGATTGTTTCCGGCAACTGGTGGTGTCCAATCTAGGATGCACAGTCAGATTAAAATCGACGGTTTTCCGAGGAATTAAAATTGCAAAATAGTGCATCTACCATGATACGAAGTCATATTGTCTGATAACAGCCCGTAGGCTCCCATGTCCTGAAGCAGTTCAGTTAACCAATCACAAGACGTCCAACAAACGCTTTCAGTGCTGGGGGCAGATAACTCCAAACAGCTATCCTTTCATCTGTTCCGAATGCTTTCAAAACAGTGACCGTTTAAAAACTATGATGTGATTGGTCAGCTATTTGACTGGGCTTTGGCTGCTCTAAACTGGTTCGGAACACGCGCCTACATGGGGTGTTCTCAGACCTTGTGGCGAGGAGTCTACAGAACCTGTTCGTATCCCGGTAGATGCACTATTTTGCAAATTTTATTCCTCTGAACAAGGTCGATTTTAATCATACTGTAGGATGCATGATTTATGCTGAAAATGCCTATTGTGCATTGTTGTTTTATCCCTGCCTTTCAAAGCAAAACTATTCTTCTCCTAATTTTTAAAATCATACTTTTCTGTATGAAGGGGTGATAATTCTCCCCTCAAACTTTGATTCTAGATAGGGCATTTCCCTTGAAAATTAACAATTTATTAGATCAAATTATCCACATATTGTTGCTTTTTGACTGAGTGATCAATGGGCTGGATTTTCGTTGAGTAATTTTTTACAAAATTATGTGCTACAGTCTCTCTACCTCATTAAATATTATTTAAAAGGATCAAGCATAGATAACAAAATATATGTTATTTCAAATAACGCTACCTTCAATAGTACAAATTCTTGTGTAACTAGATCTGCAGCACGGTGTGTCTGACGGATGAAGACTTCCTGCCAGCAGACGGGACTGGGCGTATAGTTGGAGCTCACTATCTGCAGGATCAACAAGGCGTGTGTCTCGCTGCGTCTAACGGAAACCTCATCGTATGGAGTGTTTGTACTGGACAGGTGCTTTACTTTATCTCTCTCTTATAAATCTTAACCCTCTAACAGCTGAATTAATACCTGCCAAGTCTTTCCTGAAGGCCGATTTTCAGGATTTATTTGCCATTTAGAAAGGCAGATCAAATGTTTTATTTCATCGCTTTCCTATAAACCTTAACCCTCTAACTGCGGAAACCTGCCAAGCCATTTCTGAGGGCCGACTTTCAGGAGTCAATTGCCATAGGTTATATAGTAGATCGAAGCCACCTGCAGGCAGAGGTTTTTGCTAGAAATATGGCAAAGCGATGTATGCATCATTCGCATGCAGATATCACCTATGCTTCTTAAGATGAGTAGCAGCATGCAAAGAGTTAATATTTTTAATGGATATGTAATTTATCACTTTAGCTGGTGAATCAGTTAGTGAGAAAACATTCTGATTGGTCATTTTACAGGAATCACAAAGAGAATAATCCCAGATATGTGCCACTAGCTTGAGAATATGGCAACCGCAGGTTGATGAATTAATTTATTGGGAGTGGCCACTTAAATTTACAGGAATTGCAACTCCTTTATGCAAGGAATAATCAGGGATTGGCCAGTGTTTAAATATTATGACTTTGAACCACTGCATTAATATGTGAAATGTTAATAGTAAATAGTAAAATTAGAAAGAACTCAAACTAATAATCCTCAAGGTGCTATATTCTATAAAACCTGTGTTCAGTCTACGCTCATGTTCTCTATCCAATGTTGGTTCCCTGTCACTAACAAATAGAAACAAATTAAATAAGATAATTGCACAAGGAGAGAAAATTTCTAATTGTATCTTTAAGACATTAGATGAACTTCATGAAGGACAGGCTCAAAACTTTGCTTCAAAAATTAACTGTGACCCTTCACATGTTTTGCACAACTGTTTTAAATTGTTACCCTCTGGCCGTCGGTATATACCGACGTGCAAAACCAAATGTTATAAAATGTCTTTTGTTCCAAAGTCAATTTCTCTATTGAATAAGCGTTAATGTTCCCATCATCATACTCATTGTCTATGTTAAATAACCATGTATATATTCCATGTATTTATTATAAATGAATGTGTATAATTTTGTATTTATGCTCACTCGGACGTGAAACAAATTCCTTAACGGGCAATAAGGAATTATCTTACCTTATCTTATCTTATCCAATTTAGCACTGCTAGCCGAAGTTCCCAGACACTGAATCTGGTACCTTCTAACTGACCCATCCTCGTTTACCCATGGTTTTATATATGCTCTGTTACTCTCCACTATATCACCGATGGGAAACCTTATCAGAAAAATCTGTACTCAAATTACCCACCCTTGGCCAGCGTGACAAAGTCAGTAACCAAAGAAAATGCTCAATGGGATAAGACGGAAATGGTCAAGGGAGATAATTGGTGACGGATGGCTAACACAATGACCTCGCTTGCTTTGAAACGAAGTGATATGAATTGTCATTGGCTCGCAGGTCCAAGCTGCGTAGCAGTTTGATTGGCTCACGCCGGCTAAGGGCGGGTAATTTGAGTACAGATTTTTCTGATAAGGTTTCCCATGGGTGATATAGTGGAGAGTAACGGAGCATATATAAAACCATGGGTAACCGAGGATGAACTGACCAGGAGATGCTGGTTTGTATCTCATCGGTAATGATTGGCTGTGAGAAAAACTATGTCCCCTTTTCAGGGTTTGCCTGTGGGTATATTTCAATGTACTACCTGTATTTCGGTCATGGTCTAACCTGCAAGTTAAAGGTTAATTAAAATACAGATAGAATGACACTTTGTACAGTGCATGCATTTCTAACTGTTTCAGCTGGAATGTGTGGGGAGCGTCGAGAGTGGGTTAAGCGCCATGGCCTGGAGTCCTGATGATGAACTTCTCGTCCTTGCCACAGGTAAGTGTCATTTGGATTAGGACCTTGATAGTGCAGTCGTTAGTTTGTTCGGCTTCGGATCAAGAAATTTGGGGTTCTTTTCCGCCAGGAGCATGGCAACTTTGTCTGCTGTGGAGAACTGTTCTACACGCAGTAAGGTTTGTGTGTAATGCTACACTGAATTCCAGTGCAGTACCACCCATGGTTTGCTAGTTCCAGCCGATGCTCGCAGGTTTCTGGGCTATGCATAGCCACCATGGCCTTGCAGGCTTTCTCCCTGCAATACTACTAGCAGCCATTATATAAGGGAAATACTCTTGAAATTTCAGCATTTAACTCCAACACACCTCACCTCATTTGGATTAGCGGCGGGATAGTGCAGTGGTAAGTGTGTCCGCTTTGGATCAAGAGAACTGTTGGTTTCCAAAGAGTAACACTTGATACAGCTCTTTATAGAAACACTCATTGTTAAACATGTTGTCATTCTAAATATCTGACATTTCAGGTGATGAGACGCTGATAGTGATGACGAGGGAGTTCGATCCCATCACAGAGGTATCTCAACACCCCCAAGACACAGGGGAAGGTCAGCATACCTGCTTTGGTGTTTTCAGCTTGTCAGTCTCAATCTCTTTGTAAAACAGTCATCCTTATGTGTATCCGTCAATCTGTGTGTCAATGTTTGTGTATTGATATTTCACGTTATTCATCTACTCAGAAATTGTTGGTAATGTATTTTAAAACATAAGGAGTTCACTAGCGTGTTTGGTACATTAATAAACAAATTACGTTTAGCTCAGTGGTTTACTTGTTGGCCTCTCATGCTAAAGTCCTGGGTCCATATTTTTGAAGCTGTCTTAGTGCTAAGATAGTCTTAAGCCAATGTTAATGAATGTTACTTACGACTATCTTAGTGTTAAGAGAGCTTCGAAAATATGGTTTCTTATCCTGGTGGCAACACCAAATTTAGGACCATAGTCTCATACTGTATTGTGTACTGGGCAAGACACTTCAACCACATTGCACTCAGTCCACCCAGCTGTTTAAATGGGAACCTGAATATGGGAAGTACAGACCTATCACGGAGTGGTTAGTTGCAGAACCCAAAGTACAATACCTTCAGGAAATGGTTCTGTGTTGCTTTACTGAACCATAACCATTCGTTTTAGAACTCTATTGATTGAGGAGGATTGTTTTGCAATTGGTAACATTTCTTTTTCATTTTGTGAGATATCTTTACTTCTTTTGAGAATCATCCTCGGTTACCCAGGGTTTTATACATGCTCCGTTACTCTCCACTATATCACCAATGGGAAATTTCATCAGAGAAATCTGTACTCAAATTACCCGCCCTTACCCGATCAAACCGCTACGCAGCTTGGACCTGCCAATGACAATTCATATCACTTAGTTGCAAAGAACGCGAGGTCATTTTGTTAGCCATCCGTCACCGGTTATCTCCCTTGATCATTTCCGTCTTATCGTATTGAGTATTTTCTTTGGTTACTGACTTTGTCACGCCGGCCAATGGCAAGTAATTTGATTAAAGATTTCTCTGATGAAATTTCCAAAGGGTGATAAAGTGGAGAGTAACGGAGCATATATAAAACCATGGGTAACCGAGGATGGGTAATAATGTACTTTAGTGTACCCGTGAGCAATGTTTAGGCGTTCAATTAGGCGTTAAAATTTTTATCAATAATTTAAGTTCGATATACCATTTCCCTACAGCTGCATTTGTGACAGTCGGCTGGGGGAAGAAGGAGACACAGTTTCATGGCTCAGAAGGGAAAGCTGCTGCACAGAAGAAATTAGAGGTATTTTTTTTCTTTTTTCATGCACATAAGATGCTTATGCATCAAACAAAGAAGAACTTTATATTTTAGGAATTCAATCATCAAGTATCAAAATATCTATATGAATGGTAATCAGGAATTTTGCATAAATATATTCAAAATTCCTACATGGCGGGGGAAATGGCCGACTCTGTCTGCTTGTAATTTCTTTGTTACCATCTGAATCACACAAAAATAACCAGAAAAGGGCCAACTTTTATTGCAATGACTTCACAAACAATTGTTTTATGACATCACAGATGACAAAATCAGGAACTTGTGCTGAAACAATCTTTGCTAGACAAAAATTATATGTGCACATGTGCTCGTATTGAAAATATTTACATGATTGTTTTCAACCAAATGTTCTGTGTCTATACAGGTGGTAGGTGGGACAATATCCTGGGATGACCGATGTCCAAGAATCAGCTGGAGAGGAGATGGTCAGTTCTTTGTGGTCAGCAACATCAGCCCTAACACAGGTATGGCAAATGATGGTGGGGTGGGACATCAATATTCATATTAGCGACTGGACTGTTCTTCTGCAAACAAACAACTGGGCAGTACAATATTTTCATCTCAGACACTAAATTGTGCTTTTTTCTATTTAACCCTCTGGTGTTGTTGATAAAGACAGACTTTGATTTCAATAATGTCAATCGGTGTTGATATGAATTGTTTACAATAACACCATAAAAATCTAAGAATTGTTGGTAACAAATATTTAAGAAAACAATATTTTCTGAATAACAACTTCTTTATTGTGAAGATACAACATTTCGGAGTGTATGTTGTTATCCAGAAAACCTTGTTTTTATGTGTTGCACTTGTAAAAGGGAAAGTTCTATCAACGATCTATCGGCCGCATCCGCCATCTTGGATCCTTGACATTTCGTGAAATGAAAACACGCTAAATTTAACCCAATTTTAATTTTTTTTAATAATAAAACATATTCACTGATATAATATTTACATAGTAACACATAATGTATCATAAAACTAATAAACAATATGCTGTTAGGCCGTAGCGAAGTTTTCCCCACTCGCAGAGCCGATGAATGGCTTCAATTATCATTTTTTTGATTTTTCAACAAATGTGCGCTTGTCTTGATCAAGTTGTGAAATGTAAAGTCATCAAAGTATTAACTTCATTAATATCTTTCAATTTGACTGTGTTTTAATCATATATTAAAAGCATATATGTGTAAACGGGGGTATCATCTCGAATTTCGTTTCAACAAAAAATACCCCGATAGAACCCTCCTTTTAAGAGATTAAACAAATTTGTATTATTAAGAATCTAAACTGTTAATTTGACGATAGGAAGACGACAGTTGCACACGTGGACACGTGAATGCAGCCATCACTCGAGCAGCGAGGCCGTGGAAGGACTGGAACAACCTTTAGCCTGGAAGTAAGTACATCTCCTTTCTGAGGATACACGACTTTCTAGAGAACAACTTCTTCATTGTAAACATGAAGAAGAAAGAGAATGTATTACACGCCCATGTAAGATACTGCAGTGTAATATTTATACGGCAAAATTAAACTAGTGTAATACCGCCGGACATATGGCGTCACAATAATTTGAGGTTATGACATCACAATGGGAGTAACGTCGTCACAACGGTATCGGACTTGCTGGAATCATAGTTTTAGAGCCATGTCAGCTATTACGCTGGATTATAGGTTGGTGAGTAATAAACAGAATACTAAACTTCCTTCTATTTAATACCATTTTTATTAAACTCATGAATGATTTGGTATCAAACTCGCTTTCGCTCGTTTCATACAAAATCATTAACTCAGTTGATATAAATGGTATTAAAGGGGCAGTAGCAAGTTTTTTCCAAATTTTATTTTTTCAAATTTCCCATTTATAATGATATTTTATGTCATTTATATTAATTTTAGAGGGTAAAACATGTTATTACACAAACCAATTATCCGTAGTGATAATAAAGGTGTTGCCTATAAAGCAAAAATTGCATGGCGGCCATTTTATTGTGAACACAATTTAATCATTTCGCATTACAAAAACAATCCCCATGGCTTTACCGAACCATGTACATTCATTTTCAATTTTATTTTCCGGAGAGAGAATGGTGTTTTACTATTAGTGACATTATTTTTCAAATACATTTCATCGACTTATTTGAGCGAAAAAACGTTCTACTGCCCCTTTAAATAGAAGGTCATTTTGTATCCTCTATGTATCAACCAAATGTGATAACCACCAGAGGGCGACATCTTTATTGCACAAATTTTAATGTAACAACTCCCCACCTGTGAGAGAGGCTTCATCTGGGATGGCGAAACGTTATATTAGAAAATGTTCCTTGAAGATATCACCATCTGCTTGTTCTTGCGTTTAGATGATGCATCCTCATTCTTCTTTGCTTTACTAATGTTCATGCATTGGCGTATCCATTGGTATCCTTTAGTGGATCCATATGAACTGCCAGGATCAACCTACTGAAGAAACCCTGTGGATAAGCCCTGCCTCTTTTTATGTTATACTGTGAAAATACATAGAGGATATTTGACATTTCACGTCAAATACCATGCATATCTCATCAAGTGAAGTAGAAATGTATATTTTCACGAGTGGCGCAGCCACAAGTGTAAATATATTATTTCTTCTTCACGAGATGAGATGTACATGGTATTCGACGAGACATGTCAAATGTTCTATTTATTAGATTTAACAAACCATGCATATAAGTGGTAAATCACGTTCATTTTATGAACGGAGCCTCTGAGATCGCCTTCCTTTTCACGGTCATCCTATGAAGCATCCTATTGTTACGATGACGTCATATGATTGAAAGTGTTATTTCACTGAGTAGAATAACATGTTATTTCACTCAGTGAAAATACTGATTTTATTTTAACCGATAAATGCCGTATTTCACCACTGAAAATCGAATAAAGTAAGCATATACTCCGAAACATTGAAGCTGTTATCCAGATTTATTTTTTTTTTATGTTCCACTTCTTACTGCCCTAAGAAAATCAATTTCTGTCATTTTGAGTTATCATGTTTGAAATGCCCATCGTCTCATTAAAAGTTTATATATGTATGTTGCATCTTGCTTGAATTCAGATCTTTACGCAGTATGGTAGAAACTTACCAAAAAAAGTAGACTTTGAAGTAAAAATGACATCATTTCCATCTCCTTGAATATAAAGAGAATACTAACAATCGTCTGTGATCCTGATATGGTTATTCAAGTTAATATTTAAAACTATATGATATGAAACTATTTAATTGATTTGATTTGATAGCCAAATAGTAACAGATGACATGAAATTGTAAATTGTTTTTTAAATCAGATAAATATATACCTACATGTATTTTGAAATATGTTTTCTTTCAGACCATCAGGCAGTCTCATAGCCTCAACTCAGAGTCGTCCAAACAAACACGATGTGATTTTCTTTGAGAAGAACGGTCTCCGGCATGGAGAGTTCACTCTGCCGTTCCCAGTCAACACTGTCAAGGTGAAGGTCACCATTGTAATTGTCAATACTTGATATAAACTATGAAGTTGTTGATCAGCAATCAAGCATTGTTATCCTGACCTTACACTCTGAAATGTATGCATGCAAATGTCAAACTATCATGATTCAAATGTTTACTTTGCTTTTCATCAAGAATTATGTCTTCCCCCGAAGGGTCGGGAGACATATTCGTTTTAGCTGAGTTCCCGTTGGCGTTGGCGTCAGCGTTCCTATTTCGTATTCGGAGCAGATCTCTAAAACTATGTGACCAATCATCACCAAACTTGGTATACTGTCTCTCCATATCGTGTAGATGTGCCTTTTTGGAGTTAGAGATTTTTTTTTTTTAATTATTTTTTTAATTTCCACCTCATCGATTTGGACTTAGTCTTTTTTAAAAAAATGGCTTTTATTTCAGCATCAAATCATTTAGAATTTTGAATATTTTGTTTACTATAATTGTGAAGTTGATAGGTTATTTATTGTCCCCCGCAGCAACGCGGAACGGGGGACTATGTATTCAGCGGCGTACGTCCGTACGTCACATTTCTTGTTTACGCGATATCTTATGAAGCGTTGCATCCAAAGTCTTCAAATTTCATGTCTGCCTACATTGTGGGAAGACGCAGACACCAGTCAATTTTGGTGACCTTGGCCTTATTTTCAAGGTCACCACGACACTTTCACCACTTTTTGAACTCTTGTTTACGCGATATCTCATGAAGCGTTGCATCCAAAGTCTTCAAATTTGGTTTCTGCCTACATTGTGAGAAGACGCAGACACAAGTCACTTTTGGTGACCTTGGCCTTATTTTCAAGGTCACCACGACACTTTGACCACTCTTTGAACTCTTGTTAAGGCGATATCTCATGAAACATTGCATCCAAAGTCTTCAAATTAGTTTTCAGCCTACATTGGGGAAAGACACAGACACAAGTTTATTTTGGTGACCTTGACCTTATTTTCAAGGTCACCGCAACACTTTGAGCACTTTTCTAACTCTTGTTGTCACCATTTATTATGACCGGTTGGACCAAATGTTTTCAAATTTGGTGTCAGTCTACATTGGAGGATGACGCAGACGCCAGTCGATTTGGTGACCTTGACCTTATTTTCAAGGTCACTACAACACTTTGACCACTTTTAGAACTCTTATTAACACGATATATCATGAACCAAAGTAGCTCCAATGATGTGTCTTACTAACTCAATGTCACCGGCGGGGGACATTGCCATGTTAGTGGCAAACACTTGTTCAAGTTGAATTATACAGAGAACATTAATGGTGCTTTATGATAGTATTGTTTAGAGGTTTGGAGCATTTGAATAAGGGGGAGGCATCTGTTTTTACGGGTAAAACACTTTCTAGTTGATTTTTCTTTTGAATTGTGTACATATCATAGATACCCAATCAGTTTTGCAAATTGAAATCAACATCCCTTGAAAGTCATAATTTCCTTCAGTTTCCATCACTTGTTAATTTAAGCCTTGCTGCATTTCTTTAACTGTTTTGTGATAGTGTAGTGGCGCACTGCACCTGAAGTTTATAGTTCAATTAGTCTCTCATCATGTAGCATATAAAATCTTTCAGATATGGAGGCGGTATGTTGTAAGTTGTAACCAAGCTCTTGTTTGATCTAGACTGTGATTTGCAGACAATAGAGTCTAGTTTGCAAATGAAACACAAAGAATGGCTAACTCGACTCTAGAGTCAAGAAAATACCTCCTGATTGCGAGAAAAACTCTAATTGTGACGTCACAATGCATTATGGGTAGTGCAGATTCTTCTAAAAACGTGTCAAACATAGACATTATGAATGAAATATTAAATTACAATACTAGATGTGTTTATGTTTATATTATTTTTTAACAAAAAATACATTGTTTGTGTTGATGGTTGAGGCAAATTTTTATGCCATGAGACAACTCTCTAGTCTTGTTCAATGCGTTTGATTAGAAACATCAAAGCGCACACATTGACTCGACCATGGTGTTGTTAAATCTAACACGACCCTTGTGTCTCTGTATGCAGGTGCGTGAGTTGTTGTGGAACATCGAGTCTACAGTGCTGGCCGTGTGGTGTGAGGACAACACCACTCCTGAATCATATGGTATGTAGTGAGGAAATCAAATGAAATCGACCTTGTTCCGAGGAATAAAATTTGCAAAGTTTTGCATCTCCCGGGATATGAACAGGTTCTATAGATTCTTCTTCACAAGGTCTGAGCGCTCATTCTGTACCAGTTTAGTTTAGACAAAACCCAGTCAGATAGCTGACCAATTACATCATTGTTTTTAACAGTCAACATTTTGAAAGAATTTGGAATCATACGTTAACACGTTGCTCATGTTATGGAAACCAAGGCAAATATGGCTATTAGGAGTAACTTGCCCTTAGCTTCTCGTACCGAAAGCTTTTGTTGGACGTTCTGTGATTGGCTACCTTAATAACATCAGAACATGCCAGCCTGTATCCTAGTAGATGTACTATTTTGCATTTCATTCCTTAGAAAATGTTTGATTTCAATCAGACTGCTGAGGAACTGTTCAGATAAACAATAGATGGGATTACGTCTTTCAGGGCTAAGACCTCTCCGTACGTTCCTTGCTTGACACCGATTATCTAAGTCTTGTGACTTCATTCAATTACCTCTTTCTCTTTGGCTCCGCACCCTTGAAAAATATTTAATATTTTCATTATCATCATTCTATAACTTGTGGTTTGATACTACCGAAAACCTTTTGAAATTTTTATTCTGAAGAATGCATTTTAAGCTATATAAGCAGTTTCTTTCTTTAAAAAAACGTTTGATAAATGTTATTTCAGAGCTCTTAGTGGCTCTCATAAATATAGGTGGTGGAATAACACAGTGGTTGGCATGTTCTGCTTTGGATCAAGAGGTCCGGGGTTCAAATCCTGCCAGGGGCTTTGCAACTTTGTCTGCTGTGGAGAACTGTTCTACATGCAGTTAGGTTTTCGTGCAATGCTACACTGAATCTCAGTTCAGTACCACACGAAGTTCACTAGTTCCAGCTGATTCTAGCAGGTTTCACCGCAATACATAGCCACCATGGCATTACAGGCTTTCTCCCTGCAATAACACTAGCAGCAGTGATATAAGTGAAATACTCTTGAAAGCGGCATTAAACACAAACTCACCTCACTTCATATGTATAACTCAGGAGAGTCTGTTGTATTCACTGGAAGATTTTGTGGTATGAATATTATATTTCAGTTCAACTATGGACAGTGAACAACTATCACTGGTACTTGAAGCAGAGTTTGGAGTTTGGACCTCAGCAACATGTTGGGGATGTTCAGTGGGACCTGGAACATGGATACAAACTGCATGTCCTTTGTAAAGGAGGACAATTTATACAGTATACATGGTCCTGGGCCACATGTCACAGCAATGGGATGACCGTAGATGACCTAGCGTCAGTTGCTGTGATAGATGGAAGTAGGTGTATTTGTACTACTTATGAATCTGCCAAAGGCAACTCGTGAATAAAGCTGGAACTATTGTATGAAATAAGGCTTGTCCCCAAACCAGGAACCTGGTAATTTCTTGTCCGGGCTGGTTATAATTATTAAAAATTTCTTTAATTTGTCAAAATAACACTTTTGGACTGGCTACTTTTCAAACTTATTTGATACACTTTTTGAAGATTATTGTCATAATTTAGATAATATTATATGAGTACCCATATCATAATATTTTAGAGCATAAGAGCATAAATTGTACTATTTCCAGAATCTGAGTGAGTGATATACTGTAATTTAGGCAGTAGTGTTGTAAACATATTATGAAACACCACAAATATGATGTTCCCTTATAAAGGAAGTTGTGAAAATTCACAAAAATCTGCTGTTTAAAATAGACTGACTGCCTGTCATTATCACTGTTTAGAATGTAATGTAAGAATCATGACATAATATCATGACACATTATGACAAAACAATACTTTTTCTGAGTGCCTTGTATGAATAATATAAAGCCTGAAATTATCAAATTGAAAAACTTTCTCAGGTATGTTATACCTCTTCAGTGATAAATATGATGAAATATTGGAATATGTATTAATTTGAAATACCAATATGACTCAACTTAATATGATGAAATTCTAATTCCTAAACTTTTATGAGCAAAATTTATCAGACCTGAAATTAGCATAACTATGTGTTTGTCATAATTCTAATAAATTAGCTTGACTTCCCAGGATGCAATGGTCTCTCTTTACAGGTAAAGTGCTTGTCACTCCAATGCGGAAGATGATCGTTCCTCCACCAATGTCAGCATACCAGTTAGAGTTACCTGCCCCTGTCAGTCATGTGACATTCGGACCTGTTGAGAGATGCAACGATATTCTCGTTATGTTGGCAAACGATGATCTGGCTGTGTATAGGTTAACAGAAACTGGTATGAAACTCTTTCATTGTAGGAAATAGCTATATTCTCATGTGTTTTTAATTTTCAACTTTCAGAAGAGTATACCATATATTACCGGGTATAAGTCGAGAATTTGATACAAAAAATTAGGGGGTCAAGGAGGGGGGTCGACTTATACACGGGTTCTATGTTTCAGACCCAAAAATCTAGAGGCCAGGTAAGTATCTGCCAGCCCAGCAAGTCGAACGGACAATGTTTACACCGGAAACAATTCACAAACATCGATGTCCAGTCAATTTTAAAATCATTGAGTAAAAAACATATGCTTTATTGTTGTCTTTTTTAAATACAAATAAAGCGTGATATATGAATAAAAAATTACATTTCAATCACGAAAGTTCATTAAAGTTTATATTATAATCTTCACTATTACCTGACAAACATCGATCGATATCTAGCCTTGATGTAAGTCGAGTGACCCGATAAGGTCACTTGGACCAATGAGATTCTACATAGAAGTCGGTGACATGTGAGATAGATCCTCATGAAAAAATAATCAAGTGTTTACGCAGTGAGAAGTGCAAATTACTGGTGCGAGTAATCGTATAATAGACAGACGTGTGATTCAGGTTGTGAAGAGATTTGTTAATTGCCACTCAGGGTAGTGATTCATTAGCGCATCCGGTAATTATCTAAGCTTTGATGTTTAATTAACAGTAATTGATAGTAATTGACATTAATTAAAGCCTTCCCTTCTCATCTCAAAGTAAAACCAATGTCTTTTTTGTCTTTTTTTACTAGGTAACAATTGAACTTTTCACCGGTTATCTAATAAAGCTTTGTCAACATGTAGATCGTAGTATTCGTAATTTGAATGGAAAAATAATAACAGACACCGTGAGTCACAAGTTGTTTTTTTATTGGTTGTTTACATCATCCGTCTGAAAAATAAAGTATCATTTAATATTTATTCAGTTCAAAACAATTGATAAATCGGTCGACATCACTGCTTACCAATCGCTGCTGTGTTGACTTTTGGGCATGTTGACTTGTTTGACGGTGTCAGTCAGCACGTGGTTAAAGGGGGGTCAACTTATACATGAGATATAGGGTTTTGACCAGTATTTGGGTAGTTGAGAAAGGGGGTCGACTTATACGCGGGGTCGACTTATACCCGGTAATATACGGTATGTGCAGAAGAGATATCCAAACTGAATGTGAATTTCATAAAAAAAAAAGACTATTCAAACAAAATAGTGCATAGCAATATCTCTGAGAGAAAACCACAATATTCTTATTAAATCTTCAAGTATCATATCATAAATGTTCTAAAAAATTATAACAATGAGAAGTGAATATGGATGTAATGCATGTTTACCAGTCCATTAATTTTTTCTGAAGACATGTCACCTTAAATTACAAATAGGATTTTTTTCCTAGGCAAATTTAGTACTTTTCTTCCTTGATTTTTTTCCAAGGCCTTTTTTTTCAGAACACCTATAGGATACCACATACTTTCTGTTTATATATTGCAGGTGTGGAGGGTACAGGTGCTAAGCTAGGAGCGTCGGGAGGTCCTGGGTTCAGCTTCCAGTGCAGCTCACACACCCTGGAGAGAATCTACAAAGGGTTGCATCACTGGTAGGCTAACAGCTTTGCTTCACACTTGAATTGAATGCTGTGTCAAACTGAACTGAACTGATTTTGTGTATGGTGAGTGTATGTGTGTGTGGTGGGGGAGGGCCTTTTAAGCAGAGAAGTCTAAATTTACAGGATTATGTTGGCGGTTTCACAATATCAATATTTTATTAATAAGTTTCACAGTAGACGATGGCATTAAGTCACAAGTGACGTCAGTGCCAAAACCAGACATCTACAGCAGAACACGGATATAAGAAACTTAAAGGGACCAAAGAATTCAGTTCGCTATATCCGGTGTTCGCTATTCCCGTTTGGCATATTTTATGTTTTTTTGATGGGACTAATAAATGTGTTTGCTATATCTGTTTGTTCGCTATATCCATGTTCTACTGTTGTATAGTTCCAGGTTTTGCTTAACCTTTAATCATTTCAGTGAAAAGGAGTCAACAAATGACCTTGCCACGTTTCCTCTGAGTGCAAGTCACATGACCTGGATGACCCCGACCTCAGTGTTGACCTGTCACCTCTCGGCACACGGACCTCACAGCGTCCTGTGTCACTGGGATCTGCAGGGGGAGCAAATCCTCTTGAGGTAGATATTTATTTCCATATGCAAATTAGCTGAGGTCAGCTTCACTAAGGCACTGAGTGTAATCCATCTAAGAACTTGATGGATTACCATTGATCTTAGCACAGCAGTAACTATTTGAAGTAACACATTTATTTATCAACAAGTGTTAAAGGGACACTGCGTCGACAATAAAAATCAGACCATGTGTACCTACCTATGCTGATTAACATGTCTGCTAACAATTCACAGACACCAAATTTCAGACATTTGACGTAATTGGTAATAAAAACTACTCCAGGTAGACAGTGAAGTGAAGCGTAACTCGTTAGCAGACACTCTAATCAGCTTAGTGAGATAAAGATGGGACTCATTTTTATCCTCGACGCAGTGTCCCTTTAAGGATCTTCCATCCATAGAATGTAACTTGTAAAGACTTGAAGCGTAGCACGATCCAGTAGCTTAATTTAGTGAGTCAGATGATGCATTATCCCATTTTAAGATGTTCACATTTCAATTGCTACTCGAAGGTAGTTCAAGTGATCTGACTGATGTAGCGATCCCTAAACACTTAGAGTAGAGTTTTCAATGCTACAATGACAGATTGGTCAACCATCTTGCTGCCTGAACTCTCAAAATCGACACGAACTACAATCTAACACTCGCACTCACAAAATTTTATGCACTATTTTCTTCCAATACGGATAACGTTTTTCTATGGATATGGCTTATCAGGTCATTGAATGTTATATTTTACCCCCAAACTAACAATATGTTGTATACAGTCAGGCCTCGATAATCATAAAAAAAAAACGTTCGGATAGTGAAATGTTCGGACTACTGAAATGAACCAAACAAGATGGAGTTGATTCCCTTTGAATCTACAGATATTTAGAATATCAATTGAGTTTGACATGCAGGATATCTATAACTATCACACAAAAAGAGAAATTTCAATTTATTACAATCACAAACTACTGCCACACAAAGTAAGATATTACAATTTATTAAAATCACAAACTACTGACAGGCTCAACTCCCGTGTCAATCCACTGTCATTGAAGTTTACCGATGCAATCAGTGTAATGATCGCTTGTCAAGGGGATTATCCGAACGCTTTTGATGAACCGCCGGATTAATGAAGCAGAAATAGTTGTAATGAACTAATCTGTCACGGCTAATTTGCGTTCGAATTCGGAAACGGAATCAACGGATTAATAAATCAACATTTAATGAGTTTATATAGAGATTAGTTGGTTACAGCTTGCTACCGTTCAACACTACAAGATTCGGATCATCGGTGGCCGGACTATTGCGGCTTGACTGTAAATGTAAATAACAAATGGCAAATTTCAGAAAAACAATATACAAAATATGTCTTACAGTGCCTTTGATCCCTTTGTTGTTGTGTAGATGCAGTGTAGCAGTGGAGGGGGTTGTTCACTGTATAGCAGTGGGGCTGGACTCACCAATTGTAGCTGTACAACTCAACAATGGGTCCGTGCTGAGGTATCACCCAGGTAAGGCACAGTAATAATAATGATTTTTAAGCCTACTCTCCACTGTTACTCTGAGGGAGTTGTACTTTCAAAGCTACTACCAGGTGCTTCAGTTCCTACCTTCCATCATCCTCGGTTACCCAGGGTTTCATATATGCTCCGTTACTCTCCACTATATCACCCATGGGAAATTTCATCAGAGAAATCTGTACTCAAATTACCCGCCCTTGGCCGGCTTGAGCCAATCAAACCGCTACGCAGCTTGGACCTGCGAGCCAATGACAATTCATATCACTTCGTTGCAAAGCACGCGAGGTTATTTTGTTAGCCCTCCGTCACCGGTTATCTCCCTTGACCATTTCCGTCTTATCGTATTGAGTATTTTCTTTGGTTACTGACTTCGTCACGCCGGCCAAGGGCGGGTAATTTTAGTACAGATTTCGCTGACAGAGTTTCCCATGGGTGATATAGTGGAGAGAAACGGAGCATATATAAAACCCTGGGTAACCGAGGATGACCTTCCATGTTCAGGTACCCATTTATATAGCTGGGTGGACTGAGTGCAAGGCGGTTGATGTTCCTTTACCAAGGACAATTTAACACACAGTATCAGGCCCAGGTCCAAAATGTTTGCATTCCAAGCATGATTTGAAAGTGAGCCTTTGGCGTAAGAGGCTAGCATGCTAACCACTACACAACTTTTTCCACACATCATTGTGGTCAAAACTGTTTTAAATTGGTGATACATAGTGTCATACCTAAATTCTTGATGATAAATGACTTCTAATGTTGGCAAATATTCACATTCTGTGTAAGTGTAATCAAATTGAATTGAATGTTTTTTTTAATTGAATGTTTTTTTATTTTGATTATTTACAGCTAAATTAAGTTAGATCAGGGTCAAAAAAGGATGTGAGAAAAATTGTATGGTATTAAATAAACATGACTTCATTGTTTCAGACACAGAGTGCCTGTTGCCCTGGGCGACAGAAGTTGGGGGAGAGCTGCAGTTCCCCTACCCCTGCAGTCAGATGTCTGTCTGTCTCATGGGGGGTCAGGTAGGGATCTTTTAATGTCATCAATCATAGCATCACAACATTGAGGCTCCGGTCGGTAAGCAGTCACATTGTGGCAATGCATTATGAACTAACAAGGCTGACACCTGTAACACGTAACAAAGTTGCCACATGTGTCAGTCTTTTTATCCCACCGGTATGTAATACTGTGGGATATAGTCATCACCCCAGTCGTCTGTCCGTCCGTCCGTAATCATTTCGTTTCCGGAGCAGAACTCTAAAACCATTCATGATATCTTTCTAAAACTTTCCATGTGTATTACCCACCAACTGAAGTGGTGCCTTTTGATATTTTCAGATTTCTGAAAATTTTATTTTTGGTCGTTTCCATAGAAACATGTTGAATTTGGACTTTGTCAGAGACAGGTTCGTTTCCGGAGCACAGCTCCAAAACTGTTCATCATATCATCCTGTAACTTTGCATGTGTATTACCCACTAACTGAAGTGGTGCCTTTTGATATTTTCAGATTTTTTCTGAAAAATTAAATCTATAGTTGTTGCACAAACTAAAATGATAAATTCTCATTAAAAAAAATTGTTTCTGTTTCCATAGAAACATGAGAGGGATGTTGGTTGTTGTTGATTTTGACTGCTTCTGGAGCAGAAGTCTAAAACCCTTAACATACCTGAAACTCAGCATCTGTAATACCCACTAACTGAAGTACGGTAGTAGATACACAAGTATCTGTCAAAGATGTGTTTTACAAATGTTGTGGAACCGGTGGGATATGTCATCTTCTGATGACTCTTGTTTCTCTCTGAGACTTGAAACCTCTGTCAAGTCCTAGGAATAGATCCTCAAACTAGAAAGGGATGTGAATGTACTCACGCTTCCCCTCCCCTTCCCCCTCCCCCTCCCCCTCGCTTCCCCCTCACACACACATCGACCCTCCCCAAGAATTTCAAATACACTACATGCATTGCTTGTAATGGCAACAAGTTTGTCCTACGTTATATAGAGGTGTATTATGGGGTGCACTTTCCCCAAATGTAAATCATGTTCACTACTGTCAAATTCTGAGTTTGTACAGAAAAATGTTATGTTGATAAAAAGAAGTATCGAATTTCCATTTGTATTTGACTCTCATTGTCATTCACCATCAAACAGAGCATGTTGAATGATGTGAGTAGAAGGTGTCACCCTCACTTATGATGTTCCTGCTGTCCTTACAGGAAGTGATCCTCGGACTCACCGACAGATTCCGCTTCTTCGTTAACGATGTAGAGGTAAGTGGGAACAGGTATTTACTTTCTTCATATATCCTTGCTCATACAGCATGAATGATTGCAAGTATTCTGAAAAATTAGTCTGTATTGTAATATCCTTTATGTTTAAAAACTGTCATGTGCTGGCACATGGTCCTATAAGTAAAGTTCAGCAAGAATCACTGTGGTTCACTGAATGGGTGGGTGACCAACTTCATACTTGTAGAGTTTGAAGGGTTGATTCCCTGCCCCACACAGAGACATGAGTTGTGAAACATGTGGTGTTACTTTGGGCATGTGACTGTTTAAGTGTGCCTCTGTTCACCCAGCAGTACAATTGGGTACCTGGTAAGGAAGTGAAGGTAAAATTAGAAATAACCTTAAAAAGTGCCTTTATTGGCAGCTAGGTTGTATTCTCCAGGTGAGTTGAGAATGATAATGATGTGGTGGCACGTGGTCCTGTGCATAGCTAAGTCGACCGCTATCAGTGAAGTTCAGCAACAATGGGCGAGGCTCGCCGCATGGGTAGGCTACCCGCTACATTGCTGAATAAACTGAGAGTTGAAGGGTCATTCCTTGCCCCACACTGAGACATGAGTTGAGAAACTTGTGGTGTCACCCTGGGTAAGTGACTTAGTTCGAAGTGTGCATCTGTCAACCAAGCAGTAAAATGGGTACCTGGTATGAATGATGGTAGCCTGACAGGCGACCGGTTGTATTCTCCTTAGGGAGTGTTCTGTACTCGTTGATCAGGGATAATATGTCGGTCGCGCCATGAGCAGGTGTTAGTACCTGGAGGCAGCGCATTATAAATATCCACATTATTATTGTTATAAAGGAACGATGTTGGTCTTGGTCCTTATACCAGGGTTATAATGTGAGTGCACTTTGAGCGTGCTCTTCGTGGCGTGGAGTTCAACGCGATATAAGTATCCTCATCGTCATACGGCGAAAAATCACTGTCAAATATTATGTCAAATAAATTTATGTGCAATGGTGTCTTGTCACAATCTCTATCATTGTAGGGTAGAACGCTAGATCAGTGATTAAGAATACATGTTAGTTAGGAATTCTCCTGACATCCAGTCTGAGGCATTATAAGCATACTGGTTTGAATCCTGCCAAGATCTGATGTATTGTGTACACACAACAAGGGTGGAGAGTAATACTACATTGTAATGCAGTGCAGTACCACCCATTGTTCAGTAGTATATCGGCTTTGGATCAAGAGGTCCCGAGTTCAAAACCCACCAGGGGCACAGCAACTTTGTCTGCAGTAGAGAACTGTTCTACACGCAGTAAGGTTTGGGTGAAATGCTAAACTGAAATTCAGCGTAGTACCACCCATGGTTCGCTAGTTCCAGCCGATGCTCTCAGGTTTCACCGCAAGGCATAGCCACATGGAGTTGCGGGCTTTCTCCCTGCCATAATACTAGCAGCCGCTATATAAGTGAAATACTCTTGAAAGCGGCGTTAAACACTAACTCACCTCACCTCAGTAGTATAAGCTAATACTAGGCTTCACAGTATTGCTCACTGGCATGTTCCAGGATTTCTCCCTGCCATGAACTAACCATCATGTACTTGATTAAAGTTGTTGAAAGGAGCATATACTCAAAATCTTTTCTTTAAACTGACTACCTCAGTGTCAAATCTAGAACCAGAAATAATAGGAGTTGAATAGTACTCCTTTCAGAGGTAGGGTTAAAATTACAATGCTGGATAATCCCCATATGATTTTTTATAAGGGGCTTTTTTATCATTTTCAGCGTGAATCGCGCGTCCTAGAATGTACACTGCTACGTAAGTGAGTTGATGTCACCTTTACCGATTTGAACAACCACAGCCAAATCAATAAATAACATGAGTAGGATTAGGCTAATAAACAAAATAAATAAGACCTTTTACACCTCATGGGTTTCAGATTGTGTCTAACTGCACATCGTACAGTGTGCATGACGAGTACCTGCTATTGACAACACTGAGTCACACCTGTCGATGCATAGCCAGACACACCCAGCTGAGAGGTAGGTGCATAGCCAGACACACCAAGCTGAGAGGTAGGTGCATAGCCAGACACACCAAGCTGAGAGGTAGGTGCATAGCCAGACACACCAAGCTGAGAGGTAGGTGCATAGCCAGACACACCAGGCTGAGAGGTAGGTGCATAGCCAGACACACAAAACTGAGAGGTAGGTGTGTAGCCAGACGCACAAAACTGAGAGGTAGGTGCATAGCCAGACACACCAAGCTGAGAGGTAGGTGTATAGCCAGACACACTAACTTTACAAAGGACACAGTTGCTTATTAACAGGATGACCCATTTCTATCAATTGTATATTCTTACATACAATACAACAACTTTGTAAACAAACATACTCATTGGATTAAAAGGAATAAATTTTGTATTTTTGCTTGATGTGAACTCCGACCTATGGAACATAGCATTTCATCTGAAACTGAGCTTAATTGAAAAGTTTATCACTACGCCCTACCTCCTCCACAGATCTGCCATTGTTATCTGATGGGAAGGAGCACCCGTTTGACGAGTCTATCCGGCGGGTGGAGCGAGGGTCTCGCATCGTGTCTGTGGTTCGGGAGGACACTAAACTGGTTCTGCAGATGCCACGCGGAAACCTGGAAACCATTCATCCTCGAGCCCTCGTCCTCTCTGCCGTCAGGAAGTTCCTTGACAGGTTGGTCTTGGGGATATACATGTTATTCTTACCCAAGCGGGCACAGATATGCCGGGTATTAAAGTTTTCATAATGGTCATGGGAATTACAGTTTTTCTAAATATAACTTGCATTTTGATTGGTTGACGGAACTACTTTGCGCTCATTCATGAATTGCTAAGTTCTCCTGTTCAAGTTAAATCACATAATTGAACAATTTCGAGCATACCTAATTGAAGTCACACGTCAGTAAAACATATTAAATATAAAATCATGTTCAACCTATGTTTCCAAGACCGTATTTACAGTACTAAACTTGCAAGGCGAAACAGCATGCAAGAGTCGCCGACTGCACTGCCGTGACGTCATTGCTTTGTGACGTCATTAACCATGACGTCATTTGGTGACGTAATTACACTCCTGTCTTGCATTCCAACAGAGCGATTATCAATTCACGTTTTCACAAATTTTCTCTCATTCTGCGACATTGTTTACGATATTAATGAGTTGTTTACTACGTCAGTAAACAATTTTGGGAATAAAATTCAACAGAATCTTTCTGGAAAAAAGAGCGCAAGTTGGAAACTATTTAGATGTGCGCATCTTGAAGGTGTGAGAGAGTTTATGAATGGCGTATGAGTACAATTCGTATTTTGCAGTCTTATCAAAGATCGTGAATTCGCGTCTTGTTTTTCGATTTTTAGCTCATCAGGCCTGAAAGGCCCGATGGGCTTATGGCATGGCATGGTGTCCGGCGTCCGTCCATCCGTCCATCCGTAAACTTTTCGCTTTTTCGACTTCTTCTCCAGAACCAATGACTCCACAGAGCTGAAATTTTATGTGCAGACTCCTTGGCCAATGGGGATTCTAAATTGTAGATTTCGTGACCCCATGACCCCAAATGGGGTCACAGGGGTCACATCCTTAAAAACCTATTTTCATCTTCTTCTCCAGTTCCAAAAGGTCTAGAGAGCTGAAAAGTTGTGTGCAGACTCCTTGGCCCATGGGGATTCTAAATTGTAGATTTCGTGACCCCATGACCCCAAATGGGGTCACAGGGGTCACATCCTTAAAAACCTATTTTCATCTTCTTCTCCAGTTCTAAAAGGTTTAGAGAGCTGAAAAATTGTGTGCAGACTCCTTGGGTAATGGGGATTCTAAATTGTAGATTTCGTGACCCCATGACCCCCAAATGGGGTCACAGGGGTCACATCCTTAAAAACCTATTTTCATCTTCTTCTCCAGTTCTAAAAGGTTTAGAGAGCTGAAAAATTGTTTGCAGACTCCTTGGCCAATGGGGATTCTAAATTGTAGATTTCGTGACCCCATGACCCCAAATGGGGTTACAGGGGTCACATCCTTAGAAACCTATTATCATCTTCTTCTCAAGTTCCAAAAGGTCTAGAGAGCTGAAAAGTTGTGTGCAGACTCCTTGGCCAATGGGGATTCTAAATTGTAGATTTCGTGACCCTGTGACCCCAAATGGGGTCACAGAGGTCACAACCCCAAAAACCTATTTTCGTCTTCTTCTCCAGTTCTAAAAGTTCCAGAGAGCTGAAAAGTTGTGTGCATACTCCTTGGCCAATGGGGATTCTAAATTGTAGATTTCGTGACACCATGACCCCAAATGGGGTCACAGGGGTCACATCCTTAAAAACCTATTTTCATCTTCTTCTCCAGTTCCAAAAGGTCTAGAGAATGGAAAAGTTGTGTGCATACCCCTTGGCCCATGGGGATTCTAAATTGTAGATTTCGTGACCCTGTGATCCCATTTGGTGTCAATGGGGTCACATCCTTAAAAACCTATTTTCATCTTCTTCTCCAGTTCCAAAAGGTCTAGAGAGCTGAAAAGTTGTGTACAGACTCCTTGGCCAATGGGGATTCTAAATTGTAGATTTCATGACCCCATGACCCCAAATGGGGTCACAGGGGTCACATCCTTAAAAACCTATTTTCATCTTCTTCTCCAGTTTCAAAAGGTCTAGAGAGCTGAAAAGTTGTGTGCAGACTCCTTGGCCCATTGGGATTCTAAATTGTAGATTTCGTGACCCCATGACCCCAAATGGGGTCACAGGGGTCACATCCTTAAAAACCTATTTTCATCTTCTTCTCCAGTTCTAAAAGGTTTAGAGAGCTGAAAAATTGTGTGCAGACTCCTTGGGTAATGGGGATTCTAAATTGTAGATTTCGTGACCCCATGACCCCAAATGGGGTCACAGGGGTCGCATCCTTAAAAACCTATTTTCATCTTCTTCTCCAGTTCTAAAAGGTTTAGAGAGCTGAAAAATTGTGTGCAGACTCCTTGGCCAATGGGGATTCTAAATTGTAGATTTCGTGACCCCATGACCCCAAATGGGGTTACAGGGGTCACATCCTTAGAAACCTATTATCATCTTCTTCTCAAGTTCCAAAAGGTCTAGAGAGCTGAAAAGTTGTGTGCAGACTCCTTGGCCAATGGGGATTCTAAATTGTAGATTTCGTGACCCTGTGACCCCAAATGGGGTCACAGAGGTCACAACCCCAAAAACCTATTTTCGTCTTCTTCTCCAGTTCTAAAAGTTCCAGAGAGCTGAAAAGTTGTGTGCATACTCCTTGGACAGTGGGGATTCTAAATTGTAGATTTCGTGACACCGTGACCCCAAATGGGGTCACAGGGGTCACATCCTTAAAAACCTATTTTCATCTTCTTCTCCAGTTCCAAAAGGTCTAGAGAATGGAAAAGTTGTGTGCATACCCCTTGGCCCATGGGGATTCTAAATTGTAGATTTCGTGACCCTGTGATCCCATTTGGTGTCAATGGGGTCACATCCTTAAAAACCTATTTTCATCTTCTTCTCCAGTTCCAAAAGGTCTAGAGAGCTGAAAAGTTGTGTACAGACTCCTTGGCCAATGGGGATTCTAAATTGTAGATTTTGTGACCCCGTGACCCCAAATGGGGTCACAGAGGTCACAACCCAAAAAAAATATTTTCCTCTTCTTCTCCAGTTCCAAAAGGTCTTGAGAGCTGAAAAGTTGTGTAGAGACTCTTTAGTCAAAGGTGATTCTTAATTGTAGGATTGGTGACCCTGTGACTCCAAATACAGGTCACGGGTCATGATCTAAAAACCTATTTTTTGCTTGTTAACAATGTATTACTTGAGATAACTTAGATATTCAACCTTAGATAATAAAGCAAATCCTGATGAGCTACAGAGCCCATGGCTCTATTTTTATGCATTACAATGATCTTGGGTAAGAAAAAGAATAACCAACTCGGTGCTCGGAATTACGAATTATCTGTCCCTCGTGAATTATTATGTCAAACTCCTCGCTAAAGCTCGGAGTTTATCACAATAATTAACTCGGGACAGATAATCCGTAATTCCTCGCAACTCGTTGATTATTCTTATATTTATAGAGAATCTCACTCCAGTATCTTCTGATATCAAATATATCATCAAGAGTTGATAAAAGTTACAAATATTTTACTATTATCAACGAGTGGTGATATATTTGATATCAGAAGACACGAGGGTGAGATTCTATTTATCAACCAAAATCATTCTTATTACGTTTAAATGAAAAAAGTGTACATCTCTGTGCAAATCTCTGCCAAATCGACGTCCAATGCGGTGAATTCATAGCACATCACTGTCTCTCAACGTTCAATTTGATTGTTATCCCCGCCCAATGAAGTTGCAGGGGATATTGAAATGGGTTCCCTCTGTCCGTCCTCCCGAAATTGTTTCCGAAGCAGAACTAAAAAAAATGTAAGATATAGTTCAACAAAACTGGGTATTTTACTTTGGTATTTTAAATTTATTAAAAAATATTTTTTGCTGTTTAACTGTTTCCATGGAAACGCAACTTGGACTTTTGTTTTTAGAGCAGAACTCAAAAGCCATAAAGCAAAGCTCAACAAAACTTGTGTGTGGAACACTCAAAATATGTACCCTTTTGGTATTTTCAAATTCTTTTTTTCATCTCATTTTCCAGACTCGAATACAGATCCGCATTTCTTGCGATGAGAAAACATCGTATCAACATGAACCTGATCTATGACCACAATCCGCAGATGTTCTGTGACAACGTAAAGACGTTTATTCAACAAGTAGAGGCTGTCAGCCATCTCAACCTCTTCCTCACCGACCTCAAGTAAGTTAGTTATACATGTATTGGTAGAATTATGACACCTGTCTTAACCCCTCCACCTGTAAATTTCCTTGATAGCACATCTAGTAGGGACATGAAAAGTTGCAGTGGTTAACGTGTTCGACTTGGGAACTTGTTTGCCAATGGTGACATTGTTTTGATATCATAATTTATAACTCTTAGCACAAAACGTCAAATTGGTGACTTCCTTTATTGCGCAATTATGTAAACACCCGTTCACACTAAATCTTGTGAAACATATCAGTCAGTGTCTTCAAATTTGCTGATCATCCTGACACTTTTTACCAGTGATGTAACATATGAAGAACCAGCTTTTGACCAAATGATAAAAAATAGTAAATGTGTCTTTCTTGACTCAACGTTAGCAGCAGGGGACATTGCCATGTTAGTGGCAAACGCTTGCTCTGCATGCATGTCTTTGTAATAAAGTTATCAGTGCAGGTAACACCCTTGGTTTCACCGTAATGCAGTGCCAAAATGACTTTGCAGGCTTTCTGCCTTTAATAATACTAGCCACTGTAATCTTTATATAAATGAAATGCTCTTTCAGCTTCAAATCACCTCACGGTTTCTAAACATTCATTTCTAAGCATTGTTATTTACTGATAGTTATCCCCCGCCACAACGAAGTTGGCGGGGGATGTAGAAATGAGCTCTGTCCGTCTGTGCGTCCGGGCTTTTCCATTCCGGCCTCAAACTTCAAAACTATTCAATATATTTTGCTGAAACTTTGTACAGGTATCAACCAAGTAGTCTAGATGTACCTTTTGCTATAAAGAAAAGTAAATGCATTATATATTCAAAATGCATAAATATATTCAAAATTCCTACATGGCGGGGGATATGGCCGACTCTGTCTGCTTGTTTATCTTGAATCACAAATGCATGACTGTATTCTATTGGTTACAGAGAGGAAGATGTCACCACGACGATGTACACAGTAGCCTACAACCGCCAATCAGAAGTCAGTAATGAGGGTGAGGGACCAACCAAAGTGGACCGTGTGTGCGATTGTGTGAGGGAGGCAGTCGCACAGATAGACTCTGACAAGTGAGTGCTCACCAAACAGCTAGCCTTACATTTTGGGTTGTAGTATTCATGGCTGCCTTTGATTTGTGGACTTGAGTTTCGAGTTTGCAAATCAAATGCTTGTCTTGCCTGACTCTACTCTGGGATAGACTTAGATTGTACTCTAGAACGTACTACGCATGTGCTGACTCGACCCTAGTGTTGTCAAATCAAACGAAGCCCATGTGTTAGGCCAAAGGTCAAAGTTTAAGGTCATACCATAATTGTCCAGATGTCATACGCACAGAATGTTGACATGTTCACTTAAATTATCAAGCGACAGCCATGGTCAATGATTGATGTTTACAAGTCAGTTTATTAATTTGATTCGAGGATTAAAGAGTGTTTAAACTACAAAACTGTTTCTCCAAATCAATAGTACAATAGTGGACTTCATACACTATATTACAAAGTCATACAAACACCAACAAATTAATTTTTGTAAAAAATGTACCGAAAGACCTCGATAAATATGTGACTTTAATGTGAAACAGTAATGTATCTGTTTTAAACATATTTTCATTTCACAAAATAAAATCTGGAATGGCGAACAAGCCATAAGGCTTATTTGAACGACACTCCCGAAATGTATCTCATTTAGGGACTTGGATGTGATTTTGCATAAGTAATTTTCAATCTATCACTCTTTCTTTGATGAAATAGATTACCCATTAGCACAGAGGGTAGCACATGTAGCCTCCAATCAAATGGTTCTAATCCCACAAAGGTTTCGGCAACTCTCTCTCTTGTCATACTTTATTTTCAAACCACAGGTTTCACAGATATGTAAAGCACAAAGATGGTGGAGGCTTTTATCCTTGCATTAATACTTGCCATTATAACTAAGCATCCTTAAACCACAGAGAACATCACCTTGTCTCACCACATGGTGTAAATCAAGTCAAATTAAATCTAATGTTATAATTTTAAAGGAGGAAGTAAAAGTTGGTAAGATGAAGAAATACAAGTTTGTGGATTTACAACTTCTTTATTGCAATGAGATGCAACACTTCGCTGTTTTGACAAAATTTACTTTTTAGCCTAGTTACTTTTAAATCTTATTGCATGCTCTGCTTTTATCACCCTTAACATGAGAGTAAGGTTTTAACAAAGAAGTTCATCATTTATTAATGTCTCCTTGCTTTCTTGGCAGGTACCTTTTGACGATCCTCACCTCGTACGTACGTAGAAGCAAGCCTGATCTTGAGTCAGCTCTCTCTATCGTCAAGAACCTCCGAGGTAAACTTAACACTATAGCTGTTGAATTAAGTGAGTGCTACGTCATAGGAATCAAATCTCAAATTAACAAACAGGGGATGGTAGCCGTGCAACCAGAACACCGTTTTAACGACTGCAAAATCTTTGGAATCAAAACTCATGAACAAATTGACCATCTTGGATAGATAGACTATCATGGATAAAGTACTAAAGACTACTTTTAATGACTTGTTCGGCCGAGAACTGGCATCTCTGGACAAACCTACAAACTCAAGCGAACATATTATTGTAATGTTTGCCCTGAACTGGTCAAGTCTGAGGTTTTTGTTAAATTTTCAGAGAAGAATTTGAGAAGGAGTGCTATGTAGCTCAATATTGAGTGAAACTCTTTCAGATAATTACATATAAATTTGATTTGAATTTTATGTTTCTATTTGCAAACTTTTGTGTTATTGTCTTGTAACAGGGTAAAGCCTATATTTTTATCATTGTAACATACAAATACTTTGGATGTGTTAAAATAAAAAAATTCCATATTTATCGCCAGACAAGCCGACAGAGGGAGCCACTGTGACAGCGGAAGACTCTCTGAAGTATCTCTTGTTTCTTGTGGATGTGAACGAACTGTATGATGTTGCTCTCGGTACCTACGACTTCGACCTTGTCCTAATGGTCGCTGAAAAATCTCAGAAGGTGGATTATTTTTTAAAGGATGGATGAAATGACATATGGTCCAAATCGGATTCATTAAAATGGGATGTCAATTTGACAATTGCTCGATTTTAAATTTCTGAAATCGGTCCATAAATTACTTATATACGGCTTTTTAAAAAACCGCCTGATTTAGCCCCGGCGACCAGAATGAAAGTCTGCGGGGGTGTGACCCGTGAAGGGATGACTTCTGTGACGTATGTGGAGGAATTTGATTTTCAGCGATAGTCACAATTCAACGTAATTTCGCAACATTTTGATTGTTAATTTCACAAAGATATCTTCAATAAACCAACTTAAATTTCCCATATATCGAATGTTTAGATATCCAACTAGGTAATTCCGCAGATGACAATTACACAATTATTACATAAACATGTCTTTTTGGCGATGTAATACACCTCATAAATTCATTTAGCGGCAGTGATAATTATCACTAATTAATTAACGAGACATCGGCGGAGAAGCTATCTAGCCGCCCCGTCTATCGCTTATCACAGTCACGCCTCAGTGAGCATTTTCAAAAGGTTTCGCCGAACAAATTGCGATAGTGTTAAAATGGGTGAATTAAAATCGTCTTAATTATCAATTGCAAGTGTATATTGTCTCGATTTTATGCTCAATTGATTCCGATATACAATATACGTAGAGGTAATCATCTGTCATTCTTGAGAAAAATGCATTTCATCTATCCTTTAAAACATTCTTTTGCACATAGTTAAACATAGTTGGTTTTGGGTCAAATGAAGCTTCTGTTTTGTCAATTTGTGCCAAACATTTCTTAGTGTTTTACTGTCAGGAAGAATAAAGTTTGTCCCATTTCTCTTGGAATTGGTACAAGCTTCAAATATTTTAACACTATAGTTGGTGAATTAATTTGTAGAAAACCAATTATAGTAATCAGAACTTGTTGGCTATCCTGAATATTTTGGGACCTACAGGTGTAGGTTTAATCATCAACTGGCTGGTACAATGTGTCATGTAATAATAATTATATATAGGTCATTTAAAATGTGCTTAACTCAATAACACTGGGCCATGCTCTAAGCACATGCAAAGAAAAGTCAAAACTAAAAAAACAAGAATTTCATTCAAAATTCCTGGATCCGCCACCAGACTTGAAGCTTGAGAGTGTTGGAGCAGATTTAATGATCATAGGAGTGCAGCTGAATGTCTGAAGGATCTATGGCCAAACAATTTTAGTTGGTATGGAGGCACAACAAGTATTGGTTACTAAAAAATTAATGACAATGAACATTTTATCATATAAACTCATGAGTCACACTTTGGTCCCATTACAGGATCCCAAGGAGTACATTCCATTCCTGAACAACTTGAGGAGAATGGATGATAACTACCAGAAATACACCATAGACAAACACCTGCGTCGGTTCCGTAAAGCTCTGCAGCATATTGCCAAGTGTGGTAAGTGCTTCTCTTGCTGTAGGGGGCGGGATAGCGCAGTGGTTAGCGCGTTCGGCTTCGGATCAAGAGGTGCAGGGTTCAAATCCCGCCAGGGGCACAGCAACTTTGTCTGCAGTAGAGAACTGTTCTACACTCAGTAAGGTTTGTGAGCAATGCTACACTGAATTTCAGCGTAGTACCACCCATGGTTTGCTAGTTCCAGCCGCTGCTCGCAGGTTTCACAGCAATGCATAGCCACATGGCGTTGCGGGCTTTCTCCCTGCCGTAATACTAGCAGACGCGATATAAGTGAAATACTCTTGAAAACGGCGTTAAAACCCAACTCAGCTCACCTCACCTCTCTTCCTGTAGCAGATATAACAGTATGTTTGTCATAAACAATTTTCCTCTAATTGTTCTTCTCATCAAGAAATGATGAGTGAAAGTTTTACGGCACTCTGGTAGATGCGTTAGGGTTTTCATAGAACACCTAGCTATAATTCATTACTCTTGTTTGTTCCATATTACCAACTACATAAAAATGGAAAGCTTCATGGCTGGACAATCCAAAAGTTTGAAGGGTTAATTCCCACACCATGATAACGTTGAACTTGTGGTGTTACCTTTCGCCATAGTTCATTCACAAAATAAAATCATAGCCTGACATGGGTTTAGATTAATAAATTTGGGCATTGGGCGTTATTTGCTCATGGTCGACATGCAGTTGCCCATTTACGTACTTCAGTGTGAGCAACCCTATTTTGACGACAGACTGTTTCTGTAATCTGCAGGTGAGGATAGGTTCGAGGAGTGTCTGAGGTTCACCGAGGAGCACAAGCTGTACGTGGAGGCTCTCCGGCTCTTCCCGGTTACTACTACACACTACAAGGTAAACCAGGTCTTTTGACCGTCATTTGTTGATAGCGTAGAATTCTCCACCTGATGTATTCCCATGAAGTTACCAAAATGAGATGACCACAGACTCTTACGTAGAAAAAAATGCTCCCATTAAAAGAACACTTATCTTGTTGAGTTTTGACTTAAAATTTTTGCAAATCCAAAATATGTGAAAATTAGGCTTGCATCAGGTCAATGCTTTTGGCAATCAGACTGTTCCTTAGGTCATCTTGATTGTATGAGAACAAGTGATATCTCTTTAAATTTATCATTTTGCCAAAAGTTTTGCAGATTGCCCTAACATCATCAATTTGATGACTCACAATGCTATATGACGTCAAAATCCCAATGACATGACAATGCCATGACATAAAAAAATTTGATGAGGCAACAATGCTATGGCATCAAAAATGTAATGATAATGCTGTGACATCAGTTCACTGTAAGTCTAATAGCAGTACTGAGTTCAGAGATATAAATTTTGAATTTAAAATTATGAATCATGTCGGATGAGGAATATACAACAATCCTCTTGTCTGCTGAGATAGAATATTTCAATACTCATTGATAAGGTACAAATATTCTCAGCAAACAATGAACTCTGATGAACTTGTATATGTAACTGATATTAGTCACAAATTCTCTATTTATTGGCACTGTACAAAAACTATATCTTTCGAGATTAAGAGAGAATTTACACACCAGGGATATCCGCCTTGTACACAGTTTGTTAAAGGGACACTGCGTCGAGGATAAAAATGAGATCACTTTTATCTACCTATGCTGATTAACATGTCTGCTAAGGAGTTACGCTTGGCTTCACTATCTACATGGAGTTATTTTTATTACTAATAACTTAAATTGTCTGAAATTTGGGGTCTGTCACTCTTTACCAGACACGTTAATCAGCATAGGTAGATAAATCTGATTTCATATTTATCCTTGACACAGTGTCCCTTTAAGTATCCTGTATTTGTGTGATGTTGACAGCAAGTGGCCACAAGTTACGGCAGCTACCTGGTGGAGAAGAATCGGCAGGACGAGGCTGGAGTAATGTTTGTGAAGGCAGAGGAGTGGGAACTGGCGCTGGAAGCATTCACCGCCTGCATCAACTGGCGCCAGATCTTCTGTATTACAGCGGGTCTCGGCTACACGCCGGACCGTGAGGCAGACATCGCCAGGCAGTGTGCTCGTCAGTTCATTATTTATACAAATGATGTTTCACTGCTTTAATTTTGCTCATCTGGTTGACTTCAGGAGGTCATTTGATCAATTGATTGAAGACTTTCCTTAATATCACATGGCTAAGATAAAAGAAAACATTGGATTATAAAAATAAATTTGTTCACTTGTTAATAATTCATTGGGTAATAATGTACCGCCATTGAGCAGTGCTTGCACTGGATATTAGGCATTAAAATGTATACCATTATTATTATCCCCCGCCACGAAGTGGAAGGGGGATATAGGTTTGGGCTCCGTCCGTCTGTCCGTTCGTCCGAGATAAAGGGGACAGCTTTTCTCAGAAACCGTTTAAGATAGGATTACCAAATTTGATGTGTTGCTTGAAGGCATGAATACCTTGATGGAGTTCGAAAATGAGAAACGTGCAATTATTTTTTCGGAGTTATTGCCCTTGTTCCGTATTTTTGACTTTGTTCATGGTATCTCCAAAGGGGACAGCTTTTCTCAGAAACAGTTTAAGAAAGGAGAACCAAAATTGGTGTGTTGCTTGAGGGCACACATACCTTGATGGAATGAAAATGAGTAATGCACAATTATTGCCAATAATTGCCCTTTTCCAATTTCCTGCCTCTGGCGGGGGATGTTGATGACTATGTCTTCTTGTTATTTTTAAACTGCATTGAAATCCGTCCTAATCCATGTGAGACATCCAGGCCTCATTTTGCAGATGATTTAAAACCATTGCAACATCGATACTGAATGCAATGAATACAATGTTATTGTTTTATGTGACATTAATTTTGATAGTTAATATTTGATTATGTTATAAATGTATGAAAGAATGAATCAATTTGTTTGCAAATAGCTTATGATCCGCCACATTTGATATGTTGAATCCCTTGTTCTTAACTCTTTTCTCCTCTCAGGCCAGTTGCAGAGTAACAAGAGGTACTTGGACGCATCAGTTGTCTTTGAACAATATGCCGAGGTAATCCATCTATTCCTATCAATTTTAATAGGAGTTTGATTCACTGCCTCCTGCGACTTCTTTCATTCTTTCAGTTCACCATCTTTGAATGTTTGTTTTCACACATCTCTTGTTTGAATTCTTTCTCTATGGTCACTGTCATACAAACTTTTTAACAAATACATGTGTAATTTGTTCATAAGGCACCTTTTAAAGGCGCTGTAGCACGTTATTTGCCAATTATTTTGTCTCAAACTTACCATTTCTTAATAACGTTTATACAATATGTTGTAACGTTAAACAGGTAAATCATTTTATTACACTACCGATAAGCCGTATCCAAACAGTTTTCTGTATTTAAGAAAATGGTGTGACATATAAAGAAACAATTTTGTGGAACTCTTCAGTGTTAGAGGTATATTTGTAGGTCTCATGCTATATTGAGAGTTCAGATAGCAAGAGGGTTGACAATTTTATCATTGTACTGTATTCTAAACTCTACTCTGAGTGTTTAGGTAACGCTTCATCAGTCAGATCACTTGAACTACTTTCGAGCAGCCATTTTAACATGAATACCTTAAAATGGGCGATCAATGGGATATGGACTCCCATGACTAAACCGAACCATGTACAATCATTTTAGAACTCTTTTTATTGATTCTACAGTATTATTTACCCATTTACCTTTTTGGAGAGCACTTGATTTCAGTAAGAGCGGCGTGCTACAGCATCTATAACAAATAATGATTGATATATTGTACTGCAGGAAGTGGAGGAAGCCATCGTGTGTCTGGTGGAAGGATTCCAGTGGGAGGAAGCCATGAGGATGGTCAGTGTCGTCTGCTTCTTTGAAATAATCAGTAAAATTGATCTTGCTTCAAGGTTCAACTTTGACTTTCAGCTTCAACGTTCAACTTTGACTTTCTTTTCCGGGGAGAACAAAAACAAATTAGCATAGCTCAATGAAACTCGTTTTGTTGAACAATCATCATGTGTAGATTTGACTATTTGTTTCATGATTTTTGTATTTATATGTTTCTATGAAGTAAAAAAACGCAAACTTTTCCCATTTGATAAAGAGATTTGAGTAAGAGCTGACTCTTGTTATATCCTGTAATCGCTGCCTTTTACAGATGTACCGGCACAAGCGGACGGACTTCCTGGAGACGCACTTGAAACCTGGGGTCCGGGAATGTGAGGAACAGCACCGGGAAGCACTGGAGGAGTACCGGGAAACATTTGAGAAGCATCGACGCAGATTGCGTGTCGTCCGGGAACAGAAGGAACGCCAGAGACTTGAATTCCTCGGTCAGTTGATACCATATATAGGTGCTTGTTATACTGGACCGGACAATTGCCACCCGGACAATTGCTACCGGACAATTGCCACCTCTGACAATTACAAATTAAGACAATTCCCAACTCTTCTCTATATATTCATTGGTACACTGTGGTATAGTTCCACCAAAATCCTCGCATACATGCAATGAGTACTTTACAGGCTAGTGCGTAATATTCAAGGTATGTCCATCTGTCAGTATATTGTAACTCAGAAATAGTTTGTCACTGAAATAGTCACCTGTAAGGTGTAATATTTACCTGTGTTCTGCTCCAGACGGTGATGTCCCTACCAACAACCTGGACTCTGATCTCTTCTCGGACACGAGCAGCGCGACAGGAGCCAGCGTCCAGTCCTCTCACTACAACAGTCAGAGGTCCACCGTCATCTCTCGCTCTTCTGGGTGTGTGCAAAATACTCTCACAGCTTATTGGCTGTTGTGGATTTTCTACCATTCATCCCTCTTCCTATTTGTTCATGATTTATCACTAGAAAAAGATATATGAGATAACCATGTTTCTCATCCTGCTGCAGGAAGTCATCACGGAACAGAAGGAAGGGAGAACATAGGAAGTGGAGTTTGAAGGAAGGAAGTCAGTTTGAGGATTGCGCACTCATAGAAGCTCTCTCCAAACTCATCATTAATGTTGATAGCATGAAAGGTTGGTAACAGTGTGGCAATATCAGTGTATATATAGAATACTAAACGATCTCAACTTAATATCACTTTTATTTAACAAGTTAATGATTTGGTATAAAACATGCAAAAGCAAAAGGTTTATTAAAATGGTATTATATAGAAGAAAGTATTCTGTTTATTACTTGCCCAGATTATCCAAGCGAAATTGACGTCAATTTCCTGAAAATAGAACTTTCGCGAGTCATGTACCATTGTAATGGCGGAACAACCATTGTGACGTCAAAAGTGCACAAAATTATGTGCAGTGGTATTACAAATTTTTAATAATGCCATTTAAATATATCATTAAAGTATCTTCCACGGGTGAGTAATAAAATAATGTACATGTATATAGAAATGAATATGAAAAAATTAAAGATTGGTTCCATGGATAGTTGAATTAAAGTTATAAAAACATCATTATAAAATGCATCTCATCTAAAATAAACATTTTATCACATGCTTGGAAGATCATTTTGGATTCATCACACATTTTACGCTCAGAATATTCACTTCTGTCAGCTAGGAAAACAGTTAAGTATGCCTTTTCGTAAGGCAGACAGAACTAGGAAACATTTTATAGTAACCTACTAGTATTTCAATTCTGAACCAAAACTTTAATGAATGTTAATGAAATTTGTAAAATTGTTGAAACTGTTGTATTGTAAATAATGTGTCCAAATATAACGTATTATATATATTATATTCTGTCATTCTTTGTATAATTTTAAAAGAATTCCCTTAAAAGCGTTTGGCTTTGGATCAAGGGCTCGACTTTGTCTGCTGTAGAGAACTGTTCTACATGCAGTAAGGTTGGGTGCAATGCTACACTGAATTTCAGGATAGTACCACTAATGGTTGGCTAGTTTCAGCCATTGCGCGCAGGTTTCAACATAGCCACGTATGGTGTTGAGGCTTTCTCCCTTCAATTATACTAGCAGTCCTGATATAAGTGAAATACTCTTCAAAGCAGCGCCCAACTTGCCTCACCTCACAATATCGTTGTTAAATTGTCATATCATCTTAAATGTTTCTGTCACTAGAGGAGATAAACTCGCTGATGAAGACGCTGATGCAGTTCCACTACGATACCCAGGCTGCCTCTCTCCAGCAGCAGTACAACAGCTTCCTCGTCCTCATAGAGCAGTCTATACCGGAGATCTGGTCCGACTCACAGACCGATACGGCATCAGGTGTCCCGGTCAGTCACTTTTAGCTTTAATTATAATCCTATTTTGATTTTTATATGGCACACTTTTCCGCAAGGGGCTTCTCTTTTGTTATTATCCTCAGCCAGAAAGTGGAAGGAGTGGGCTCCTTCTGTGCATGCGTCTGTCCGTCCGAGATAAAGAGGGCAGTTTTCTCAGAAATACCGGTAACCAAATTTGGTGTGTGGTTTGAGGGTATCAATACCTTGATAGAGATCAAAAATAAGAAATGCGGAAAAAAAAATTTACTCTAGTAATTGCCGTTGTTTTTTTGTTTTTTTACTCTGTTCTTGGTAACGCCCAAGGGGACAACTTTTTTCAGAAACTGTTTAAGATATATTAGATAGGATAACCAAATTTGTTTTGAGGGTATAAATACCTTGATGGAGTTCAAAAATGAGAAATGATCAATTATTTCTTTTGGTTTTAATGAGAACCAATAGGGCGAGGGTGATGATGGCAAAGTCCGTGTTTTGTGACGTGACTGCCTGTAGTTGGAACTTTGTGCAACACCATTGGCAGAAATACATATGAAAGTCCATATTTGGAGGCTGGCTCGGATTAAGAAATTTAGAAAGGATATGAAATCTTTGGGTTGTAAGAATGTGATAATGACATGTGCCTTGGGGGACAGAAGATATTTGTATAGAATAGAATGCCCATCGAGCCAGGTTGGAATAAAGTCCATGTTAAGAAACACACATGGAAAATAATATGATGATCACTCGAAGCAATATTAATATGGCAAGAGGCAGTATAGTGATGGGAGGTAAAAAAGGAACTGTGGGAAAAACTTTAAGGATGAAAAATTGGGCAGTGCATATGGCAGCTGTAATGTACTTAGGGAGGGGGCAGCAAACAGTCTGATTAAAATCAACCTTGTTCCGAGGAATAAAATTTGCAAAATTATGCATCTACCGGGATACGAACAGGTTCTGTAGATTCCTCTCAACAAGGTCTGAAAACATCCCGTATAGGCGCATGTTCCGAACCAGTTTAGCACAGCCAAAGCCCAGTCAAATAGCTGACCAATCACGACGTAGTATTTAAACGGTCAATGTTTTAAAGCATTCGGAACAGACCAAAGGATAGCTGTTTGAATTTATCTGCTCCTAGCTTCTCGCACCGAAAGCATTTGTTGGGCGTCTTTTGATTGGCCACCTGAATTGCGCACGAACACGCGAGTCTACGGACTGTTATCAGACGGTTTGGCGTGGAACCTACGACCGATATGAGTTCGTATTTCGGTATAGATGCACTATTTTGCAATTTTTATTCCACGGAAAACCGTCGTTTTTAATCAGACTGGGGCAGCAAAGTACTAACGGTAATGAAACTAGTTCCGGTGGTTGCAAGTAAAAAATAAAGAGTCATATGGAAACAAATAATAGAATAAGTCTATAGTTGTTACAGAAACTAAAATATAATTCTCACTATAAACTCTGATGTTCCCACAATCTGAATCTGATGTTCTTCTTTCAGACGCTGGGACCTAACATGACAGCTAATGCCATAGCACAGGCAGTGCAGCAAGGCCAGAGTCTGGAGACTAGGGAGAAGACAGGTGGGAGTCTCCATCTCTGCATAGATAGTCTTTTAGAGGATAAACATACAAGCCTGAGAAATGAGCTGTAATAATGAAGTGATAAAAGCTCCAAATTGATTCAAGAGCCTCTTTAAAGGGATTTTGTGCATATTGGATTTTGTGCATTACGTGAAATGAAAACATGCTATATTTTACCTAATTTTACAACATTTTAATGATAAAAGATATACAGTCAGGCCTCAATAATCCGAACACTTCCGTTTTTCATCAAAAACGTTCAGACAGTGAAATGTTCGGACTACTGAGTACTGAGGACTACTAAAGAGATTAGTTTGGTTACATCTTCCTACCGTTCGGAAACTGCGAGATTTGGATTATCGGTGGCCGTATTATCTCGGCTTGACTGTACCCTGATAGAAACTTCACATAGTAACATATAGCGTGTCATAAAACTAATAAACACTTTGCTGTTATACCATAGCAAACTTTTCCCCACTCGCAGCGCCGATGAATGGCTTCATTTCTCATTGTTTTTATTTTTCAACAAATGTACGCTTGTCTAAATTCATCAAAATATTACCTTTATTAACATCTTTTAATTTGACTGTGTTTTAATCATTTATTAGTAGCATATTTGTGTAAACGGGGATATCCTCTCGAATTTCGTTGCCACAAAAAATACCCCGATAGAACCCTCCTTTTAAAGAGAGGGTTTGATCAGAGTATTTTATGTGTAAATGAAAATGAAATTCAATTGGATATATTCTTGTATATGTCTTCAATACATAATTATTGCAAAAAAATTGAAACATCTTATTCCACATTTTGAATTTGAGTAGCTAGCATTCTTTGAAAAAAAAAAAACATTGAGAAATTGAAGTCATTTTTTGGGCTTTCATGTTTGAAAGTCTTGCTACAGAATGACAAGTAATTGCTGATTACGGTTATTACTTTTTTGTAAATTTGTGGATTTTTCTATCAATACTCTTTATTTGGTTGTAAAAGGAGTAAATTTTTAATACTTACCCCACTTCAGATATTGCATATTACCTAGTACTTCCGATGAGAGATTGGAAGAGTAGAATCCTTGTCTTTACGAAGTAATAGTGTGAACGACACGTAGACAGGATGCTATGATATAGCCGGAAGGCTATACCAATCTGTCACGTGATAACGTGACGCAATCACATTTCCTTCTATCGATGTATCGGCAAGACGTGTTTCTTGTCTTCAGGTTTTTTGAAATTGCTTATTTTTGTGTATTTTTCTACAACCTACGGTATGTATTGTGTGTTTTATACACCTGCGAAGTGTGTGAATAAAGCATTGGTTCACTTACCATATCGACGAAATTTTCATCGTTCCTCACTTTGAAATTTTCACCCTTTTCCCGCATGTTGGCATGTTTTCGGCCCCATTTTGCTTCGTTGATAGCTTCCTGGGGCCCTCCTACATCCTATTTCACATGTTTAGCTCCATTTTCTATCCCTATTTCACTGTTTTTTGGTCTTTTGACCACGTAAACATTCTTCATGTTTCTTCCATTTTTCTATTTGTGCGTATTCCTACGCCGAAGCACATGTTACGTTTTTTTCTCAAATTTTGACTGAGTAAATTCCTTTTACTTGGGGATATTGTTTCAATGGTGCATATTTATGTTTGCAATCCCCTTTGGGGTTGTTGGTAAGTTTTAAAATGTTCGTTTTCCCCTTTTTCAAACGCACTTTTTTTCTTTGCTGTTTGGTTTGCTTGGGGTAGTGGCACGCCCTTCTCGGGTGTTGTCTGTGTCGCTATTTTTAGCTATTGCATCACCCTTTGTTTATCTCTTTGATATTGTTTGTTGGGGATGTTATGATGCTTTCTTCATTTCACACTCGTATGGTAACGTTTGTTACTATTTTTTGTTGTGTATTATAATATGCTTGTGCATTTCATTATGTTTATCTGGAATGAAAACTTAATGTTTTCTTTCTTTTATTTAAATTTAAATTTAAATTTAAATTTAAATTTCTACTTTTTACTACTATATATTGCTTGCGTAATTGCGTGCTTATATTTTTTAACCTCTTGCTTTGCTTGAGTGTTGTAGTAATTGTAAAATGTAAACAATTTTCAATTTTTGGGTAACTGACTTCTGTTATGAAGTTTGTTTACCTTATTTTTAAAGGGGCTCACCGGCGTGTTTTCCCTTTTTTCTTATGTTGATTGTTTCTGTTCTTTACAGGCAATCTTATGCCAGTCTTCTGCTCGTCTTGCAGATCACCTAAATCTGCTAAGGACCCGCACCCTCAGTGCCCTGACTGTGTGGGGTCTCTTTGTGATACAGACTCTAAGTGTATCTTTTGTCGTCCGCTGTCTACTGCCCAGTTCAAGGCCTTCACAGTTGCCGGACGTAAGAGGTTTTCACAGAGAAGACATAGGACTATGTCTGAGAAAACTTCTCCTCTCTCTCGGGACGATGTCTCTGTCTCGGGGGACACTGAGGTTGTGCCTGTGACTGTGAGTGTTGTGCCTTCGGAACCCGCATCTGCTACTCAGGTGAGGGTAAGGCACGGCCCTACTATGGAAGAGGTTGAACAGGGGGTCAACCCAGGAGCCCCTGTTATTGACCCCAACCTCTTAGCGTCGCTTGTGAACAAGCAGGTGGAGATGTTGTTGGAGGCACGGGCTGCACAGGAAGTACCAGTGCTTGTGCCTCCTCCACAGAAACAACAGCAACAACCTCCTCCTATTTGCCCACCAGTGCCTTTGGTGGTTAGGGATGTGTCGGAGGACCGTCGGCGTGTGGAGCGCTCCTCCACAATACAGTTTGTGGACGCTCCTGTGGACCCTGGTTACCATCGGTATGACCAGCGCATGGATACGCGCGCTGGTGATGCCTTGCGCTTTGGGGAAGCGAATAGAGACTTCGTTTTCAAGGAGGATTATCGTCGACGCTCCCGCTCTCCTCGGCGCTCCTCGAGGCGCTCACGATCTCGTTCTCCTCGGCGCTCGCGCTCCCCTCGGCGCTCCCGCTCACCTAGGCGCTCACCCCGGCGCTCACCTCGGCGCTCAAGGTCTCCTCGACGGTCACGCTCTCCTCGGCGCTCACGCTCTCCTCGGGGCTCCTCGCCTCGGGCCAAGACTTCTACAGTGACACAGGCGCGTCAGGACCGTTCTCGTTCTCCCCTGCTCCGGGAGGAGCATGACTTCGTACCAGACTACGTTGAGGAGGTGTCAGAGGATGATCAAACTGACACGTGTCTGGAATACGGGGACGTATTTACCTGGATTGCTGACAGGCTGGCTACCTGTCCTTCCCCAAGCCAGACAGTAGATAAGAGGTTCGCTATCTGGGACGACCCTGTACTTCTCATTCCTCCTCACCCGACAGTTAAGGAGGCCATGGAGAACTTAGACGAGGACTTCGCCAAACTGGACTTGAATCCGTCGATTCACTGGTTGTCGGTTCTGCGGGGTTGTTGGTAAGTTTTAAAATGTTCGTTTTCCCCTTTTTCAAACGCACTTTTTTTCTTTGCTGTTTGGTTTGCTTGGGGTAGTGGCACGCCCTTCTCGGGTGTTGTCTGTGTCGCTATTTTTAGCTATTGCATCACCCTTTGTTTATCTCTTTGATATTGTTTGTTGGGGATGTTATGATGCTTTCTTCATTTCACACTCGTATGGTAACGTTTGTTACTATTTTTTGTTGTGTATTATAATATGCTTGTGCATTTCATTATGTTTATCTGGAATGAAAACTTAATGTTTTCTTTCTTTTATTTAAATTTAAATTTAAATTTAAATTTAAATTTCTACTTTTTACTACTATATATTGCTTGCGTAATTGCGTGCTTATATTTTTTAACCTCTTGCTTTGCTTGAGTGTTGTAGTAATTGTAAAATGTAAACAATTTTCAATTTTTGGGTAACTGACTTCTGTTATGAAGTTTGTTTACCTTATTTTTAAAGGGGCTCACCGGCGTGTTTTCCCTTTTTTCTTATGTTGATTGTTTCTGTTCTTTACAGGCAATCTTATGCCAGTCTTCTGCTCGTCTTGCAGATCACCTAAATCTGCTAAGGACCCGCACCCTCAGTGCCCTGACTGTGTGGGGTCTCTTTGTGATACAGACTCAAAGTGTATCTTTTGTCGTCCGCTGTCTACTGCCCAGTTCAAGGCCTTCACAGTTGCCGGACGTAAGAAGTTTTCACAGAGAAGACATAGGACTATGTCTGAGAAAACTTCTCCTCTCTCTCGGGACGATGTCTCTGTCTCGGGGGACACTGAGGTTGTGCCTGTGACTGTGAGTGTTGTGCCTTCGGAACCCGCATCTGCTACTCAGGTGAGGGTAAGGCACGGCCCTACTATGGAAGAGGTTGAACAGGGGGTCAACCCAGGAGCCCCTGTTATTGACCCCAACCTCTTAGCGTCGCTTGTGAACAAGCAGGTGGAGATGTTGTTGGAGGCACGGGCTGCACAGGAAGTACCAGTGCTTGTGCCTCCTCCACAGAAACAACAGCAACAACCTCCTCCTATTTGCCCACCAGTGCCTTTGGTGGTTAGGGATGTGTCGGAGGACCGTCGGCGTGTGGAGCGCTCCTCCACAATACAGTTTGTGGACGCTCCTGTGGACCCTGGTTACCATCGGTATGACCAGCGCATGGATACGCGCGCTGGTGATGCCTTGCGCTTTGGGGAAGCGAATAGAGACTTCGTTTTCAAGGAGGATTATTGTCGACGCTCCCGCTCTCCTCGGCGCTCCTCGAGGCGCTCACGATCTCGTTCTCCTCGGCGCTCGCGCTCCCCTCGGCGCTCCCGCTCACCTAGGCGCTCACCCCGGCGCTCACCTCGGCGCTCAAGGTCTCCTCGACGGTCACGCTCTCCTCGGCGCTCACGCTCTCCTCGGGGCTCCTTGCCTCGGGCCAAGACTTCTACAGTGACACAGGCGCGTCAGGACCGTTCTCGTTCTCCCCTGCTCCGGGAGGAGCATGACTTCGTACCAGACTACGTTGAGGAGGTGTCAGAGGATGATCAAACTGACACGTGTCTGGAATACGGGGACGTATTTACCTGGATTGCTGACAGGCTGGCTACCTGTCCTTCCCCAAGCCAGACAGTAGATAAGAGGTTCGCTATCTGGGACGACCCTGTACTTCTCATTCCTCCTCACCCGACAGTTAAGGAGGCCATGGAGAACTTAGACGAGGACTTCGCCAAACTGGACTTGAATCCGTCGATTCATTTGGCGAAGGCGACCAGTGGGAAGTACAAAATCCATTCTGTAAAGGTCTACCAGTCTGGTGCGGTACAAGACGACCAGGTGCGCAGGCTCTCAGATGCCTCCCAGTCTATGTACAAGGTCCAGGACGTGAAGTTGCGCAACATAGACACAGAACTCAAGCGGGCTCTGATCCCGTTATCCGGATTGGTCTCCTCCTTAGAGGCAGTGACCCAGGACTTGACAGAGGAAAATCCATCTATCTTTAAGAGGCAGGCTAACGCCTGCGCAGACGTTTTGAGCCATGTGCATTCGGCCATTGCGATGAACACGGTGGTTCGTCGCACTGGCCTGCTCCAACCTTGTCACTGGGAACAAGAATTCAAGAAATCTCTCATGCGTGCCCCAGTCACTGCAGAGACCCTCTTTGGAGAGAGGATAAAAGAGGTGTTCAAGGAACAATCGGACAAGGCCCAAGCGGATTTCACGTTTCAAGCCTGCAAACTCGTGGCCCATACATTTCCGGCCAACACCAGCAAGGGGTCTTACACTGGACGCAGGAAGTCGGTTCGCGGGGCCTAACAAAGCAAGTACGCCAAGAGAGGGGGTTACGACTCTGGTCGCGGCCGCTACCAGCCCAACAATCAAGCTTCCCGGGGACGAGCTCCTACCACCCCCGGGAAGAAGAAGACCCCTTATAAGTCCAGGCGTTGAAGGTCTGGGTGCACACGACTGGAAACTCCCGCCTCCAGTCGTCCCTGTTACAGATACTCCAGTAGGCGGGAGACTGGGGGTCTTCTGGCCCAACTGGACAGTACTAGAGGACCCCTTCGTCACCAACATTTTACAGGCCGGCTACAAGTTGCCAATAGTCAGGTCTCCGCCTCTGACCAACCTGCCCCGGTCACGCGTGTATTCGTCAACCCAGCTACTTCAGCTATCCAACAACATCGCCATTCTGCTGGACAAGGGTGCCGTGGAGACTGTGTCACATCCAGAGAACACCCCAGGTTTTTACTCTCCCATCTTCCTCGTCCCCAAGAAGAACTCGGACAAGATGCGGATGATCCACAACCTGGCGGTGTTCAACGAACTGTATCTGGCAGAGCCTCCACACTTCAGGATGACATCCTTGGACCAGCTATGTTCCAAGCTGGCCCGCGACGATTGGATGGTCAGCCTGGACTTACAGGATGCTTACCTACACGTTCCCATCTACAGGCCCCACAGGTAGTACCTGAGGTTCGTATTCCAATCTATTCATTACCAGTGGAAAGTCCTGCCATTTGGAATTTCCACGGCCCCGTGGCTTTTCACGCGAATAACGACACCGATCGCGCGTTATCTACATCTGCGGGGGATCGAGTTCGATCCCTACATCGACGACTGTCTGATGAGCCATGCTGCTCCTCTCGTGCTACGCAGACAGTCACAGTTTGCTCTAGATCTACTTCACCAACTCGGGTGGATAGTCAACGAGGAGAAATCCCATCTGATTCCGTCTCAGCGTCTTACGTTTATCAGGGGGTTTTTCCTCACGGACCTCGATTTGGTGAAGGTCCCGCCAGACAGGTGGGTCAGAATTCTGTCCTTCGCGAAGAGAGGCCTGTGCGACAGTATGACCCTCAGGGAGTGGCAGTCTCTTCTGGGTCTCCTCTCTTCCACTCAGTATCTCACCATCAGGGGACGCCTGATGCTTCGGCCCCTACAGAGGTTTCTCACCCCGTTTATTCAGCGGGACGATCTTCAAGTGAGGTTCCCTTTAACAGCAGGTCTCCGTCCCTACTTGCACTGGTGGACGACCCAGTCGAACGTCTGCGAAGGAGTCTCCTTGACAGACTTCCCACCGGACTTCCAGTTGTTTGTGGACGCGTCACACCGAGGGTGGGGCGCCCATCTGGAGGACAGGACAGCAGCAGGGCTGTGGTCCGACGTACAAAGCCAGTGGCACAGCAACAACTTGGAGTTGCAAGCAGTGATTCTGGCAGTCACTCACTGGTTGTCGGTTCTGCGGAACTCGCGCCTCTTGGTGGCGTCAGACAACTCCACAGTGGTATGGCTGATAAAAAATCAGGGCACGACAGGCTCGTGGAAACTCCTGGACCAGACGTTCCAGTTGTTCGACCTATTGGACCGAAACCACATTCAGGTGAAGGGGCGACACATTCCGGGATGTCAGAACGTGTTGGCGGATGCTTTATCGCGACCAGACAAGCCGTCCCCGACAGAGTGGATGCTGCACAGGTCTACATCGTCCGCTGATAGACCTTTTCGCGACGAAGTACAACGCGCGCCTACCAGTTTACGTGTCCCCCCTGCCCGATCCGGCGGCATGGGCGGTGGACGCATTGTCTCTAAGTTGGGAGGGGCTGGACGCTTACGCGTTTCCTCCTCCCATTCTGCTCCCAAAGGTAGTGGCGAAGATAAAGGCGACGAGGTCACTACGTCTGCTTTTGGTAGCGCCCTTTTGGCCTGCGAGAAGCTGGTTCCCCGTTCTTCACGGGCTCCTATCAAGCGATCCAGTTCCGCTGCCTCCGTGGCCTCGACTGTTGTTATACCCGAACAGTCGGCTACCCCATCCGGACCCCGATCGGTTTCATCTGTCCGCATGGGTCATTTACAGAAGGCTTTGAAATCGAAGGGGTATTCGGCACGAGTGGCAAGTGCCATTTCTCAAGCTCATAGGGTTTCCACTAGGTCACTCTATGATGAGAAGTTTTGTACCTCTCGTTCAAGGGACCCAATGAGTGCTTCTCCGCAGTTCGTGGCGGAGTTTCTTTTGTATCTGCGCAAAACGAGACATCTAAAAGGGGGTACTATCTCGACCTACTTGTCTGCCCTCAATTCTGTATTGTCAGTTAAAACAGACACTAAGATATCCAAAACACCGGAACTTATCGCAATGTTGAAATCATTCAAATTAGAGGACCAGAAGCAGAAGTTTCGTCCCCCAGCTTGGGACCTCAATCTGGTCCTCCGACACTTGCGAGGTTCACCTTATGAACCCCTGAGTGAGGCTTCGTTTGAAAACCTAACGCGGAAAACCGCTTTCCTCATCTCTTTAGCCACAGCGGCTAGAGTGAGTGAGGTTCACGCTCTAGACGTGACGAGAGTGCGGTTTGAGACTTCTCGTCATGGGGCTGTTCATCTGGGGTTGCTCTGGAACTTCGTAGCGAAGAACCAGCTTCCAGGGCAACCGGACAGAAAATTTACAATTCCTCCTTTATCTTCTATCGTACACGACCGTTGGTCGTGGCTCAACAGCTCACCCGACCACGGTTGCACTAGGTAACTATGTTTACCATCACGCTAGCCTTAAGGTTCTTCCATGCTGTGTCAGGTTTTTCCTATAAGTGCTTTTGACTAAACGTCATTCTTCTCCTTACAGGAGTTGATGTCATTGTCTTGCCTCCTCTTGTGGGTGGGTCCTCTAAGAGACCTGCCCGCCATCCTTTACTGTCGGATCAACATGCAATATCTGAAGTGGGGTAAGTATTAAAAATTTATTAAAATCTAAATATTTTAGATATTTAAAAATACTTACCCCACTTCCAAGATTCAGCCCCCTCGGCGAGGACCGCCTCCTCCCCACAGACGTTCTCTTCTCGGACCGTAGTCAGGAAATGTGATTGCGTCACGTTATCACGTGACAGATTGGTATAGCCTTCCGGCTATATCATAGCATCCTGTCTACGTGTCGTTCACACTATTACTTCGTAAAGACAAGGATTCTACTCTTCCAATCTCTTATCGGAAGTACTAGGTAATATGCAATATCTGAAGTGGGGTAAGTATTTTTAAATATCTAAAATATTTAGATTTTAATAAAACTACATCTTTTTTGGTCAAAATCTTTTCATGCCCTTTCTTTGTACTTAATCTCAAGTGTAGATACTTAACATATGTATATATATCATCATGAAAATTCATTTGTTACAAAGAACAAAACCAATATTGTTAAAAGTTAAACATACTTTATTTGAAATCATTGGCATAAAATGGAATTATAAAAGCTCTAAGTAAAAAAATATTTTTGCCAATAACCAATTAGATACAGCTTTTTCGAAAAGTCATGGTAGAATTTTTATTTGTTCCAGATCCCGTGCTGGTGATACCCCCGAAGATAAGGAAGGACGTCAGATGGAGACTCCACATGGTCCAGTCAGGTCCAGACTGACTAGCCCTTCTGTAATTATAATATATGTCTCCATTTAATATGAGATGCTGGACTCTGGCCTGGTGCACCACACAACAACATCTCTCAGGCAACTTGGCTTGTTTCTTGAACTAGGTTGTGGGCAGTGACGCATCCAGAGAGGCAGACGTGTGATATCTCCCGCTTTTCCAGGAGTCTACGTTTTTTCAAGCCTCAATCCCGCCTCTGCCTAGAGGTCAAAATCTGCATTTCTGGAATTTACCTTGCAAAAATTTAAGAAGAAAATCTATAAAATATCATGTTTTAGCCATCCATTTCTTATGCATCAAATACACGTTTCAAATTTCTTTTGTCAAAGATATATACAATTACTCATTTAGCGCGTTTGGCTTCAGTACAGTGCACTGTGAATCATGAGTTTGTTACATGTTAATTTTCACTGCACTAAAATATAGTTGAAGCATGATCAGAGGATTTTCCAACATCCCGTGCCCAATAATTTTTCATGTAAATTTGATGGGCCTTATGGGTGAACCCCCTTTTCCACCCCCACATTTCCTGAGTCTGTCTATGATGGGGAATGCGTTGTGCAGTGTACCATGACATTGCAGTCAGCAGGGGCAGTGCATTGGGTATGTGCTTTGAGAAAGTAACCAGCTTTTCCTAAAAATGACATGTATAATTTATCAGGAGCCAGACTGACTTGCTTGCCATTTCTGGCCTCATCTTAAATTAGCCAGTAAGTGATCGACGGTCAGATACTATTTGGAACACTGATGATGTGTGATCCTAATAATACTTTCAATTGAAAACACTGATCTCAATGTCGAGTCAAATAATTTTTTGTCTTTTGTCTTGACGAGCGTTATGCGTTGAGCTTTTAATCATATAGAGAGGGTTCGATCAACCATTTTGTTTGTGCTTCATGTGAAATGAGAAAAACCTTTCGAAGACTACATTTTCTCCTCAAGAAATTCCTGCCTTGTCGTCTTCTCTTGCCGTCTGGAAGTCTTATCGACGAGTTGGTAGGTTTCTTGATATAAAAAGGATCCAACACTTTTTCAAGAGTTACCAGTACAACATGTCAACTATGATAGTTAGCGCGTTCGGCTTCGGATCAAGAGGTCCCGAGTTCGAATCCTGCCAGGGGCACGGCAAACTTTGTCTGCAGTATAGAACAGTTCTACACGCAGTAAGGTTTGGGTGCAATGCTACACTGAATTTCAGCGTAGTACCACCCATGGTTTGCTAGTCCCAGCCGATGCTCGCAGGTTTCACCGCAAGGCATAGCCACATGGCGTTGCAGGCTTTCTCCCTGCCATAATACTATAGCAGATGTGAGATAAGTGAAATAGTCTTGAAAGCGGTGTTAAACCCCAACTCATCTCACCTCACCTCAACTATGATGGATGGTCTATCTTCCCCCTGGGAGGCAACTAGATGCTGGATGTTGATCACTGATATCGAGGTGAGGTTGTCGGTGTAAAGCCTCACTCCACACCATTCTAAAACCAAATTCTTTAACGCCTGAGGGTGAAAGTCGGTCCTTGTTATCCTAATGATTGTTGCACTACACGCATTTGTTATCTCCCGCCCAACGAAGTTGTCAGGGATGTTGCATTGGCGGATCCAGAGGGGGGTTCAGGGGTCTGAAAAAGTGCACCCACCTCCCCCCTACTGTGTTGAAATGACCTCCATCCGTCCGTCTGTGCGTCCGTCCGTGTTTCATTTCCGGACAAAAACTCAAAAACCATAAGGGATAGCTCAATGAAACTTCATATGGGAAACAGTCATCTTGTGTAGATGTGCCTTTTGAGGTTTTCAACTTTTTTGGAATTTTATATTTAGCCGTTAACATTGAAACATACTTTAAGTTTCGTTTCCGGACCACAAACTCAAAAACAATAAGGCCTAGCTCAATGAAACTTGGTATGTGGAACAGTCATAATATGTAGATGTGTCTTTTAGGTTTTTTCAACTTCTTTGGCATTTTATTTTTATCCGTTTCCATGGAAACATACTTTAAAATTTCGTTTCCGGACCAGAAATTTATTTTTTGAAGGCCTAGCTGAGAGAAACTTTGTCTGTGGAACAATCATCATGTGTAGATGTGTTTTGGGGGTTTTCTTTTTCTGACTTCTATTTTTATCCATTTCCATGTAAAACATCTTCATTTTGATTCTGAAATAAAACTCTTAATGTTTTTAAAATTTCACTTTCAGAACAGATCTGTTAGGCAGAGATAATACATCTTGGGAATTATATATGAATTTATTACTACAAAATGATTTTGGTTTTATTAAAGAATAAAGCTCCATAATCACTTTGTCGACACTGTTCTGTCTACTTGTTCATCTTCTTCTTGCAATCGAGTAGAAAGCTTGTTTGCAGACTCTATTTAGCCAGATAGCCACAGTGTCCATTACCAAAATGCCTAGAAAATTGACATCTTGTATACACACTGCTTAGCCAACGTTGATTAAAATTTGTGACAATATGGTCCCTGATAATGGCCACATGCCATGTAAATTTATTTTCATCCTCTTGTATTCTGTAATAAGTTGTAAGTTTTCATTGCAATAGACTCCAACCTAAATTGAAACCTACTTAGGTCCATGTACGGTACATTGTTGGCTACAACATTGAATCATAGCCTTAGAAAGCTGAAATCCTCTGTACTGACGCCTTGGTCAATGTGGACTATAAATTGTAAACAAATTTAACTGACAAATGCTTCTGGAAATTTTTTATTTGAAACCTTATGTAGTGCATTGTTTAAAGCCCGATGAGCTACACAACCGCTGGCTCTATCTGTTTTTATAAATGTTCTGTTTACTAAATCAATGATGCACCTGGCTCATTAAGTCCAATACAATTATTTACACGGGTCATAATTTCAAAAACATGAACATGAGTATCTTGTTTGAGTGTCTATGTGTATTGTATTTGATGAAATCATTGCAGAAAACTGAAATAAGCTTGTCTTATCGCTTTTAATATACATATATTATCTTTACAGATGTATTGATATCATTGATGTCAACTTCCTTCATCACTTTAGAGTTGATTAGATGCTTCGTAACTGGAAGGTGGTCGAACACGTACAGATGTGCTAAATTACCTCTGGAAGAATTTCATGAAATTCTTAAACACCGATAGAAAAATCGAGAACAAATCATGAATCAGTATATGTTTTTTTAATTCCCAAGTCATTCCCTGGATGGTTACAAGAAGTTCTAAGGATAATTTCCATCCACAACTTGGAAAATAGCAACGGCGCCCATTTGGGATCCCAAAGCTGTTAGGAATACTGATGATCCAGATGTGTAAAAACTGAAACAACAATGGGATACAATTGATGTTATTAACTTGGAGATGTAATCACGGATAAAATAAATGACACAATAACTAATCACATTCATTACAGGTGAGGATAGTTGCCGATTCCATGATTATTTCACTTACATCAGGGGCGGGATAGCGCAGTGGTTAGCACGTTTGGCTTCGGATCAAGAGGTCCGGGGTTCGAATCCCGCCAGAGGCACGGCAACTTTGTCTGCAGTAGAGAACTGTTCTACACGCAGTAAGGATTGGGTGCAATGTTACACTGAATTTCAGCGTAGTACCACCTATTGTTCGCTAGTTCCAGCCAGGGATGCAAAAATCGGCCATTTGCCGGACATGTCCTATTGTAAATCCAGTTTGACCGAATGGAAAATTGACCTATCGGACATCAGTTGACCGATTCCAGAAAATAAAAGGAAAACTAAATTTACAAGCATTAAATAAAGGCAAACGGCCCTGCTTGTGTCGGTCATAATTGTTAATGAAATTGAAATACGTTGATCTAGTCAAGAAGTCACATTTATTCTTCACAGCACGAGACACTACATCAATCATCATTATCTTCAGTAAATTATAATTGTCTGCAGAAAAAAAAACACTTACCGTTTGATATTTAATTGATATTTTCAGTGTCATTTAGTGACTGAAAGATGTGACCCATTTCACAACATTATTTACGAAAAAGATTTCATTAACATCGCATTGTAAAAAATTTTTGTCAAAGATAAACATTGCATGAACGTGTGGCTGCTTTGGCTACTTGAATCTCGATATATTTAATAATATCTCAGTCATAAAACATAGGGAACATGCAATAGCCACATGGCGTTGTGAGCTTTCTCCCTGCCATAATACCATCAGCCGCGATATAAGTGAAATACTCTTGAAAGCGGCGTTAAACCCCAACTCAACTCACCTCACCTAATTCATGATAGTGACGTCGTCGCTCTATTGTATTGACAGTGGAGTATGACACTCGTTGACTAAGGCGAGTTTAGTGACGTCATACATGGATTAAGATGGAGAATACATTCGGAGGAGTAAGTCTCATCTTACTCCTCAACTCCTCAAATCCTCAAATCCTACTCCACATCATCACCTTAAAATAGCCGTTCGCTGGAGTTGCATGACATAACGGAACCATGAACAATCGTTTTTTAACTCTTTTTATGGATTCAATCGTATTATTTAGCCATTGGTTACACTTACTTACCTTTTGGTGGGAGCACTTTTTCAGTAAGAACGGTGTGCTACAGCCCTTCATAATAATATAATAATAACACTTTATTGTCATCAATACAAAGTACATTGGAAATTCTTGTTGTGCCCTTGGCAACCGGCAGCCACAGTGAAGCGCCAATTCAAGCGCTTTTCTATCCTTATAATGTTGAGCGCCAAGCAAGGAAGCAACAACTCCCATCTTTTAATGTCTTTTGGTATGACACGGTCGGTATCAAACCCCGACCTTCCAGGTGATGAGCGAACGCTCTACCAACTGAGCTACATCCCTGCATGTAGTAGTCTAGAGATCTGTCATATTTTAAAAACTTGGAAAACGTTTCATCATCAGATGCTAAGAAATACCTACATGAGTTCTTTGATGTGCTGGACTCCTGCCGTGGCGTCATTATAGGATTGCAGCCATGTTCCAGTGGTTGGCCCGAGACGCTGGTAGCTCCTGAATGTTCCTGTTGGTACCTGCGGGGATTCCCCAGCCGCAATTTCATAAATCCAGATACCGCCACTCCTGCCACTGCCAACTGCCAGAATTGTGTTGCCACCGAACTGGGTATGGGCAACTGCCGTTGGTTCTATACCCTGCCAAACATAACGGGGGAGAAAATATAACTTTATAAATATCCGTGGGTAAGATCAAATGCTCTTTCGTTTGTTGGGTAAGTACTTCAGCCTATGACTACTTACACTGTGCACTAACTGTGATGATGACATAAGCCCTGTTTATACGACGAGCGTTTGCTTATGAGTAAATCATTACACATATGCAAATTTGCTCATATGAGCAAAATTCGCCGTATGGACGCATTTTGCACATATGTATATTTTACTACCGTAGGCAAATGTTTCACTACCGTAAGCAATTTTGCACCTAGTCAAGGGCAGGTGCAAATGTTTACTACTGTGAGTAAATATGATATTTTCACTATTCTAGTAAATGTTCGTCGTATACAGACATAGTTACTTCACACAGGTTGAGAAAATGTATTAGAGAACTTTAGAAACTCTTAATATTGTTTTTTCAAATGATCTTTTTGCACGCGATGACCTTTGAAATCCATCTGACTATCCGGTTTTCATTATAATTAGGGCGATATAGTCAAAACAATGCTGACAGACATGATGAATATTAATTGGCATGTTTTAGGAATTCTCTTTTCATACAATAAAAGAGTTGGAAGCCCATTTGCTTTGGCAGAAATTAAACACGTATGAACGCACAGTATATTTACTTTTACTCGCGTGTGTATGTTACTACCATAAGCAATATTGCATATGTGCAAAGTTCGCCGTATAAACAGGGCATTATTGAGGAGTAACAGTATTGAGATCAAACCATCATACAATTGAAGGTGTAGGCCTACTGCCTGGCCAATAACAATACTGTCTATGGACACATTTCGAGCTCTGATTACTCCTTGATGTTAAGGTAAGCAAATTAAAATAATTTATTATCAAACCTTAAAAGATGTTTATTTGAGTGTAATGTATATATTATATTTTTCATAGGACATCTGGCAACTGTACCACTTGCTAAGCACGACCGCAATGTTAATCTAATTAAAACTAGCTGTAATGTTATACGTTTCTAAGGACTACGGACTTAGGTGGTGTATAAAATTGCAGCTAGTTTTAACTAGATTGCCGCAATGTTGAACTTAAATTCAGAATCAAGCCAAAGTGTATTTGCGCTAAAACTTACGAATTCATCCGACCTTGTGTCGAATTGCTGGTATTGTGAATTTGAGTTCCCAGAACAATCGCCATTGAAGACGCTGCTATCCTGTTGCGACATCTCATAAGCCATGGTGCTTCCGCTGTCAAACACCTCCGTGATACCATTACCATTGAACAAACTCCAGCTTCGTGTTCCATACGAATGTGCACGATTGAAGAAACTGTACGTAGTGTTCCAACCGTCGCTTTCTTGTTGTAGTGTACTTATAAACAGACGTCCTGAAACAAACCATAAGTCAAGTGTTCGTTTATGTTGATGTCCATTAATGTACAAGATACGACCTCTATATATTTAGCAGCAAAGGTATTACAATTAGTAACAGCAGCAGATTGAGAAGTAGTATCTTCACAAGTAGTAGTAGTAAAAACAACATGAGTAGTAGTAGTAGAAGAAGTAGTAGTAGTAGTAGTAGAGACAGCAGAAGTAGGAGTAGAAACAGCAGAAGTAGTAGTAGTAGCAGCAGCAGAAGTAGTAGTAGTAGCAGAAGTAGTAGTAGTAGCAGCAGCAGAAGTAGTAGTAGTAGCAGAAGTAGTAGTAACAGAAGTAGTAGTAGTAGTAGTAGCAGTAGTAGTAGCAGAAGTAGTAGTAACAGAAGTAGTAGTAGTAGTAGTAGTAGTAGCAGAAGTAGTAGTAGTAGTAGAAACAAGAAAAGTAGTAGTAGTAGTAGTAGCAGCAGCAGTAGTAGTAGAAGCAGAAGTAGTAGCAGCAGCAGCAGCAGTAGTAGTAGTAGTAGTAGTAGTAGTAGTAGTAGTAGTAGTAGTAGTAGTAGAAGTAGTAGTGAAAACAAAAGCATAAATAGAAGTATAGTATCAACACAAGTAAAAGTTTTGTTCCCGCCCTTTGTAAAAAAAAAAAGACCACGTGTTCGAAAATGGTGAACATGGAAGTTAACTTGAACTGCTTGTTTGTTTATTGTATCAGCTTGTATTAAATTGCACTTTATATTGACGATCTTTTTTAAAACGCCTTGTCATTATGTCAACAGTGAATGAACACCAACGTATGAGTACTCTTGTGATGATAATGATAATTGTACATATATTATCTAAATAACATGAAATACCTGAAAGCACTACTACAAAGTATCAGCTAAGTTTTGTTTATTATCATGAAAATCCTAATTCTAAATGTTCTAAAAGTTATGTAAAGTAACCGAAAATGAATCCATATTATATGATTGTCCAATTTATCAAACTCTTCGTGATGATGTACTTTGAATGTTCAATAACAGCAGAAATATTAATAATTTTAAATATTTAATGAATTCAAATGAGTATATTTTCAAAAATTCCTGTATCGTATATATACGTGGAGAAATCCTATGATACGCATGTGTGTATTTTTATCATGAATATTGTATTAATGAATCGAATTATGGGTCAAATGTCCTTGAAAACAATAACCTATTGAATTGAATATTGATATAAGCCTTGATGAATGAAGAAACTAAAAAAACCTTACCAAGATTGGCGTCTTGGCCCTTTTCTGTTATAGTCGTTGAATCGTCGGGGTTCCACAAACTAGCTGAAATGTAAATATTACAAAAATCTGTATTGTCTTTATAATCTTTTAATGGTTCTCCCTGACGGTGATAAAACTACAAACGCAATTCCCACACGACCTTTTTAGATGTAAAATGAAATTTCTAAATTATAATCAATGTCGGTCATCACCAATTTAATCCGTGTACATCTCTGTATTGTTGCTCGTGGTCATTTGTAAACCTGTTTCAAAAGTGATATCTCTGTTTAAACACTGATCGAATAATGAGCAGTGAACCTTGCATCATTTAAATAAAATCGCCATTCTTTTGGAACAAATGTTCTGCATAAATGGTGCAACTTCATAATGCTATGCTATTGCTGGCATGTTGTAGATAGTTTTTAAGAATTCTGACAACATATATGTTGGACTCGTCTTCTGCCTGGTAGTGTTTAATAGCGACATAAAATAATTGGTAGACCGAGTAACAATAACTAAAACCCGGCTGAATTATTTGGTATACAATGAATTGCAAAATCAGTTGGAACCATGATTAAGGGTAACTGCAATACCCACTGGAACCAAGGGTTGTATAATTAAGGGTAACTGCAATATCCACTGGAACCAAGGGTTGTATCATTAAGGGTAACTGCAATATCCACTGGAACCAAGTGTTGTATCATTAAGGGTAACTACAAGATTGATTGGAACCATGGGTTGTATCATTAAGGGTAACTGCACAATCAATTGGAACAAAGGGTTGTATAATTAAGGGTAACTGCAAGATCAATTGGAACAAAGGGTTGTATCATTAAGGGTAAATACACGATTCATTGGAACTATGGTTTGTATCATTAAGGGTAACTGCAATACCTACTTGAACCATGGGTTGTATCATTAAGGGTAACTACAAGATTGATTGGAACCAAGGGTTGTATCATTAAGGGCAATTGCGAGATCCATTGGAACAAAGGATTGTATCATTAAGGGTAACTGCAAGATCCATTGGAACAAAGGATTGTATCATTAAGGGTAACTACACGATTAATTTGAACAAAGGATTGTATCATTAAGAGTAACTGCGAGATCCATTGGAACAAAGGATTGTATCATTAAGGGTAACTACACGATAAATTGGAACCAAGGGTTGTATCATTAAGGGTAACTACACGATCAATTGGAACAAAGGATTGTATCATTAAGGGTAACTACACGATAAATTGGAACCAAGGTCTGTATCATTAAGGATAACTACACGATAAATTGGAACCATGGTTTGTATCATTAACGGTAACTACACGATCAATTGGAACCATGGTTTGTATCATTAAGGGTAACTGAAAAATCTATGGAACCATGGGTTGTATTATTAAGGGTAACTGCAGTTCCCAAAGGAACCAAGGGTTGTATCATTAAGGGGAACTGCAATACCAATTGGAATCAAGGATTGTATTATTAAGGGTGACTGCAGTTCCCAAAGGAACCAATGGTTGTATCATTAAGGGTAACTGCAGTTCCAAAAGGAACCAAGGGTTGAATCATTAAGGGTAACTGCAGTTCCCAAAGGAACCAAGGGTTGTATCATTAAGGGTAACTACACGATCAATTGGAACCAAGGGTTGTGTTATTAAGGGTAACTACAAGATCAATTGGAACCATGGTTTGTATCATTAAGGGTAACTGCAATACCCACTGGAACCATGGGTTGTATCATTAAGGGTAACTACACGATCCATTGGAACAAATTGTTGTATCATTAAGGGTAACTACACGATCAATTGGAACAAAGGGTTGTATCATTAAGGGTAACTAAACGATCAATTGGAACAAAGGGTTGTATCATTAAGGGTAACTACACGATCAATTGGAACCATGGTTTGTATCATTTAGGGTAACTAAACGATCAATTGGAACAAAGGGTTGTATCATTAAGGGTAACTACACGATCAATTGGAACCATGGTTTGTATCATTAAGGGTAACTACACGATCAATTGGAACAAAGGGTTGTATCATTAAGGGTAACTACACGATCAATTGGAACAAAGGGTTGTATCATTAAGGGTAACTACACGATCAATTGGAACAAAGGGTTGTATCATTAAGGGTAACTACACGATCAATTGGAACCATGGTTTGTATCATTAAGGGTAACTACACGATCAATTGGAACAAAGGGTTGTCTCATTAAGGGTAACTACACGATCAATTGGAACCATTGTTTGTATCATTAAGGATAACTACACGATCAATTGGAACCAAGGGTTGTATCATTAAGGGTAACTGCAAGATCAATTGGAACAAAGGGTTGTATCATTAAGGGTAACTACACGATCAATTGGAACAAAGGGTTGTATCATTAAGGGTAACTACACGATCAATTGGAACCATGGTTTGTATCATTAAGGGTAACTACACAATCAATTGGAACAAAGGGTTGTATCATTAAGGGTAACTACACGATCAATTGGAACCATGGTTTGTATCATTAAGGGTAACTACACGATCAATTGGAACAAAGGGTTGTATCATTAAGGGTAACTACACGATCAATTGGAACAAAGGGTTGTATCATTAAGGGTAACTACACGATCAATTGGAACCATGGTTTGTATCATTAAGGGTAACTACACGATCAATTGGAACAAAGGGTTGTATCATTAAGGGTAACTACACGATCAATTGGAACCATGGTTCGTATCATTAAGGATAACTACACGATCAATTGGAACCAAGGGTTGTATCATTAAGGGTAACTGCAAGATCAATTGGAACAAAGGGTTGTATCATTAAGGGTAACTACACGATCAATTGGAACCATGGTTTGTATCATTAAGGGTAACTACACAATCAATTGGAACAAAGGGTTGTATCATTACGGGTAACTACACGATAAATTGTAACCATGGTTTGTATCAGTAAGGGTAACTACACGATCAATCGGAACCATGGTTTGTATCATTAACGGTAACTACACGATCAATTGGAACCATGGTTTGTATCATTAAGGGTAACTGAAAAATCTATGGAACCATGGGTTGTATTATTAAGGGTAACTGCAGTTCCCAAAGGAACCAAGGGTTGTATCATTAAGGTTAACTGCAGTTCCCAAAGGAACCAAGGGTTGTATCATTAAGGGTAACTGCAATACCCATTGGAACCAAGGGTTGTATCATTAAGGGTAACTGCAGTTCCCAAAGGAACCAAGGGTTGTATCATTAAGGGTAACTGCAGTTCCCAAAGGAACCAAGGGTTGTATCATTAAGGGTAACTGCAGTTCCCAAAGGAACCAAGGGTTGTATCATTAAGGGTAACTGCAGTTCCCAAAGGAACCAAGGGTTGTATCATTAAGGGTAACTACACAATCAATTGGAACCAAGGATTGTATCATTAAGGCTAACTGCAAGACCACTTGTTTTATGTGTTGTATCAAAAAAAGACTCAATACACCTGGCAACTTTCCCCTGAATGTCCTAAATCTAGGGCACTGGAGTAAATTGCATGCTTTTCATTTTTCGAACTCCATCAAGGTATTAATGCCCTCAAGCATCACAATAAATTTGATAACCCTATCTTAAATAGTTTCTGAGAAAAGCTGTTCCCTTTGGAGAAACTATGAACAGAGTCTTCAAGTACGGAACAAGGCAATAACTCCGGAAAAATATAATTACAAGCTTCTCATTTTCTTCATCATTTCGTTTTCATTAAAGCATTAATACCCTTAAACCATACACCAAATGTGGTTATCTTATCTTAAATAGCTTATGAGAAAAGTTGTCACGGACGGAAGGACGGACATACGTACGAACGCACGGAAACACCGACGGATGGAGCTCAAACTTCGTGGCGGGGGTACTAAAAGTAACTGCAAGATCACTTGGAGCCATGGCTTGTGCATCAAGTGATCAAATTCGTTGCATCTATTGCATCAATGAAGGGAACCACAATTTTTTATTTTTTTTTAAATATTCTTTTTAAATCTTGTACATTCGAAGGCTAACTGATAGAAAATCGGTAAAATCGTCTTTGATGTTTAAAATTATGATGTGCTATGTAAACTTATATGTAACTGTGATATGATATGTTTATCTTACTGGCCACTTGTCTGGCTCTTGACGCCTCGGCAAAATCTGTCCCTTCGACTGCCGAGGTCCACCTCTTTATGCCACCAGTGTTGGCTGTTACCAGGAAGTCAGTGCCATCAAACTGCACAACGTCTATGCGTTTTGGTTGGAGGAAGGTGCGGATGTTGTGGCGCCGCATGTTCACTGTTCCTGTCGAACCTGCGGATAGAAATGACGTCATTTCCTACATGGTTGCCATGGAGAATAAATCTACGAGAACAACATATGTTCTCACAACTGATCTGATCACTTTATGACAACAGATTATTTCCAAGACAACGAAATATTTCTCTATTTTTCCAAACGACCCATTTGTAAGGCAACATTGCAATGATAGGCCTTACGGTGTTGATCAGGAATAATTAGGATAATACTTAACTAGTTTGACCCACTCTGCACCTTGTTTTATCTACATAATTAGTGACTATCATTTTTGCACTCACATTTGTAATTTGAAATTTCACAAACATCTTCAAGAGTACAGTCAGATTTTCTTCATAACAACTTCTTTAATGTGAAAATACACGACGTTTCGGAATATATACTCACTCCTACATCAGGTGGAATGTCAAGGGTGTTACTTCATGGCGATATTGTCAAACTAAATAAACAGCCGAAAGTTTCGAACATTGAGCCTGCCATATTATCACATGCTTCCTCTTTGTTCATGGCAATCTGACACCCAATATTTTCATTGCGTATTTGCAAGAGAAACTCGTTTTGCTTCACGTCACAAATTTGCAAAATAACAAATAATAAATAAAAAAGAAGTGGATAGGTGGACTAATGTTTGAAAATTCATATTAAATTATGAAAACTTTTGCTTACGTTAGAGGAAGGATTTGTGTATGTAATATTTGCCTGGCATATGCAAACATATGCCTTGCCAGCGTGACATAGTCACTTTAAGGTGTCATGACATGTTATAATACACTCCCTGGCAAAAGAAAGTATAGTTACAACGACGCAAGATATTTTAATGAACGAGTGATGTTAACGACTGAAATATAGTTACACCGTTTCTCTAAAAGCCAACTAATTGATTTGTAATTTCTGAAGCAGAATCTGTTGATATTTCTGAAAAACACGGCTTTTAACAATCTTCGTTATGGAATCTACTTAACGAGGCGGAATAGGCGGGTGAAATATGGTTATCTGACTTGTCTAATGACATTCCACAACAGTGATGCGTCATCAATTTAAAGCCCAAGAAGGTACATTATGCCGAAATAATCTTGTACTAACATAATTTCCACATTCCATAAAGGTTTACAATAAATATGAAACATTATGTCAATCAACCCTTTGAAATAGAAATTTCAGTACCCAATGTGAGTATATATAAAATAAAAGGTGTCGTACTTTAATAAAAAAAAAATAATTTAAAAAAAATAATTGTGTATATCTCTTTACCAGATATATCGTCATAACAAACATTGAACATTTACTTTATTCGGCAGAAATATTTTGTGTTTGACTCCAAGGAAAAAGAAGGTATACTTCCTTTTGCCTTGAGTCCATATAACAACATTCTCTTCCCACATAGGTTACTCCCTTCAGATTTCCGATCCTACCCTCTGTTGTTTTACGCTTGAAATCGGGGGCAGAAAGGGAGGGTCCTGATTGGTTGCAATTGAATCTAGTTGTGCAATCAGCGACGCCGTTGTAAAAGTGACATTTGCCAATGACACGTCATAATGATAAAATAAACGTAAGGCCAACGTTTTTCCGTTGCATGTGTTTTCCTCGAAATATGCTATTTGATTTTTTGAAAACTATTGATCATAAACATGCTTATAAATAAAGAAGACCAAATCAGAGACAAATACCAAAAACAGTTCATTTGCGTCATTTACATCAGGCATATTCGAATGACATATGCTAATGAGCAAGACCCTTCAGAGTAAAATGCCTAGATCTTTGAAGTCACTGGGTCGACTTGGCCACTGAAAGATGAGTTTTCATTGGTTAAGAAGCAGGGATACAGTATGAGATTTCGCTTTCCATCGCTAGGGGACTTTGATTCTGCTCTCGATTTCAAGCGAAAAACAACTGAGGGTAGGATCGGAAATCTGAAGGGACTAACCTCTGTGGAAAGAGAATGATATAACAAATGCTGCTCATAATAGGATTGGTTTACAAACAGCAATATGCCACTATACATTTTAAAGGTTTACATTTGATCTGTGACCTGAAGATCGTACTTGAAATTTATTCAATGAAAAAAATAGTTATTGGTAAAATCAAAGCGTATTAACCGTCTAAGTGACCGTCGGTGACTGAGCCAATACATACATACTTACTTTATACATTATATCTTTGAAGGGCATTTAGAAGTGGTATACAAACGAACAGGAATATTTTCTGGGTAACAACTTCTTTAATGTGAAAATACACGACGTTTCGGAGTACATACTCACTCCTTCATCAGGTGGAATTCCACATGATGAAGGAGTGAGTATGTACTCGGAAACGTCGTGTATTTTCACATTAAAGAAGTTGTTATCCAGAAAATTTTCCTGTTCTTGATACATTATAATCTTACCTGATTCACGATCGCTGACGTCAATGTCATGGTTGTTATAATCTTGGACCCCAAGGCCGTAGATATTGATAGGAGCGGTGGGGTTGTTCAGAGAGAATTTGGCAATGGCGTTGTTTTTCTGTAGTCAATACAATGAACTACAGTTTGAAGATTTTATATAGTTTGTATTTTGTTTTATGTAAATCAATCAAAATGTAAGTCAATCACTTATCTCTTCATAGTTCTGAAAACACGGCTTTTTAAAATTCATCGTTATAGAATCCCGTTAACCAGGCGAGTAAGGAGCGTGCAATATGGTTCACTGACTTGTTTTATGACATCCCATAGCAACGATCATCAATTTAAAGTCAAAGAAGGCTCATAATGCCGACAACATCTTGTAGTGACATTGTTTTCATATTTCATAACATTTCACCTTAAAGGTACATCCATTGAGTTAATGGGGGTCACATATTCCAAACGTTATAAACTGTGTTACTTTATCGAGAAGTACCGACTGTTATACCGAAAACTACCATTTTGATAATAGTCGAGTTAGTATATTGACGATATGAAAGTTAAAGTAGTGATTTTTTATCGAAAAACCGGACAATATTTACAACAAACAAAATAAAAAAATTGGGTTGATAATGTTCAATGGGTAATATAACTACTGTGCATGTAAATGAGACGTGCAGTTTCGGTTTCTGCACATGCATAATGATGTTACTCAATTTTAATTGGAAACTAGTAATTATGATATATTTGGCGATGAATATGCAAACTGAGTGAATTTGTTTGTGTTGTAAACATCACATATGGTGAGTTGGAACGTATAAACGAAATGTTATGAAACACAATGGATGCACCTTTAAATACCAAACATTATTTCCCAAAACCCACAGCTGCCCATGTGTGTTTGAACAGATATAAAATATGAAGTATCATATATACTCTCATGGAAGAAATCTTTTTACCAGACAATTACTGCTTTTCGCCACATACAGTTTCTTTGATTTAGCAAGGCTCCACAAACTGAAAAGTAGAGTATATGTTGTATGGGCTATACTCACAAATAAAGAGATGTAGACGTCAGTTCCGGATATAACCAGATCACTCGGTTCCAAGTCGTTCTCAATGCCAGTATTACTGTCATCAGCATTTCGGAATATGTAACGTGCATTAGTAACTCCAACTGTGTTTCTGCGAAGATAGATATTAAAAACACGTCAGTTATAAGTTGAATCTGAAGAAAGTTAGAAAGTTGAAAATAAAACCTTAAACTTGTACAAAATTCATGTACATTTTCAGTGCCGAAGTTGCATCAGTCAATAAAAAATTTTTCAGTAATTTGAAGGCCAAATTCCTTCATTTCATTTCATATTAAACATTCTTAACGCCATTGCTTGATTAATATAAAGTGCATAATTTAGCTCATCAAGTATTATATTATTCATTATTTCTAAGGTAAAAATTAATATATCAAATAATAAGGATTTGCCAAGTCAACAAATTTACAATTTATAATCCACATTGGTCGAACTATGTCAACACAAAATCTAATTATTATAGACCATTGCATTCTAACGTCTAAAGAAGAAACATGGACATTTTAAAGACGTTCGTAACAATTGTCCACGCGCATCTCCAATTGTCCGATTTTGACTGTCAGAACCTTATAGGACTTTGATATATTGAGTCCATTTTTCATCAACAGTGTGTTGTGAGAAACATTAAAAATCAAATTATATTTCGTAATGTATAGAGAATGAAATTGCGTTATGGTTTTGTGAAATGGTTTATGCTTTGTGGTAAAACAATAGTTGCTTTATAACTTTATTTAAATGAATGATATAATAATATAATAATAATAATCTTCAAGTGAAGAAATATCCCCCTTTGTAAACAAACTTTTCATGAATAATCAAATAACTCAGAAAATATGTCCGTGACATATATTTTTGTATTTTTCATTATACTTCCACAGTATGTTTTCTACGATTTGTATCATGTTTGAATTATTTTTCATTTAATTTCATTCTTAAACAAGACGTTTGAAGTCATTTCTGCAGAATCCATTGTTGACATGTATATTTTTATTTTATTTTTATGCATTTTCAAAAGGAAAGACACAACTATCGGCGAACACGGAACTCTACGAGACCCGTCAGATCTTGGATGAGTGACAAACCAAGGGTCTAGCAGTATATAGGAACGAATTAAAGATATGATTTTAATGAGATTACATTGGCGTATCACTTGAATCATGAACACCAATTGCAAGCTACAGCGTGGAAATTAGGCCAGACGGTTTAGGCCTAAAAAATAAACAAAAATGTTTCTGGTCTTTGTAGGCTGACAAAAACGCGCTTTTTTTTTATTTACGCCATTTTTATTTTGGAATGAAGAGATAAACAAACAAAAATTATACAATTATTTATATAAATAAAGCACAAACCCTCTAAATATGTGTTACTATTCCAAATAGTCAATAATCTCACCCCTACACTCCATTTCAACAGAAACGACTGATATTTTCTATGTTCAATGTTTTCTTAGGCTTAAAAAATTATAGTTATCTGCCCCTTACTTTTGTTAAAAGCTAGAAAAAAAAACCTGAGGCGTGGGTTTGAAACTGATGCGGGCGGAAACCAGAAACAAATTCTTTTTTGAGGGGGACCTTATTAAATAACCTTCAGAAACATTGATCTACTTACAGAAAATTCAAGTGCTGGCTGTTCCAACCACCGGAAGTACGTGTGTTGATATCAACATGAGGAGTTGGGTCGTTGGTTATTGTTCCTTGCAGGCCTGGATATCCAGCGCAAACTGTCACGATCTGAGAACACGTGCTGGTATATGCCACGCCGACAGGGTCATAATATGCTGGACAGACAAAAACTCATATTGATCAGAAACACATGTGGTATATTGCTTAATTCAGGGCCCGTAGCACCAATTTCGGGAGTGGGATGGGGGCTGGAATTTGGATTTTGTAAGCTCAGTGTGTGTGTGTGGGGGGGGGGGGGGGGGGGGGGGGGGGGGGGGGACTTCATTGTATTATTTGTTATTCAGATACTTAAAAACGCGATGTCACCTTGTTTTAATACTGAATACAGTACAGCTTCGTACCTAAACTTACTCATACTCAAATGGTACGCTGGGTACGCCTGTTGCTACGGGCCTGTAATTGTATTATGACATTTCATGCTTGAAAACACATGACATTTCTGCATTTCAAATATGGTCCCTACAAATGATTTCAATCGTAAAATGGCTACTCATCCCACAAACTCGTTACTCTTAAGCACATATTGATTGGTTCACTGCATGCGGAAGGCTGCAATTTGAACAGACCCGATGCTGCCTTTGGTGCCACAAGGAAGAGAAAGAAAACAACTGTCACTTGAGTAACCTGAATTCTATGAGGAGAGAATGGGCCGACCAGGCCAAACAGTTTTTAAAGGGGCAGTAGCACGTTTTTTGCAAATTTTATTTTTGCAAATTTCCAAGTTATAATGATAGTTTATGTCATTTATATTTACTTTAGCGGGTAAACATCTTATAATACAAACCAATTTTCCGTAGTGGTAATACATTGTTGCGTATAAAGCAAAAAATGCATGGCGGCCATTTTAACATTTTATTATTTCGAATTACAAAAATATCCTGGCTTTACCGAGTCTATTTAGTTTTTAACTTGATTTTCCGATGAGAGAAGGATGTTTTACTATTAATAAAATTATTTTTCAAATAAATTTTATCAACTTATTTGAGCGAAAAAACATGCTACTGCCCCTTTAAGCTCTTTTTAAAATAGTACTAATAGGGTCGTTCATCGTTAATATCAAAGACTTTTAAATGATCGCCATTTTGATTGACTATAAAATTTTAAAAAGCATATTGAGAACTAGTTTGGAGTGGGCCCTGAGAGAACGGTAGACAAAATGGACTCACAAATGACACTCCCCGCGAATGCCATGCCCGTCTCGAACGGCTCCCACAATGCATATGTATAGACGTGCCCCTGGTCAACCCTGTTTTCTCCTCTCAGTGCGACCGCAACCTCCTTGACACCAGTGGCTGTGTTTCTGCAAACGGCCACAGAAGTAGGAATCCCTTCTGTTACCTCGTTGAACTCAATGGTGTTCCGTATAATAGGGTTAGTTCTGTTATTTATGTCAAGCACCGTCAAGGTTTGCGATGTTTCTCCTGAAAAAGTATGTAATTCGGCAATCATATCGGGGTTCATATTTTCCATACGATGCCCTAGGGCAAAATAACACTTTGTCATGGCAACAATACTTTGACGTCACGTTTCGTCTATGACGTTGCGTTCTTAATGCTGCGACTGCGGGTCACTCGCCAATGATTGAAAGGGTATTTTCATTCGGTAATATTAAGATATTATGTTATTATATTATATTCGTGTCTGTGTCATACTATATTTACGACAATCGTGGATGAATATCGGTATATCACGCTCGCTCTCGCTCGGGAAATACAAATATTCAAGCACTCGTGTCGTACACATAGTATGACATAGACACTCATATAATATCCTCTATGTACATGGTCATGAACCTTTAAATACTTTCACTTTCATCTTCTTGGCGGCGCCTAGTAATATTGCAAGGGGTAGGGATCGGTGTGGCTAAATGTTATGGTGAAACCTGAGAGAGTTTTTTTTATTGAAATTAGCTGAAATATTTGATAGTGCATTAAATTACTCTGCACAACATCTTACTGTTTAGATAAGAAATTTCGAAACTTTAAGTTTAAAATCATATTTTTTAGTTACCAAAATAGTTATATTGAGGAATTAAGTCAATCACTCGGGATATAGGGAATGGATAATATTCACTTCAGTATCTTCATACAAAAATTCAAGAAACTTCTTTAATTCGTCACTGATAAAACACATAAGTCTTACCAATAAGGCAAGATTGTTTCGTGTAAAAGAAATGGCTGCGATACTGCCGAAGCGGCGTTAAACAATAACTCACTCACTCACCCACTCCCTCGTGTAAAAGAATTACATTGGAATTTGTACACAGAAAAGTTGAAAAGAAATTGTTTTTATGATAAGCATATGTCATATCATATCATATATCCCTTTGCTAGTATTACGAGTGGGAGAAAGCCTGCAACACCATGTGGCTATGCATTGCGGTGAAACCTGCGACTATTTTATCAGATGTTCCCTTTGTTACCTACCGACAATATACAGTATCCCTCCAACGGCGTCAAGCGTCATTCTGTCAGCCACGCCCCTAAATGGCCGGAGCAAAGTCCCATCAGGGATAGGGGTCCAGCTGACGAAGTTTAGTATGGGGACGGCCCCACACAGTGTCCCCAACATCAACACCAATGACACTTGTAACATCATCCTGTGTTGAAGGGCAAACAGGTATAAAACTAGTAACTATATATGTAAAGACTACAACTACTTTTGAAAAGACTTGTAATGAGTCGAAATACGCGTATCAAGTATTAAAATGATATCTACAGCAAGTGTCGTCTGAAGTATTTTATTTCTATATACATTTACTTCACGTGCGACCTTATTCAACTTTTCAAAAGTAAAAAAAAAAAAAACACAGAGCCGTTTTTTTCTCCAACTAGTTTCATTCGTATCATTCTCCCTGATGATACGAATGAAACTAGTTGGAGAAAAAAACGGCTCTGTGTTTTTTTTACTTTTGAATATTTGTAACTGTATACTTGTCAAACTTTTTAAAATTTTGTCTATATATATATATATAGCCATTCATAGTTTAAGACAAAAGCAATGTAACATGTCAATCACCATGTAACATAAACTGGATAGAATCTTTACTTGTTAATACACCCCATTTTGTAGTTATTAATAACATTCAATCCAGAACAACATTTCAAGGAATTCCGCAAGGTTTTGTTCTCTTACCTGTTTTATTTATCTTATACATATTTGGCTGCATCAGCACTTTAACCTAAGGGCCTTACTTATAAGGAACTCAAAGAATGAATATCGCTCCTAAACAACTATATTTTCTAAGCTTTCTTTAAATGCCAAATAAACGGAAAGAGAAGATTATTGATTTCCAGAAACGTAAAAAGCAAAACAGCTTACAATCACAAATGATAATGAAACTAGAGTTGAGTCATATAAAAATGTTGGTACAGTCATAGACTCAGAACAGAAATACTGAATACATATATAAGAAAGAAGTATATCGCTATGTTATCTCTTTATCTTATGCAAATGAACCAAAAGCTCATAATAACTTAAAACATACAAGCAGCCCTCCAATAGACGAGTTTAATGGTTGAATCATGTCAAACGTCAACAATCCAAGGTAATGAGAAAAGTCCCCAAAAGGTAGTGTTGTATTGAAAAACAAACAACTCCAGTCGCGCGAGTGCCTAGCAGAGAGAATTGCGCTATATGAACAGAAATGACTGCCAATAGTCTATATTCCGATTCTTCATGCTAAACTTCCAGGCAAAAGAAAGTACTCACTTCTGTTGATTTTATCATATGTGTGATTTTCAATTGCAAATATCTTAAGTCTTAAGTGTTGGTTGTATTTCTTTATATTGTAATCAGTTCGTCTATACTTTGAGAGAAAGGACACCGATTGTTTGATTTAAGTTGACCTGACATTCAGATGGTCAAGTTTCAGATACCCTACTAGTTTCAGATATGAGTATACCTTCTTGGAAAAAAAATACTTAGTGATTTCAGAATTTGGCTTTAATCCGTGCACACATACCATATGTGCTAATTTCAGTTCAAATAAGTTCACTCAACTTGCATATTCATCCCCATTTGCCAAATATATCATAATTACTAGTTTTCAATGAAAATATAGAAACATCAATATACATGTGAAGACACCGAAATGACACGACACATTGTAATGCACAGTAACTATATGACCTATTGAATATCATTAATCCAAATTTTCTGTTTGTTGTAAATAAGTTTCCAAACTTATGTTTGACTGATTGACGCGCGCCAATCGCGATGCATTGTCCGGTTTACGATCAGAAATCACTTCTTTAATCCTTATATCGCCACTATACTGAACTGATAACTAAAATGGTAATTTTCGGCAACAGTCAGTACTTCTTGATGAAATAGCACTGTTTATAACGTTTTGTATATTTGACGTCCAATAACATAATGGATGTGCCTTTGAATTCAAAACCGGCCTATAGTTATTCAAGTAGTTACGATAATGCTAGGTTTCTTTAGTTTGGTAGTTGACCATATACTTGAGTGACTTTCAAATAAGCCTCAAACTTGCTCGCCAATACTGAATTCAGTTTTATGAAATTAGAAATATGTTAAACCTAAGACATCAAACAGGCCCATTAACGTATTCACTGATGCACTGCCTTGGCAACTAACACGCCGGGAGTTCTCTGTCGTAGTTAAACTGATTATTTCAATTTCATTTCATAATCAATTATGTATCAAATGTTAAGATATACATACATAACACAAGATTATATTTTTTATCAATTCTATAAATGTTTCATGCTTATGTAAATTTGAAATCTGTAACAAAATTGACAAATATATGTGTAACTTCTATATGAAAACAGTAAATGTATCTAATGCAAACTGAATAAGTATATTTTGGCATTTTCGCATGAAATGTAAATCTCTTATCGAATATAAACAACTTATTTAAACAAACAGAACATAGAAATTATTTTTTTTACAATTATTCTTTATGTTACTGGTACAATTCATATGTCCTACTTTTTAATATTTTTTCCTGTCATTTCTCCGAGATATGGACAACTTCAGATGTCGTCTCTCCCATAGGTGTGGGCCTTATCAACTAGACACATGCCAATCACGTATAGCCAGAGTACTTATCTCGTGCTTTGTCTAGCCTTTTCGCATACTCTCTGAGGAGATGAACTTAATATAAGGAGAAACCATGATACCGAGTATATGGTAAAAGTTGGGACCCTGATAGGAAGGAAAAACCCGAGGATGCGAATCATCCGAGGGTTTTCCCTGACTACCAGGGTCTACAACTTTACAATATCCGAGGTAGAATGGTTTCTCCATATTATCAACCGTTTTTTAGTGTAAAACAGGCATTTTAATTGTTATCGCGTTATATTGAGAATCCCTGGTAAATAAAATCCTTGTTTGGAACCTGAAATCAGCCTGTTAACAGCAGCGCTATTTGAGTTGCTTTTGTACCGTGGATTCTCATCTGCTTCATTGGCGCAGTAGACTCAAAGCGCTAGCTCGCGTACTACAGGAGTTAGTCGATACTGGTTCGAGGCGCACTTTCTTAAAAACATTTGCTGTTCATTTTCCATCATAACTTTGAGAACTTCTTCAAAATTAGTGAAAGTTAGTTTCTTCAGATCTTTACTTTCAAGCCGTCATCTTAGCAAATATATCATGGTTTACAATCATTGTAATTCCTCCTAACAGGGTTTACAACTGTCTTTGTAAACCCTCCTGGAGGGACTTACAATATTGTAAGTCCCTAGTACCGGGTGATACGGTATATATAAGTCGTTTGGAGATAGTTTAAACGTATTAAATTTCATAAACATGAAAATAGGATTGGCGAACATTTCATTGAAGTTGAGTTCCAGTATGTATTTAAATGCAACTTTTTTAAGGAATTACATAAGTTATTGTTAATTGTTTATTTTCCTAGCCAAGTTTGTTAACATTTCGTCAACTTTTTTCAAGTAACATTTAACCTTCAAACAACTATATCTAACTTAATTAGGATTGTTTTAACCTATTTGATTGAATTTTCGGATATAAGCAGCTATCTTGTTGTACATTCTATGTATATTACATTATTTATTCATGTACCAACGATGATGGATATTTTTAAATAATAAACGATTGTTTTTTCCAGTGCAGACATGAAATATTCGTTAAACCCTTCTGCCTTTTCAAAACCACAGTCCTCAACATCTTCACATTTGATTTAAACAATATTAAATTTCCGCAAAAACCGCATGGATAAGGGAGAGTAGAATAGAAAAGGGTTTAGCAAACAGGCTAGTGTAGCGTATATAAATTTAAATGCTTCATAATCTCCCACAATCTGTCATTACAATGAAGAGGAAGTATGCTAGAAACATATTGCTTCTCTGAATAGCGCGGTAGACTCCTGTGAAAATTATCAATATTAACCGAAAAGTTTCTTGTGCATGATACTTAAAATTATTAACTTTTTGCTGTTATTTTATTTAAATTTGTTAGCATCAGACAAACGTTTTCTTCTATTTGCTTTCTGAAGTAATCTGTCTCTTTTTGTACACTCTTTCCTCAAACAAGAATCGAACAACTGTGTATCATTTGATCAAAGACTGTAAGTCTATAAGTCTTTGTAAGGATGCATGATATAAGAAATGAATTTGTCACAGGCCAAATCTACATTTTGTCAATTTTACAATTGTCGAACAATTCAGTCCAGTCTGTTTCTGTGATAAGAGCATTCATCTTGATGTATTGTCTCCTTGTTTGTAAATTAACATTTATCTTGTAAAAGCCATTTTGTATTTATTGACGCAGAATCGTATATTTGAGATGACACTATCTGCAGCAACACAAAGTCTTGTACTTTTTCGGGACAAGTCCCACGCGGGATTCGAACCCACACCCTCAATGTAAGACACCAGCAGCAGCGTTGATTGTACCACCAGCTAGTGTTCCAGATAGTGTGATCCCAAATGTAGCAATGTTATATTTGTTCACTATCTAAATGGCATGTTTTGGTACGTAGTTATAGTGATATATGTACCTTTGTGGTCTCCAATTCCACATTCACCAGCATTATTATCCCTTATTATACAGGGATCAGTTAAAGTACTGGAGTAATCTGCAACTCTTTTATAATATTTTATAAGTTTTGTTTAAGCATCTTATCTCTGATTATGTTACATCGTCTCGGTCTGCATTTAAATTATCAAAACAGTGTATTTCCTTTTCTTATCTACGAGGGCAATCAATTATCATTGGTACTATTTTTACGTTATGTATAACGCATTTTCAAGATAGAATTAGCCTATTCCAAATTCCAAAGAACTACATTGTTTTTACATGTATACCCTAGTCTATACGCTCAACAAATTATAAATGATTTAACTGTTCATTTATTATTAGGAGTAAAAACATAACCTATTAGAATATATCTCTGCCTCGCACATTATGACTCAATACCACTCTCTTCCCTAGATATTCTCTCATGCCTCAAATCATGTTAATATGTCAAATGAAGTTCTCAAGCGCTAATATTTGAGCACATGTTAAAAACGGTCTTTTGTCACTTTATAACTTCATGCTGCACCCAATTGACCGGATACTGCCCAATGCTCAGGGGTGGTCAGGACCAAATGTACAAACTTTGATCCCCTAGGTGCACGGTACCATCCCACATAATTGCAGCTTTTGGGCTGCAGCAGTTCTAGGTGGGTGTGAAACGTTTACTGACGACCACCTACCCATGTTATAACCCCATGCCTTATAGGCCTGATAGGATAAACACTAAATAATGTGTCCTTAAGATCAATTCACTTTTTACCAACACTTTACACAAGATCTGATCATAAAGTTGTACAGTAAGAGGAAAGCTTTGATGTAACCTACCTCACTCATTCGAGAACCCCTTGCAGAAAAATTCAACTCATGCTACTCAACGACGGATTAAGGTTTAATGTTTAGCTTACTTTGCCTAAATCCTTAAAGGTATAGCCATTGTGTTTTTGGGGGTCACATATTCAAAACGTTATGAATGGTGTTACTTTATCGAGAATTAACGACTGTTACCTAAAACCACCATTTTGATGTTAGTCGACTAAGTGTATTGACGATATGAAGGTAAAAGTAGTGATATCTGATCGAAAACCGGGCAATGCACTGCGTGTGGCGCGCGCCAATGAGTCAAACGTAATTTTGGAATCTTATTTATAACATACAAACTGATAAATTTGGGTTGATCATGTTTAAAAGGTCATATAACTATTATGCATGTACATGGGTAGTGCAGTTTCGGTATCTGCACGTGCATAATGATCTAACTCGATTTTAATTGGAAACGAGTAATTATGATATATTTGGCGATAGGGAATGAATATGCAAGCTGAGTGAATTTATATGCACTGTAAACAGCACATATGTTGAGTCGGAACGTATTTAAGCCTAATAAAATGTTATGAAACAATGGATGCACCTTTAAACGACTTCTTCTCCGAAACCATTTCCTGAAGTTGACAATAACATTTTGGAGACTAGAGTTTGTTCAGTTGGTCTTGTCCCACCTCAAATATAGGCGTGGTGTATCCATCCTAACATCATTAAACGACTTCCCCGAAAGAACCAGTAATACTGGTAACATTCAACTTTTCAGAATAATATATTTTTAACATGGAGACTCAAGTTTCATAATTTTGTCATGACCCCTATCCCCTCAAATATGGGCGATCTGGCTTTATCTCGATAACATTGTAAAAGAACGTCTTCTCTGAAATCAGTTGACATAGAATGCTTATACATTTTCACATTAACACTTACATGGTGACTAAAGTTTGTAAATCTTGACCCCCAAGGTGCCCAAATTAAAAACTTTCTTTCTAGGTACAACGTATGGGAATTTAATCTTTGATGGATGAAGACTGAGATTCATTGACCTACTGACAAAACTAAGGGCGTGGCAGCGGGTGTAATTAAAAGAAATGCCCCACTGTTACGATTAAACTATCCCCTTCGATAAATGGCCAATGTAATCATATAGGCAATGTAAAACGTTTTAATTTAATTTAATGTCTATAGCACCATAACTATATCTAGAGTATATAGAGGAATTTTATTTATAATCCACTGTTTTGTCACAGGCACTGCAAAGCATTGGGTATTGGTATCGATTTCGCTGCATATTCCATGCAGGTGCACTAGAGCTCTAGTGGCTGGGGGGGGGGGGGGGGGGGGGGGGGGGGGGGGGGGGGGGGGGTGGGGTCATTGGGCTGGGCCTAGTTAACTGTCTAGCTAGAAGTAGTGGTGTGGGAGAACATTGCATGGAGGGACAAAGGGACAAAATGCCGTTTTTGGCTTCTATAATGTATTATCTCAGCTTTTTATTTAATAAATGTAGGAATTTTCACAAATTTGTTGACCATTGTTGTACTTGATAATATTTCTTTTTTTTTAGATCTTTAACTTGAGACAATCAAGCATACAAATCATGTTGAGCTACAGAGCCAATAGCTCATTTTTATTTGTAAAAACTTTCCCTTGTCTGGCGGTATTTCCACTTACTTTATTGAGATATGTGATGACAGTTTTGCTTATAACAACCTTATGAATGCAATTAGAAGCAAAGTGACTATCGTTATGATTCAAATGAAATCGAAAAACAAGAAAAAAATAAGCATAACTCACATACCCCCTCCCTCCCTATCTGTCCTTTGAGAATTATAGTCGTTAATGGCAATAGGTTTAAATACAAATTCAATCATAATTATTTTTTCCAAAATATCTGTTATTAGGAACTGGCATTGATATTAAAATATGACAGTCACCATTTAATATTTTCAGACAATGTTGCTGTTCCCATTAGAGCATCACATCGGTTATTTGTATCCAGTTCAATTATCAATTCAAGGGCAATACATCCGTTTAAAATAATATTTCAGAATTAGCTTTTACACTCTATCAAGATTCCCATCAGGAACACATACATGCTTAACTTCATTCACCTAGATGTAGTAGTTTCTGAGAAAACGTATTCCCATTGGAACATTATTTAAAGCATAAGTTATTCGTACCAAGTTCAATTGCAGATTCAAGGGCAAAAACTCCATAAACATTTATATTTCGGAACTAGCTTTCGAACTCGATAAAGAGTATATTCATGATTATTCACAACCAAAATTTCATTCACTTAAAAAGTAAGAGAAAACTTGTTCCCACTAAAAACTATAAACTAAGTTTAAAATGTGACTTTTTCATTGTTGAAATCCCAGAAAGCTGAAAATAGACCAAGCATGGGGGAGAACATAGTTAGCAACTGTACTAAGTTTTGTTAATGTACATCTACATGTAATTTTTAATTGATCGGAACTTGTTCCCACTGAACACTATACATTAAGTTTAAAAAGTGACTTTTTCATGGAAACGAAGTTAGTTAAAATCTCAGAAAGCTGAAAATAGACAAAGCATGGAGGAGAACATAGTTAACAACTGTACTAAGTTTTGTTAATGTACATCTACATGTAATTTTTAATTGATCGTAACTTGTTCCCACTGAATACTATAAACTAAGTTTAAAAAGTGACTTTTTCATGGAAACGAAGTAAGTTGAAATCCCAGAAAGCTGAAAATAGACCAAGCATGGAGGAGAACATAGTTAACAACTGTACTAAGTTTTATTAATGTAAATCTACATGTAATTTTTAATTGATCGGACGGAAGCACGGGCGGAAGCACGGACAGACCGATGTATATCTCAGCTTACTTCGTAACCGGGGTATAAGAATTCAAATAAATACAACGAAAAAATACGAAAAGTAGAAATAAGAAGTGTGTATGATAAGGATGAATGCTAACGCCTACCTCGTTAGGGGTAAAAGTAGAAAGTGACCGAATGAATGGTTGAAAGCTTGAATCTTCCTGTGACTGAACAGGTGTGGAACAGTCCATTATACCTAGATAAAATAAAATAGCTTATTGACCTTTTTTTCAGGTGTCCTGCCATTATCTAGAAATATTACATAAATCGTTTAGAAAAACTGCCATTGCAAACCGAAGGTTGTGTCTCTATGCTAACATGTGTTGTTGTTTTTTGCAGGAATTATATTATTTAAAGGAATAATTACTATGGGTTTTTTTATGTTTGACTTCAAGTAATGTTGATTCAATGTACGGACACTGTAAGAGAGAGAAGTCCTGTATTGAAAACCACATGGCTCAGAGTCGGCATCAGTCACGTTTAATTCATTCAATTGAAAATAACATTCTACATTGTTTTAATATAGTCATATACATATTATATATATAGTATATATATATATACATATATATCTTCAAGTATATTGCAAAATTATGACGTATCTTTTTTTTTACAAAATAACAATTGTATAAATGTGTGTTCAGTTGGATAATGACAGTTAGTATATGATGGACGGGTGTTCTGCTTTCTGATTGGCCGAGACAATTGGTCATCGACAATGATCAAACGTTATGTTGACCGCGGGAAACGTCACGCGAGGTCGACATAACAATCCAATGACCTGGTGCTAATAATACATCACCGCTGCGAGGAGCTGAGAGAGGAGCGCTGTTTAATTAATGTTTTGTGTTCTATTAAGTTATTTAAAGTTTTTGTTTTCAATCTATTTTGTAAGTTTACAAGTAAAATTAGAAGAAAAAAAACTTTTTGTGAACAAATGAATTTTTAAAAAATTTAATTTTAAAATGAATTTTCGGAAAATTTCATGGCTCATATAATAAAACAGTTATTGACTTCAGTTATCGGTGAATCAAATGGTTTATCGATCTAAGAAAGTTATGTTCACCTCGGCTATCGCCTCGGTGAACATAACTGTTCCGACCATTTGATTCACCTCATCACCAGTCTATAATACGACTTTCTTTTTAAAGTACTGACATTCAAGAGAAACATGAATTTCATCTTCTGTAGCATCTATATTTATTACATTTAACACAAATCAAGATAGACATATTAACATATGCGTTGCTATAGCGCTTTGTTTGAATTGTAATTTCAAATTGGGAACATCTTAATATAGCAAGGGTTGGGAATAGATCAGAATCCAATGAAACACTAAAAGTAAAATTCTTGTTCGAATAAAGTTCTATATAATGCATATGACTTTGGAAAGGTTGAATTGTTTACTTTAAACAACTTTGAGCTTTGACAGAAAATGTTGGATTTTTTTACAATCCTTGAATATCCAGACATATGAATAACCTGCAGGAAACTGAAGCATTCTTACATATGACACAACATTTACTCTGCCATTTTCATCTTGTGTTTTCCTTCTTATATCAGCCATGGTCGATTCCATCGACATCTTGCATACAACCAACTTCCCAATGCAAGGCATAACTCTTGCCAGTCTCCATTACTGGCTGATTTAGGCCTTGCAGTATTTCCTTAAGATCTCTGTGCTTGGAAATCCAGACTATGCATATCTGGTGCAGCGATTCACTATATTCGCACAACAAAGCGAGGGAAATACCGAGAGGCTTAAATCAGCCAGTAATGCAGACTGGCAAGAGTTATGCGTCAACAATTTTACAAAAGCATGCGCTAGAAGACGTTAATAGAAGATAGCACTTAAAGAAATTCCTATGTATCTTTTCAATGTTTTCTCGGTAGGTGAATCTCAAACTTCCACTGCCATAACATGCAATACAAGTACAATGTAGGTGCTATTTTACTTACTGAAATCAACACTTTGAGCGAAATATGTTGGTTGAATTTCATAAGCTGATTTGTCAGGAATTCTTCGGATGCTTGCAAAGCTGATGTTTCACAAACAAAATAATTCCTAAATATTTGTAGAAACGTCCTTTGTAAAACCATTTTTCAGCATTTTTTTTTAAAACTCCATCGTTCCTTTCTTTGTATATCGTTTACCGAATCCAAACATGTAAACACTAGCAGCCTCTATCGCACCATGTTTGAGGACCTCTTCTTACCGTCCCGTGAACATCGTTGTCTTTATTTAGTTTCAAAGATCATATGGCTTTTTATATTAAATCCTCTGTTTTAACCTCGGATAGCATGCGTGATTGTTACGGTCGTCACTGGTCATAAATCGTGACTTGAAATAAAGTTTTCCACAGTTCGTCAAATCCTGTTCTTTTTCTTAGCAGATTGTGGAAATCAAGTTTGTAAAAATGTCCTTTAAATGCTATTCAATGCTATCAGTATTTTGTTCAATATCTTGTGTGCTGTTCAAATACAGTCTGATTAAAATCGACGGTTTTCCGAAGAATTTTTTTTAAAATAGTGACACTACCGGGATACGAACTCATATCGTTCGGAGGATTCCTCGCAAAACCGTATGATAACAGCCCGTAGACTACCATGTTAAAACGCAATTCAGTTAACCAATCACAATACCTCCCAATAACAGCTTTCGGTTGGAAAAGCTAGGGGTAAATAACTCCGAACAGCTATCCTTTCGTCTGTTGCGAACGCTTTCAAAACGGCGATCGTTTAAAAACCATGATGTGATTGGTCAGCTATTTGACTGGGTTATGTCTGTGCTAAACTGGTACAGAACACGCGCCAACACGGGGTGTCCTCAGGAATCTACAGAACATGTTCGTATCCCGGTAGATGCATTATTTTGCAAATTTTATTCCTCTGAACAAGGTCGATTTTAATCAGACTATGTTCAAATAGTTTAGTTATTTTCTTGTTCAGTTCTAAAGTGGATGACCACCTTCAATTTGCTGAGTTTGCTATCATACCTAGGGGTACCCTGACACAAGAGAACACAGTGAATCCAACCAAAGGCTTAGACTAACTTGGCTTCATATGATTGAAGGTAATATGTTAGCAGATGCATGTATACAACATCAACTCGCAGTGTCATTATCATCGTCTGTCTAAAGTATCATGCTGAAACGCTGCAGTCAATAATAGGCAACTCCATTTGCAAAGCAATAATTATGGGGAGGCCCTTTCTACGAAAGCCAAAATAGAAACGACAAGCCGAGCAAAAGAACATGTTCAACACAAGGCGTCAGGACGTGGTCATGATTTCTCTATCACTGTAACCCGAACTCGGGCAGCATGGGCACGGCGCAACTGTAAAAAAACCAGCAGGGAGCCAATCATATTTATTAACTGGCATTTAACCATGGGCAGAAAAGAAATGGTCAAAACTCCAGTAGAATCCTTGAGATTTTCCAGGGGCAGCAGCTCTCAATAACCAACACACGTTTCTGCTGTGGCAATCTTTAGCATTATACATAGACTAACGTTTAGTCTCTGATATGAAAATTTCGCCCAAATATTGATTATTTGAAAGCAATAAAATAAAATGAAAAGGAGCCTCTGAGATTTCTTCATATACAGACTCCAGCTCTAGTCTTGTTATAGACTTGCCTAGGCTCCTATATACGTTTACCGTCTAGATTACAGACTACATTATACACTACGGGACTGCAAGGGGGAAAGAGGCAATGGTTCTTCTTCTTCCTTTAGTATAAATGCATACAATCTAACATGTATCTCAATGCAAACTAACTTCAACACATGGCGACGTAAGAGCTGACTTTCGAGATGTGGACCAAATTCAGAGCAGTGACACCCGAGGAAGATCTAGACTTGCTGGTCACACCAAGCATAAATATGCCTGGAAAACCTGATGGCTGATGCTAATAGGTTGCTAGATGCGCAGAAGACTTCTAGTCCACTGAGAACTTAAGCAGCAACAAGTCCAGGAACCTGTATGATAACGTTAACCTGGACCTCCTCTGCTGTACTTCAAATTACGATGTCCGAATTCTGTGTTTGGTTTTGCCAATACTCGCCAGGAGAGGGATTAACAGCCTTACCGCAGTAGACCGGAACTGAACAGGCGACCTGCCAACTTAAAGGTGCATCCATTGTGTTTCATAAAATTTTATTGGTTTTAATACGTTCCAACACACCAAATGTGCTGCTTACAAAACAAACAAATTTACTCAGCTTGCATATTCATCCTCAATCGCCAAATATATCATAATTACTAGTTTCCAATTAAAATCGAGTAACATCAATTATGCATGTGCAGAAACCGAAAGTGCATGTCCTATTTACATGCACAGTAGTTATATGGCCTATTTAACATTATCAACCCAAAGTTGTTATTTTATCTGGTTTAAAAAAAGATTCCAAAATTACGTTTGACTCATTGGCGCGCGTCAATCGCGGTGCATTGTTCGGTTTTCGATCAGAAATCGACGCTTTTACCTTCATATCATCAATATACTAAGTCGAGTATCATCAAAATGGTAGTTTTCGGTAACAGTTGGTACTTCCCGATAAAGTTAGACCATTTATAACGTTTGACATATTTGACCCCCAACAACACAATGGATGTACCTTTAATGCGATGCTTGGGGCCAGGGCAGGCAACTACCACATGTACCCAGACCTGTATTGCGGTGACACGGTCCATGGAAATGAAACTGCTGCTACGATTGGCTTGTACTTGTGTAATGCTGGCATCCGAGGTCAAGCAGCAGGGCGATTAGAGTTTAGCTCCTGCAATGCGGTAATTATCGTCATCAGCGTATTGTACATTGTATCTTGTATTCATTTATCGATCCATTTGTACCTCAGTTTCCAATGGTGCATTGAACTAACTTCTACAATACGAGATATCTATCTCAAGGTGTTCTGTGATAATGCTTGAATCACAGAATTTCAGATGATTGATTTGTTGGAGATTTAACGACCACTTTTCAGCGGAGCTGATTTTACACTCATGGCAGCGTTGGGACGGATTAAATAACCATCAACTGCATATTTGTATCAGGCTCTATTGTATGTGACTGGCTCAGGTATGTAAGTATTATGACATTGTGCATGGTTCGAATGTCAGTGTACACAGTGATGTGACAGTAACCCATATGTTTTATGTATGCACATTGCTTTAAACTCCATGCTTCCAATATCCGCAAGCGTCCATCTCGTTGTGACATTATTGTGTTGTCAGTCCTTTTATGCATTATCTACCTTTTCATATTTCAAATAATTCATTATTTTAACTTTCCCACTTTCCTACTCCACCAATCCTAACGAGAACGCTTCAGTCATCCACCTCCACAAAATATTCAAACACATCACAACACCAATCAAAATACGTCAACAACTAAAACATATCTCCCACAATGCAACACCACCTTCTCACCCATTAAATATAAGTCACACCATATAATTTACAGTTTCGATGTCAGCCCAACTTCACCAAGCTTTTCAGGGGAAGCGGGTCTGTTTGACCTGACATCAACGACGTCCCCTTGTTGTTTCAGCAGAATCGGGTCTGTTTGACGTGGCATCAACGAAATTCCCACTTGATGTTTTAGGGGAAGCGGGTCTGTTTGACCTGGCATCAACGACGTCCCCACTTCTTGTTTCAAGGGAATCGGGTCTGTTGGACGTGGCATCAACGAAATTCCCACTTGATGTTTTAGGGGAAGGGGGTCTGTTTGACCTGGCATCAACGAGGTCCCCACTTGGTGTTTCAGAGGATTATGTGGCACATAATGTTGATTTTCACGAAGTATATGTCGTATATGTCGATGAACAGTTGTGACTATCCAAATTAAGTTTGAAATTTTTTATAAGTTTTAATTAATATTTTTTATTCAAAATAATCTAAAAGCCACATAGAAATGGTGTTTGACTGATGACTTAACGCCTGCACTTCTCAGTTTTAGGCTACGACGTCGAATACGTAAGATATTGGTAATTGAAAATCATACATATGATAAAACTAACTGAGGTGTGTACTTTCTTTTGTACTTCAGTTTAAATGGCATTCTAGATGCTTAATTCGTAATTGCTTGTCCTTGATGATCAGCCATTACAGGGTTTGGTTACATTTATTCTTAATAATATTAATATTGCGAATTCGTCAACAATGTTAAAACGATTTATATAAGTATGTATGTAATTGCATGCCACCTAAAAGTCAAATTATTATATCATGTCTATCTTATCTAAGTAGTTATAATGGACTGTGCCACACCTGTTAAGTCACAGGAATATTTAAGCTTTCAACCATTCATACAGAAGTCACTTTCTACTTTTACCCCTGACGAGGTAGGCATTCAAACTCATGGTTATCATATACGCTTCTTATTTAACTTTTCTTTTTTTCAGTTGTCATTTATGATGCTTTCGTTCATTCGAAATGTTTTTCAACCTCATTTGAATGATGAGGACATTAAATTCGGGTCTAATTTTATTTATATATCTGCTAGATAGAACAAATCAGCATGTACCTTAATTAAGCGAGCTCGACTTTATGAAAACTAGTGTCCAAAAGAAACGTTGCCATATTTTCAACACAGCCAAAAAAGCAAATTCTGCCATTGGACAAAGCGGTTTTGACTGTCATTAAACTTATGTTTTGTTAAGAAGTATTGAAAATGTAATTTATCAATACTTTTATCTTAAGGTATGTTCAAACACTGACGGGTTACTGGCATCGCTATTTCAAAAGGTTTCTTTTACAAATGTTTTGCATTTACTTCTAAAATGTATGAATTATTTAAATTAATTTAATAAACGAGGTTGGTGACATAAGGTAGCATCTGGGACTTTAATTCGTTGACACGTCGTTACTGTCGGACGCCATAAAACAAGTTTTAAAAAATAGTTCACTCTCATATCTACAACAAGCTAAAGATAATTCGTGTTTTTCAGGAACAAAACAAGGTAAGGTTTCAAAATTGGACGCCTGGCATATCAGAATATTAAGTCATAATACACAAGAGATAACACCTTATGAAATATGTTTTACTTCTTCTAATGTACATAAAGCACTAGAATGCTGTAATCTTATGTAGATAAACCCCGGCCAGCAGGGTATAGGTGCATATTATATATATACTAATATAAATACATATATATACTAATATTAAAATCGTTATCTGATTATTATTTCTGATGAGCTACAAAGCCAATTATTATTCAAGGAATCTCCTAAACCACATGCTTTTGACAATTTACCAATAACATAACAAAAAGTAATATTTTATTATTTTATAGACATGTTTGACTACTTTGCTTACGTGACAACTTATAGGTAAAATTTCATTTACTAGTAGACCAAAAGTTTTAGGTTTTTTTTCCACTTCCTCTGAGTGTGATCATTGGAACTGTTAGAATATGTTTGCCATATATATGATTCTATTTTTGTGAATCTTGAAAAGTAGTTGACACTCATTAATTTTTATACGCTTTCATACGAATCAAATTATACGCACATTAACACGAAAATACAATATTAGTGACAGAAGGACGTACATTCCAGTAACTTACTTTTTCTGTATTGTTACAATTTGTTTGTTAGGGTTATTTATACAGTATTTTTAGAACGGCGACACAAGTTTAGCTCTTGAATATAAAAAAATAAAGTTGAGTCGTTGTGATATTGATATTGTGATTTATGTTAAAGATAGACTATTTTTCAACAACTATAATACGTTATTTCAATAAAGTGGAACACATCGCTTTTGATCTTTATAAGTATAAGGCATATTTAGGTATAGTTGTCGCCCTTATAAATGTTTTCTCTTTTGAGACTATCCTGATTATGTTTGTTTTTTAGCTATAAAGTCGTATCAACTGAAGTACATACCATTTCATTCATTAATGAAAACAATAACTCTTTACTTAACTCTTTTGGTAATTTCACTTCATTGAGGTCGAAAATAAAAACTAGGAAAATTGATCTAAACTTCATTCTTGACATTTCTTCCAAAAAAATTACCCTAAAAAGCTTAATATGATAAGAATTAAAGCACTAACATTGTTGGCAAGGCCTCACAATTCAGTGAACTCAAACATAAATACATGTTGTCCTTAACATTCAGAAAACGTAGGTGTAAACTACATTTGAATAAGATGTTAAATTTAAGAGGTATTATAAGAAGAACATTTTGTTGTAAACGTATGATATCTATGTAACTATCTTTTTTTGCTATTAAAGGTCATCAATTTTTATTTATTAAGGGTCATTTGAAATATGATGTTTTATAGAGTTATATTCCTTTGAACAAGGAGCTAAAAGACGGTCTTTTTAAAATTACAGTTTTAAGATATCAACATAAAATGGGATTTATATAGAACAATATATATATTACATGATATATAAATGCGTATGGTCAAAACAGCGAAACTCCACTAAATCTGAAGCTGTCTTGAAACAAAGACCGTTGAGATCTAATAACCAGGCTAATAACAATAGGTCTTCAGGCTTGAAGACCTTAAATGATGACGACATCGACACTGGCTTACTTCGAAAAGCATTCCCAAAGCATTACAGGTAGCAATAACTTTGTTTAAGGACACGAACAATTTTATTATATTACATCTCCTTCGGTAGTATACAGCCGAAACCCCCAGGTGTACTCTTTGATGGTTATATTTCACATTGCCATTTTTTTTGCAAATTGTCGGAACATGTTCTCTCCATTGAAAACACTTATTGGTCAAACGATTAGTTCTAGAGATACATACTGCCGCTTGAAAGCTACACGTTGTGAGGAAACGTCTGACACTGATAACATACCTTCACAACTTACCGTATTTCCTTTAAAAGACGCCTGACCTCGAATTTAGACCTGGTCTCAAATAGACGCCGGTGATAAGATAAGAGCAAATTTCTTTTTAAAATGCAATGTAAATATGTTGACGTTTGCCTCTTTATATCCCCATTCCACCGACCATACGACCCCACTGTAATCGATTTCGGTCGTGCACACTCTCACTCACTCCCACCAACATCGCACTTAAGTCTTGAGAAGATCTCCATGCTCGCAAGAAGCTTCTGCGTTACTTGGCATGGGGGCATATTGTCGCACAACTTCTGCCAACGATGCAACTGATGTCTTGCTCGCAAATTCGCTTGTAATGCGCTCGTATTGGTCTCAATCGGGTCTTGGTACGGTCGTATGTCACTCGCATGGACTCGCAACTCGATCTTGAGTTTGCACTATTTTTTCACTGGCGACCAAATAGTGCAATCAGTTGGGGGCGCTCTAAAACCCACATACGATCCCTGTGTCTTTTAATAAATGTTTTAATGAAACCAATCATGAGTATTCCCGCGACAAATAATGATCAATGGCGATGCCTCTGTGAAAGTACCAGGACCGCACCATGATCGATTTAGATCTACAAGCGATCGTAGAAGGCATTCTCTGCCACGCGTCTTGTTGCAGTTGTAGATCAATTTGTTACTTGGTTATATCCCTATTGGGGATGGAGAATGTTCTCAATGCAAATGCGTCATCGACCAAAAGAAGTAGGGCAGCTTCCTTGCTTTAAAATCTTAATTATGGTCAGCTGGTTCAAAAGGTTCATGAACTTGTAGTCGTGGTACCCTTGTGACACAGCAGAAGTCGCTTCCGCTTTGTCCAGGTGCACGGATGTTGATGTGTTTCCCTTCGAGAACAACAAGGACATGAAGTACTTGCCATCGTTCTTTGAACTGTTTGGCTATTTTCTTCCACCTTTATTCTGTAGTTGACGTCTAGAACGCCGTGCATCTGTCGGCATCAACGATACCTTTGCAGAAGATAGGGTCATCATAGTCACCATTGTCGACATAGTCGTATTGGAGTCGTAAAAGACTCGCAGCTGTCGTAAGGAGGTCGCACTCGATTGCACAAGCTGTCGCACAGGTCGTAAATCGGTTGCAAGTCGATCACAGAAACTGTTGCGGTGGTCTCAGGATGGCCCTAGCCACTGTCATGTGAAAGCGCCAATTCGGTCGTATTAAACTACGACACTGTTGAGACCGACTTGCGATCGATGCGACCAATCATATCAGTCTCAACTCTGTCTCAACGTGCTCGCAAACAAAGACAAATGTGATCACTTCTTAGTCGCAATGGGATCGTGCAGCCGGCTTGTTGGAACCACAAACTCAAAATTTTTGAAAATTGATCGCCTAAATGCCTGGGACTGCTGCTACGACTGGCTTGATTGCAGCTATCGCGCACTGTCGCATAAGGGTAGCAGTTCGGTGGAGTTGGGGCCTAAAGAAAATATTGTACACGTTCTATAATGAATAAATAGCCAACACACACAAAAAAAAACATGTTCAAGAAAGTCATGATTGCATTTCCATATGTTTGTTAGTCGGTTGATTTATATGTCAAAATATTAATAGACGCCGTCTCGAATAGAAGTCGGTGGGGAAAAATAATTATTAGAGAAAATACGATAAGTCTATGGCTACTCATGTTTGACACGTGCCCAGTAGATATAGATAAAGCCCACACCCATGGGAGAAACAGCATCTGACGGTATCCTTATCTCGTAGACACGACACTATAAAAAAAAATTAGAACCCAGTAAGTAAACCAATTTACCGTTAAAATAACTTTTAAAGTTGTATATTTAAAGCGCGTTGATAGTGTTAGTTTGTTAAATGTTAAAATAACAAATTACACTATTTAGTTTACAGTATGGTATATTGCAGATTTACACTTATGAATGGTAGACACAAACAAGATATTAGAACTTAACACTTAAAACTAAAAGGATATTTTGTTGCGTTTTTCATGAAAAAAGCTTCGATGTAGTACATTATTTTGTACAAGTGATATCCTGATTTTATGATTCAAATCAATTCCTTTGTGTGTTACTGGCTATGTTATGATATAATCGATATATATTAAGACTGAGCTGGGAAGTTGTTAAAGGATAGATACAATGACATATGGTCAAATTCGGATTCATTAAAATGGGATGTCAATTTGACAATTGCTCGATTTTAAATTTCTGAAATCGGTCCATAAATTACTTGTATACATCTTTTTTTAAAAACGCCTAATTTAGCCACAGCGACAAGAATCGAGTAATCTCATTACCGGCGATAGTCATAATTCAACGTAATTTCACTAACAAATCTTCAGTAAAACAACTTAAGTTTTCCATATATCGAATGTTAAGATATCCAACTAGGTAATTCCGCAGATGACAATCACATAATAATTGCATAAACATGTGTTTTTGACGATTTAACACGCCTCATAAATTCATCTCGCGGCAGTGATACTCATTATTAATTAATTAATGAGGCTCCACGGAGCGGGTCACAGACCTCCCTTCGTCTGTGGTTAAACAGTCATTCCTCAATGCTTATTTTCAAAACGGATCGCAGCAGTAATTGCGGCATTGTTAAAATGGGTAAATTAAAATCGTCTTAATAATGAGTTGCAAGTATATATTGTCTCGATTTTATGCTCAATTGATTCTGATACATAATCTACGTAGAGGTTATAATCTGTCATTCTTGAATAAGGTGCATTTCGCGGGATTAAAAAACGTAAGAGACCATCTAGGTATCACATGAACCATCATCCATCATTTTCCATATTGCTGGTTAATTTATAAAACCATCGGTGTTTTTTTTAACAAAATGATATTAAAAAGGATGCATAACTCCTTCACCTCCCATGTTAAGTTTTTGTCCTTCGTGAAATAATTTCGGTTTGTCCCGCGGCAAGGCTCAAAACAGAACATTATCATCTTTATCATCTTATTATTGGAATCGTTGTTGTAATACATTACACTATTTATTTTGTATTAAACTTTACTTTTTCATAAAGTTTCGTTTATATTGTTAATGCTTTTTAATACCTAAATCGCTTTTTTCATTCATATGAACAGCGTTATTGCCACTTCAAATAATTGGTATGTGTAATAAGATATTTTAAAGTAAATATAAATGACACAAGCTATCATTATAAGTGGGGAATTATAAAAAATAAAATTCGCAAAAAACGTGCTACTGCCCCTTTTAAAGGCGAGGAATTTGAATACACATGTTCGTTATGAGACATCCTCAGGGGTGAGAGCCTGAACAAAACCGGTGTTTTATCTTACACAGATACCCGTCGAGTTTGGATAATAATATAAGTAAACAACTCATTAATTTTTGTTTTTATCCTAACATCTTATTATCTTAGAAAAATGAGCGACTCAGTATAAAGGTATAACATCTGAAACGTGAGGCGGTAGCCTTGCAGTATAAACCACTAAAGTTACAAACCTCCAGTGACGTCACACCACTATACTGCCTATAACAATATACTCAATAATTCCTATGTTGATGTATTATCCAGGGTATTATGTGTAGGATAAAACAGGATACAGAGGTTATGCTTGGGATTGTAAAACCCGAGGTAAGAAAGCTGAGCAGGAAGTACGACCGAAAGCGAAGCTTGAGGTCTTACTTCCCCGAAGCTTTCTTAACGAGAATTTTCAATCCCAAGCATAACCGAGGTAGAGTGTTTTATCTAACTTAGATACCGTAAAACATAAATGTGAGCACTTATCGTATATTGAGGTTTTCTTACAGCAGAAGAATGGGGGGTAGTGTTTTTTAAAAATGTATAACTGTCAAATGTCAAAATTTACATTTTATAATGTTTGATTCACAGGGCAATTATCTTAATAATGCCACTCTTCAAATATCTGTTTTTTAATACTGAGATGTTAAGTATAAGGTGAAAGTTAGTGTATGCTATGTCTTACTCTATTGGAAAATAACTGTTAATGCACACATCAATCTCCAATTTGTTTTGCAATAACCCGTCTCGAACCCGAAACTTCCATGCTCCTGCACGTCAGGCGCAGCTATGATACCACTGTGCTACAGGGACTAGATTGTTACTAAGTTCCCGTTATATTAACAACTGCCTTTCATCAAAAGGGAATATTTTACGGACGACTCCTTTTTCGTAGCCTAGAATAGATTAAACATAAAATTTAACAACGGGGTCGGTTTGTAAGCTTGATAAAACATGCAAAAGGTTGACGTCCCTCGTGTTTATCCCTCGGGTTGTGGGTTTTAAATCTCATAAACACCTTTTGGCATGTTTTATCCTATACATACTTTTTTGTTATTTGAGCAGGCATATTATTAAAACATGTTGTTGCCCTTCATCACAGGATGATGTTACAATTGCCATTGGTGTTGATGTTGGGGACACTGTGTGGGGCCGTCCCCATACTGAATTCCATCAGTTGGACCCCTATCCCTGATGGGACTTTGTTCCGGCCATTTAGGGGCCAGGCTGACAGAATGACGCTTGACGCCGATGGAGGGATCCTGTATATTGTCGGTAGGTAACAAAGGGAACATCTGATGAAATTTCTCATCGATGTGAATACGTTGACGTAAAACTATTGTAAATGGGAACATTACAGATTCTAAAACTTTACAAACTGTAATTTATAAATATGTTCCCCGGTAAAGTTTTCTGATTAAATAAGAAAGTTTTCGAACTTGACATTTTGATTTTATTTGGAGAAGAAAATATATCATTGTTTCCCTTTTGAAAGAAATATTACCCGTTCTGTATATCTACAATAAAAACTAACCTAATTGATAAATATTATTATTTTAGTAAAGTAACATTCAGATTTTAAGTCGCAATTTCGAGATTTTTTTTTATTTAAACAGTAAAGTTTGTGTGCAGAGTAATTCATTGAACTGCCAATCATGTTTGCTCATTTCAATTCAGAACTCGCAGGTTTCATTGCAGTGCTAATCTACTGCTATGTTACTAGAACCGCAAGGAACAGGAAGAGATTGAAAGATATGTGACTGAAATACCAAAGTCCAAATTAAAACTACCAATAAAATCACAGGACAAAAAATGGTGGAATCCACTTGCTGGATGCTCCCGGATTCTTCCGGACCCGCTCCATATTGGATCGTCCTGTGAATGTATACTGATTTGTGCTTTCTTTCAGGGGAAACCACACACACCTTGACGGTCTTGGACATTAATAACCGGACTAACCCTACAATAAGGAACACAATCACCTACAACACTGTATCACAAGGGATTCCTACATCTGTGGCCGTTTGCAGGAATACAGCCACTGGTGTCAAGGAACTTGCGGTCAGTTTGAGAGGGGATGAAAGGCTGGATGCCGGGCATATCCGTACATATGCATTGTGGGAGCCATTCGAGACTGGCATGGCCTTCATTAGGGAAGTCGGGAGTGAGTTCTTTTGCGTATCGGGAAAATATGGCTACATTGCAGATTTTCAGGCCCCCTCCTTAAAGGCGCTGAAACACTTTTTTTGCATAATTTTTTACTCAATTTTATCATTTATTATAAACGTTTATACAATATATTGTTACATTAGAAGGTAAAACATCGCATTACATGTTATCGGTATTGGTAGAAACTGGTGCGACATATTGTGCGACAATGTTGTGAATTAGTCAGCGTGAGGGATAGATTTGTTTGTCATATGCGACTTTGAGAGTTCAGGCAGCAAGATTTCATAATTGTACCACATTCAAAACTCTATTCTTGTATAGACATCAGTCAGATCACTTGAACTATCTTCGAGCGGTCATTTTAATGTAAACATATAAAATATAAAATGGCAGCTCGATGGGAAATGGACTCGCATTGCTTAACACCATATCCATTCGTTATATAACTCTTTTTTATTGATTCAGGAATATTACTTATAGTCATTGGTAACACTTATTCGCCTTTTTGTGAGAGTACTTTATATCAGTAAGCAGAATGTGCTACAGCGCCTTTAAAATATATCTATTTAACTCGACAAGCCATGCGTATTAAAAGGCAAGAGTGTTGGAGGAAAGGTCACTTTATTGCTGACAAAGTTATACAAACATTTACAAATCATATACAATTAATAAATAATTAATAAAAAAAATTACACTATCACAAATTAAAATTAGTTGAGAGGGTGGCCGCGGCTCGTGCTAAGTCGACTGTGATTGGGTTCGCAGACAGCTCTGTGCTTGTGTCACCCTGCCACGTAACAGGTCACAGGTAAAAACAAATTATATACCACAAGGCCCATTTCACACTCTTTAAACTAAGTCTTTTTCCGGGAGAACATCCCTAGGAAAGGGGCCTTACAAATCCTATTGAGGGGGCCTTACACTGTACACTACCCGGCTCGGCTGTGAGGTCCTTTTACAGTATAATTCCCTTCCAGCAGGGTATTATACAGTGTCAGGCGTTCCAAATAGGATTCCTTTTACCCAATAAATTATAAGTCCCATTAAGTAAGATCATCTATCTATCTACGAAATTGTGAAGTTTAAAATGTTCAAAGCAGACTATGCGGGAATCAAACCCGCAACCCTTCGCTTTGTAGCCCAAGACCTTACTTCGCTTTGTAGCCCAATACCTTACCTAATGGATTGGACGACTGTGAATAGGACAAACTACTATAGAGCCATCTTTCCCCGGGTGAAACGGGACTATATAAACTTAAAAGCAAAGTTGCTGTTATCATAGTTATATGATGATCAGATACATAAAGAGGTACGCATAACTGCACCCGTCTGTATCCGAATGGGTTTGCCTATTAACAACGGCAAACTAGAATATGTACAGCTTTTGAAGACCTTAAACTCCTATCCTAGACTTTATTAAGACACATCCTTAATTTCACAGATTTTAATATACAGTAAAAGCTTGCTGGTACATTAACCAAATGGGCTGCCGTTTTTGCTACTCGCATATATACGCAAAATTTGAATATTGCCGATATCGTAGTTCAGGTGGATTTAATGCAACGTCTTTTAAAGTTCAACTGTAAAGCATTTTTTTAAAGAATGACGTATTATGATCTCTATGTACATTACATATCGGAATAAATTAGCATTTAAATGAAGACAATATAAACTTGCAATTAATTATTAAGACAACTTTTATAATCAAGTTTGAGATAAGCTTCAAATCTAATCCGGAAAGTGCACTGAAGCGTGACTGCGTCTTTGGCCACATGTTCGCGTGTTACGCACATGACACAAACATTTTGCACCGCGTCATGTTAATTAGCTTTGTACTGAATTGTCACTACAATTACATCAGATCTGTGGTGCATTTGAAACTGACTAAATCAATGTTTATACGTAATGGATCAAAACCGTGTCAGAGGCTTTGTTTGTGGAGTATGCCCGCGGGGGAGGGAAAGGGGAAAGGCCGATAGGCCCGCCCCCCTTTCCCGACCCCAAGGGCATACTCCACAAACAAAGCCGAGGACGAGGTTTTGATCTTACTTATGAACCGACAGAAATTATGATTTAGATATAATTTCAATATTTTGTCTTCACGTGGCTTCATTGGTATATACTGACGCGAATCGCTAAATACGCGGGAAGCACATCCGCACGAAACGCACGTGCTGCATGCGCTATCTGCCTCGTGGAGTTCACATGATTGTCACTCTGTAAAATACATCGTTGTTCTGTCGGCCTGTATAGCCGAGTTGTCAAAGGCGCCAGTTTAGTAACCGGGTGGTGCTGGGTTCGAAACCAGGTATTCAAAGCTTATGTTTGTGATTTGTGATTTGTCAAAAATGTGATATTTTGTGATGGTATTTATTCGAAGAAGGACTTTGAATCAAAGTATTTCAAAACGTGTATAATTCCCAATCAAAATGAATTTCCGATAGATTCTAGAGTAAGCCCCGGGCATTCCTGGAGAATGCCCCGGGCATTCTTGGAGAACGCCCGGCAAACTGACAATAGAGGTTTACCCGGTAAAAGAAGAACCTAATAGAACAATAGAGTGACGTCATTAGAGGTTTATACAATAATGTTAGCAAATGTCATTTGCGATATTACCAAGTTAGATATCTAAGAATTCGATATATCGAAGATTTAAGTTGTTTTGATGAATATCAGTATGGTTAATCGACAGTAAAAAAAGATGCTTAAACACGTTGAAATATCATGTATCATGCGTCGGGAGTGACGTCACCATGTGTCACCATTGATTATGCGGTGTAGTTAAAAAGCCGAATATTAGTAATTTATGGCGCGATTACAGAAATATAAAGTCGCGTATTTGTCAAATTGAAATCCCCTTTTAATGAATCCCGACCATTGGGCATTTCAGTTTACTTTTAAGATTAACATTATAACCTGAATACGTACTTATTTTCCACATAACTTACATGGTAGATTACAGTATGTACATCGACTTGCATGGATCTTCGGTAGTTAAAGTAATGAGGGCGCTGCTTGTCAACATACAGGTTCAGGGTTTAAAGGGACACCGCGTCGACATTAAAACTCAGATCATGTGTATCTAACTATGCTGATTAACATGTCTGCTAACAAGTCACAGACACCAAATTTCAGACAATTGACGTAATTAGTGATAAAAACTACTGCATGTAGACAGCGAAGTGAAGCGTAACTCGTTAGCAGACACTCTAATCAGCTTAGTGAGATAAAGATGGGACTCATTTTTATCCTCGACGCAGTGCCCCTTTAAATCCAACGTTCGTTATTTATTAATCTTTTATTTTCTAATTTCTAGTTGAACTGACTATATAGGTTATGGCATATCACCTTCAATTTAAACAAAAATAACTAATACCCAAGGGGTATGACGAAAAATAACTACCTCACCACGTTATGTATCAACATTTTGTATTTTCTATGTTATGTAAGTCTTTCATGCCATGTACATGTACAACAAAAATAAAGAAGTTAAAAAAAATGATTTAGAGCAATTGTTAACAAATGTCATGTTTTACAAGCGAGCAGTGTTAAAAAGATACAAATAAACTTTACGAAATAAATCTTTTTTGTTTATAGCCATACTTTTCTTATTTCCAGCGTCGTATGATCCTGTCGGCTTGGCATACACGAGCACATGTGCTCAGATGGTGGTAATTTGCGCTGGATATCCAGGCCTTCAGGGCAGCATCACCAATGACCCGGTTCCTCACGCTGACATCCTCTCACGTACTGCGGGCGGTTGGAATGTGCAGGAGGTGAATTTTCTGTGAGTCGACTCTGTTCAATGTATCTGAAGGTTATTTTATAAACCGCCTTACCTACCTTCTACCTCATTTTATCTTTAAGTATTATTCAAGTAACACGCCACTTACATGTATGACGTTTTCAAGGAAATGAAAGGTCATTGGTCAACAATCTCTTAAACATACATACTTTTTTATACCTTCTCCTAGGGAAGACAAAGGGTTGATTATATTTTGGTGACCTTGACCTTATTCTCAAGGTCACAGCGGAACTTTGAAATTTTCAGCATGTGAACTTGCATGTTAAACTTGTCAGCGAACCACTCCCTGGAATTTCCTCATATCCTACACAAAGCACCTCCTAGGGAAGACGAAAGGCTGATTAGATGTTGATGACCTTGACATTATTATCAAAGTCGCAGCGGAACTTTTTTCGACATGTTAAACTTGTTAGTGGGATCGATATCATAAGAACTGTCCATTGGATTTTCATTATTATCTTACACTAAGGGTTCTTTTAGGGAAGATTCAGCTGATCTTGACATTATTTTTCAATTTTGAAGTATTAATTTGCGGCGGGGGATCATGTCACTAATGACAACACAAGGCAAAAGTTAGCACAGCTCACATACCCCCGCCTGTGGTTTGATCGCCTTCAATATATTCTAGTCAATCATGTCAATGAATATTGAATAACAATAATTGGTTTTAATGAAAATGTGTTTAAACATTATTGGAACCGTGGATTTTAAACCAATGAGAGGCACAACACTATCATATAGGTAGGCAACATCCATATTTAAGGTTTCAAAGTTTTTTAAAATAGTTTTTAGTGATATTCACAAATGACAAAATTTCTAAAATTATTTGGACCTTGGGACCCCTTAAGGACACAATAGCTTCATAAAGGTGATTTCCATACCATGTTTGAAGTTTCAATGTCAAATAGTTTTTGAGATATGTTCCGGAAACGAAACAAAGTCCAAAAATCTGACCGTTTTTGGTCAAAATTTCAAAAATGATTTGGACCTTGGAGTTGAGACTCCTAAAAGGCACAACAGCACCATATGGGTTACTTCCATACCAAATTTGAAGTTTCCAAGTCAAATAGATTTTTAGATATGCTCCGGAAACGATATCGGACGGACAGACACGCGGAGCGCTATATACATGTACGCCCGACTACCTCGTAGCAGGGGTATAATAACTCATTGATTAGTAAAGCGTATTTTGCTCGTAATAATAGTTTGCATTGTTATTTCGAAAAATAAACTGAAAATTTCGCGGTGGCGGATAAAATTTGCTATTAAAATTTGGGAAGGACTTGAGGTATCTGTAGATGTTCTGTTCACGTTCAAGTCGCCTTTTCTCTCTGGCGACGAATGACTCGTTCCGAAATGTTAAAAAAATCGAATCTATACTCATGGTAATAATGGTTGACACCCCCTAATAGTTATAAGAATGAAATGTTATATAAACAACGTAAAGTGTCATGTTCGATTATTTCTTATTATAAAACATGTTACTACTGAATGTCTTTTTGGGAATAGTATCCTTGAGCATTTGCTATTCCTCCACTTGTACTTTAAAATACCAAATAAAGAGGAACATAAGAAAAATGAAATTTATTAAAAATAGTTCATTCCTTGTGTCTTGAGATCTTGGCATTGATAAAGTGTTACAGTGTTTGAGTGTTCTCATTTTGGTTCTAATAAATAATGAAAAGCTGCATTTGAAAAAATAATTCTACTGAACCCAAATATACACAAACTCTTTCATGGAGTCTCATTCGCACACAATACATACATGGAGAGTACCATTTAGTTTACATCATGTGTTTGTGCCATTTAATTTTTAAAATACCATAATATCGAAAAATATTAAATATCCATGCATTTAATTTGCTAAAATCCATTTTCTGTTTTGGGGTTACAACCATTTTTACCATGAGTATGGCATGTTCAAAAGATGGAGCAATTGTAAACTGTATCTATCTATGTAAATAATCAAAATCTACCAATTTGGGGATCAACCCCTGTTGTAAAACAACTGTCTATCGAGAATAAAGTTGTAGACGCCTGTCAGGCATGAACAGGGATTGCCCTCTGTGGAATTGTTAAAATGTCAATTAATGTATTTATTCCAAAATTTGGCATTTATATTCATCACGCTATATGTTAAGGGGGCAGTAGCACGTTTTTTTCGCTCAAATAAGTTGATGAAATGTATTTGAAAAATAAGTTCACTAATAGTAAAACATCCTTCTCTCTTCGGAAAATAAAGTTTAAAATGAGTGTACATGTTTCGGTAAAGCCATGGGAATCGTTTTTGTAATACAAAATAATAAATTGTGTTCACAATAAAATGGCCGCCATCCAATTTTTGCTTTATACGCAACAAAGTTTTTACCACTAAAGATAATTGGTTTGTGTAATAAGATGTTTTACCCTTAATGTTAATTTAAATGACATAAACTATCATTATCAATGGTAAATTTGACAAAATAAATTTTGCAAAAAACGTGCTACTGCCCCTTTAAGACAGTTAAATGAATGTGAAATCTCATATAGCTATGCAACTTCCAAACGCAAGGCATAACTCTTGCCAGTCTGCATTACTGGCTGATTTAACCCTTGCGGTATTTCCCTCGCTTTCTTGTGTCGAGGCAGTGAATCGCTGCACTGGAAATGCATAGCGGGCCTGGATTTCTAAACACAGATTTCTTAAGGAAATACTGCAAGGCCTAAATCAGCCAGTAATGGAGACTGGCAAGAGTTATGCCTTGCATTGGGAAGTTGATAGCTATGCGGTCTCTTCAGTACTGAACAAATAGATCGATTGACAAAAATTATTCGATCCACCTACCCATATTATTTGGACCATGAGACACAAGAAGATATTATTTTTATGTAGCCTTATTAAAAAAACTCGAATAAATTCCAAACTTAAATTCTATCTTCGCAGAAACACAGTTGGAGTTAATAATGCACGTTACATATTCCGAAATGCTGATGACAGTAATAGTGGCATTGAGAACGACTTGGAACCGAGTGATGTTGTTATATCCGGAACTGATGTCTACATCTCTTTATTTGTGAGTATAGCCCATACAACATATATACTCTAATGTTCCTGTCGTTAAACCTGTCGTACTGTAATGACATGACAATATGTGCCGAAATATACATTTTCCAACAAGTTGATTGACAGTGTAGTAGTAATAATAATAATAGTCAATTTGTAAACCGCATTATCCACGCTCAATGCATGCACTAAGCTCACAGGGATAGAGGCTTGAAAGAAAGTCATTAAAAGCATTTGGAAAGAGATATGTCTTAAGTCGAGCTTTGAAACACTCGAAAGTTGGCAATTGTCTGAGGTCAATGGGAAGACTGTTCCACTCTGTTGGTGCCATGTAACAAAGGAACGTTTACCAAAGGTGACACTTTTCACATTTGGTACATTTAAAAGGAGTTTGTTTTCTGACCGAAGTGATCTGGCTGGCTTATACAGAGTTATGAGATCACTGAGGTATTACGGAGCCTCTCCACGTTTGAAACACGGGGGCGGGATAGCGCAGTGGTTAGCGCGTTCGGCTTCGGATCATGAGGCCCGGGGTTCGAATCCCGCCAGGGGCACGGCAAATTTGTCTGCAGTTCTACACACAGTAAGGTTTGGGTGCAATGCTACACTGAATTTCAGCGTCGTACCACCCATGGTTCGCTAGTTCCAGTCGGTTTTTGTAGGTTTCACCGCAAAGCATAGCCACATAGCCACATGGCGTTGCGGGCTTTCTCCCTGCCATAATACTAGCGGCCGCGATAAAAGTGAAATACTCTTGAAAGCGGCGTTAAACCCCAACTCACCTCACACTTGTTTCTTGTATCTGATCCTCTGGCATATTGGCAGCCAGTGTAGGTCGAATAGAATTAGGGTATTTGGATTGGGAATTGGGAATAGAACTGGCGGCAGTGTTCTGTGTGTGCTGTAATGAAGTTATGAAGTAATGAAGGTGTATTGTTAGATCGACATGTACATCCATGGGGAGAGATATTTATATAGGGGTAACCCTGTAAATCAACCCCCCTTTCCATGTACCATCTGGAAACTAAATATCGTTTAAATCACATGTACATCCACAAAATATACGACGGTTTACCTGCATGTTGATGACATGCATAACAGGTAATTTTTTACGTTCACTAAATGTGCGTTGCTTACAATAGCCACTCGCTTGAAGGCTTGTGTACAAAGAAACTGATTTACTCTCATAACAATTTTCACAACACAAACTATGCAAAAAAGCTGTATTTCATTGTTTTGACTACAGAAAAACAATGCCATTGCCAAACTCACCCTGACCAACCCAACCGCTGCTGTCAATATCTACGGCCTTGGGGTCCAAGATTATAACAACCACGACATTGACGTCAGCGATCGAGAATCAGGTAATATTATAATGTATCAAGTATTTCTGTATTGGCTCAGTCACAGACTTGAGATGTATTTTACTGGCCCGAGAAGACCAAAAACCACTGAAACAAGCTTGTACGAGGGGCGTTCAATAAGTGTTGCAAGCGGGGCATTGGTGTTTACATAAACAGTGTCAGCTTATAGCAGGTGTTACTATAGTCAAAACATAACATTGACACATGTCAAAACAATTTCTAGACATAACAATTATTTAGATATAATAGCTGCGCTGACCTAGGGGTCTCCATAATCATGGATTCTCTCAAACATGAACAACGCGCTGTGATCAAGTTCCTTACTTAAGAGGGATGCAAAGCTACAGAAATACATAATCGTATGTGTAATGTGATGGGTAAGGATGCTCCTAACTTTTCAACAGTTTGTCGCTGGTCTCTTCAGTTCAAGCGGGGCAGGGAGTCCTTAGACGATGACCCACGGTCAGGCAGGCCATCTGAAGTCACCCGACCGGAAGTTATTGCCGCTATCGAAAGACGAATTTTAGCTGACCGCCGTGTTAAAGTTTCTGAACTGTCTTTGGAATTCCAGATATCAGTTGGAAGTGTTGAAAACATAATTCATGACCATCTTGGTATGTCCAAGGTATCTGCAAGATGGGTACCCAGAAACCTCACAGCACAAGATCGCCAGAAAAGAACCGAAAGTTGCATGGAGCTCCTGGATCGGTTTAATGCGGATGAAGCCAGGTTTTTGTCTCGTCTGGTGACAGGTGACGAAACCTGGATCCACCACTGGGACCCGGAAACTAAACTGGAATCCAAGCAATGGAAGCACCCGAGTTCACCGCCTCCCCTGAAGTTTCGCACTCAACCATCAGCTGGCAAGGTTATGGCGACAATCTTTTGGGATGCAAAAGGCATATTATTAATTGATTACTTGCCAACCAAAACTACAATGAATGGTCAATATTATGCCAACCTAATGCAAGAATTGCGGAAGACAATTCGACAGAAACGCCGTGGAATGTTGACACGTGGTGTTCTGATTTTGCATGACAACGCTCCAGTCCACAAGTCAAGAGTTGCACAGGCCGCTATACGTGATTGTGGATTCGAACAGCTTAACCACCCACCCTACAGCCCAGACCTAGCCCCCAGTGACTACTTCCTGTTCAGAAACCTGAAATCCGCCCTACGTGGAAGGCACTTCCGGGATGACGAAGACGTCAAAGCTGCCACAGAGGCGTGGTTAGGGGGGCAAACGGAAGACTTCTACAAAAGCGGCATCAAAAGTCTTAAAGAGAAATGGAATAAGTGTATTGAGGTGAAGGGTAACTATATTGAAAAATAAAAGTAAAAAATTGACTACGCGAGTAGGTTTTATATTGAAGTTGCAACACTTATTGAACGCCCCTCGTATCTCACCAAACATTTGATCAACTGATTTCAGCGAAAATACGTGCTACTGCCCCTTTAAGGTATGTTAACACTTGCACGATATTCGAATCCGCACTTGCAGCATTAACTCGTGGCAATGCGTATCTTCAATACGTACCGGCGTGAATAATTCGTTAACTGTTCGTTAGTGCGTGCAAATATGTAAAGAAAAAAACAAATGTTTGGTTATTTCTTCACGACCTACAGTGTGTGCTAACTGAGCGATGTATTCTCAACTTGTCTGTACCTTTTTCGGATTATCTTTAGTGTAATGATATTGGCAAGACTAGATTAAACATTTTAAGAAATTGGCACACAATTCAGGCAATTGACAATATTCGTGAGTAGTCTCCCGTGCTATAAGCACTTCAATGGTGTTTCACGCATTTCTAGTACTCAGTCCCGCACTTGGCACACTGCAGAAGTCTATTTCATTCACATCGCTGAACCAATCAGTAATGAGCACGCATCGTGAACCCCCGTATAAATATGTGTCCCAGAAATGGACAACCAAATCATCCCCAACACCCTACATATACTAATTTGAAGACAGAATCGACAAGGGCCATAAGTACAATGCTGTGGAATCCCTTGTACTTGTAGTAGAAGGACCTAGCACTCGATTTCTTCTTCATGGCAACATTTTTCCATTCAAAGCTTCCCAGCATTTGTGGTAGTTCTACCTCGGACTGTTACCATGAACCACTTCCTTCCACTAGTGTGGGGTTCTGGGGCACCTTAGTACTTCCACCTTGAACACATGTACATCATTGGGTGGCTTCATTATGACATGTTTTCCATTCAAAGCTTCCCAGCATTTGTGGTAGTTCCACCTCGGACTGTAGACATGAACCACTTTCTTCCACCACTGTGGGGTTCTGGGACACCTTAGTACTTCCACCTTGAACACATGTACATCATTGGGTGGCTTCATTATGACATGTTTTCCATTCAAAGCTTCCCAGCATTTGTGGTAGTTCCACCTCGGACTGTAACCATGAACCACTTTCTTCCACCACTGTGGGGTTCTGGGACACCTTAGTACTTCCACCTTGAACACATCAATGGTGACTCTGCAAACCTCGGTTAACTTGCAGATTCTACAAACAATACTTCTGAACTGTATTGTAGACTCGTGTGGACACCAGTGGCAAGGAAGTGGAATGTGTTTGCTAGTTTTAGCCCAACATCAAGTGGTTCTCTCACGAAAGTTTTTTTTTCCAGGTGAGGAGTTAGCTTATCAATCATTACTTGGAATACCTCTAGGGTTATAGACCCTACGGAGAAACATTTTGTAGTCTGGGCGACCTCCATGGTGAAGTTTAGTGAGTAACTGTTCATAGTGTCCGAAAGAGTGTCTTCTGGTCAATCATTCCAAAACCAACTTTGTTCTAGCTTTTCTTTTACTTTTTCTCGAAGACGTAGAAGTGCAGCCGCTGTCAGATACATGAGCCTTTTCCTCTCTTCAATAATAGCGATATCTCGTGAGTTGTTGATGGTGTTCACTTTGTGAAAGTAGGGAATGAACTGGTTTAAGATGGGGTACTACCTTTATATACACCACCAATGCGGACCGTACCATACACCAAGCGTGACTAAAACGCCATGATCTTGACAAGCATGCGTGATTTACTCGTACGTGTGCATTCATGTGCCAATGCTGCGTACCAAAACGCAACTTCAGTGGACCAGTCTCAACACATGCATGCATGCCGTCAATGCAATCTTAATCAAATTACATTAAAGATGCCTCGCTCACTGGCACGCATTGAAGTATAGAAATGCGGGTGAAAATTCGTGCAAATGTAAACATAGAAATTGGGTCATTTAGATCAAGTTTAGCTGGTACCAGAAAGAATTATATGTTGTCATGAAGTGATCAGATGCTGATATGGGGTATTGTATGAAAAATGACATGTTGTAACCTTTTTATCATATATTATACTTTTTCTAAAACAAGAAAGAATGCTTGAAGAAATATTAAAATTAAGATATTTCTGTGCGAAAATTTACTTTGAGGGGCCTACAAGACAAAAACCTCGATTACATAATTTGTTCAAAATATTTTTAGCCATGCCTCTTATTCAATTTTCCAATTAGTAGTATATCTAATTATGTTATTAAGAATTATACAATTAAACGAGACTTACCTGTAAGGTGAAGTTTGATAGTAATTCCACAGACCTATGACATACTGAGGTATCACATGAGATGCGCATGCGCATTGAGGTCAGTTTTAAACGCATGAAATAATGGTCTATCCAAGGGTGGGAGAGGTGGGCATGTGATACCTCAGTATGACATAGGTCTGTGGAATTACTATCAAACTTCACCTTAAAGGTAAGTCTCGTTTAATATTATAATTCCACATCTCCACTCCATACTAAAGGTATCCCAGGAGTTATTCAGAGTAGACCATTATTTCATATCTGGTGATAGTAAATAAATCATGAAAGGAATTCAAACACTGCTATTTAATGCTAATCAATAGTTGTACATACAGCTGAATAGCTCAAAGAAACTTGTACATTTATATTTTCTCAATAGTTCCCAGAAGAGCTTCACTGTATACAGCACTGGTGTCTATAGGCTTCTCATAGTGTTTCCTGAACACACACTCTGAGCTGTCCGAAGAATAGTTTGTAATTGGACTTTCTGAGGCAGCTGCACTAGTAGAAGCCGTTCTCACACTGTGTGGCTTAAAAATTTGCACATCAATTCCTGCCTTAGCAAACACCATTTTAATCCACTTTGAAATAGCGTCCTTGCTCACTTTTTGTGTGGTTTGGTTTGGCAAAGAACAGAGCAGTTTCCTCACCTCTGAGACTCTTGGTCATGTCCAAGTATTTCTCTAGAGTATTAACCACACACAGAAACATATGTATATCTGGTAAGTGTCAATTCATGCTGATGAAAACCTGGTCGTGACTGCTTTAGTAAAAAGTAGACTTACCAAAACGAATATTGATTTTATCAGACAAAATTTCAACATTCCTTACATCTATCAGATTCAATGACTGAAGTCTCTGTCCTGACAATAAAGCTAACACTTTAAAGTCATACATTTCAAAGTGGCACCTTCTGGCGAGTTGGTTTGAAAATATACAAGAACTTTAGACACATCCAAAGTCAAAGTGGCACCTTCTGGCGAGTTGGTTTGAAAATATACAAGAACTTTAGACACATCCCAAGTCATCCCATATCTAGGAAGTGCTGGTCTCAAATTGAAAATTCCTTTCAATAGCCTCTTAACTAGGCGATGCTGCCCAACTGCAACTCCATCGACTGACACAAAGGTTGACGGAGCTGATCTGGCTGTGTTTAAAGCTGAGTATCACAGTCCGCTGTGGTAAAGCGTAAGGAAATTCAAAACCTGACTGATAGTTGGTGAAACGGTATTGCAATGTTCCTGAGCACAAAATTGCATTTATCTTTTGTGATAAGACCTGTATTGTCTTTGAGTGGAACCTCTCCATGACTGCAATATGATGTTGATAGCAGCTGTCGATAAGCCTTGACTTTGGAGTGATCTCCTGACAGCTTGAAGGCTGTCAACCGAAGCTTGATTCACAGAGGATGAATATTGTTGGATAGGTGTGAGTGTCAGGAGTTTCTTGCTCCTGGGTAGTAGTCGGGGACAATCTATCAATAGTTCCAAGATTCTGGTGAACCAAAATTGATTGGATAACACCTGCACAATCGTTGTCGATCTCCTTCAGTACTCGGCCGAGTAGACTGAAAGGACAAAACACATAGTGTAAGTCACCGCCCCAAAAACAGTTGAATGCATCAACAGCAACACAATCTGGATTAGGATGCAAAGGCACATAAGGGGAGATTTGGAAGTTTAATCTGCTTGCAAAAAGGTCTGTATATGGCACACCAAACAGTTTCACTATTTCAGCAAACACAAACTCATTAAGCTTCCACTCTGCATCATCAATAAAATTTCGAGATTCAAAATTCTGTGTTAGCAACACCGGGCACATGGCATGCTGACAGCCAGATAACACGCTCTTTACACCAATCCACCCATATTATTCACATAGGCCACAGCTGTAGTATTGTCCATCATAAATCTGATATGTGTATTGCACTTGTCACTCATTAATGATTTCAGTGCTAACCATCCTGCCAGAATTACAAGATAATTGATGTGCATCACTTGCTCATTCTCCGCCCACAACCCGCCAGTACGAATGTCCCCAAAACAGCACCCAAGCCAGACTTAGATGCATCAGACTTTTTCATCAGCTCAGGCGGAGATTCACTTAAACTGTGGGGCCATTTTCCAACATTGTATATCCACCACTGTATGTCCTCCCTACAGTCACTATATCAACTAATGCTTACATCATAGTTTCCTTTAGCCTGTTTGAGAGAAAGATTTTTAAAATTCTCCAGTCTCTTGTAAAACAACAGTGCATATTTTACCCCTGTACAGACCGCATTCATCTGTCCAACTAATGTAGCCAACTGTCTAATTGTCACATCTTCAGCTCTTAGCATGACTTGACAGAAGGCAGCAATCTTGTCACACTTAGTGGATGTAAGATTAACCATCATACTTTCACTGTTCAGATCAAAACCTAAATAAGTGATACACTTGCGCGGTATGAGAACAGACTTTGTTGGATGGACAGTAAAGCCTAGCCGGTCCAGCAAAGACACAGTATCTTACACATGCTACACAGAATCATCTATATAAGCCGTGTTGGCATGTCCGAACTTCCTTAGGTGAGAGTACACTGGATTCAACAACTTAGTAAAAACCCTTGGTGCAGAGGACAACCCTTTAGAAATTCAAGTAAACTGATAGAATGTGTTATCCCAGTATGTAATCCTAAGATATTTCCTGTCAGCATAATATACAGGAATAGTGAAGTATGCGTCTTTAAGGTCCACCGATGCAAAATAACAATCCTTCTTTGTCAAATACAATGCAGATTGTAAGGTATCAATTTTGAAATGATGATACTCAATTTTGTCATTCAATGTCCTGAGATTCAGAATTAACCGTTAAGATCCATCCTTTTTTGGTCTATGGAAAATATTTGATATGAATTCCCCTTGTGAGTGTTCACAATTTTCGATGGTTTCGTTACATAACATTTTCTGAATCTGTTCATTGATAACAAGGTGTTCCGCTGAAGGAAAGGTGATTGGAGTTGGAATAAATATTGCACAGGTAGGGTATCAAAATCAATATTTACACCTTGAACACTCTTAAGCACCCAGTTTTCACAAGTAATGTTACTCCATTGAGCTACACACTTTCTAGTATGCCCAGCATGAAAGGTATTTGGCGTGTTAGTCAAAGTTTTTATACCAGTAGACTCGCTCACCTCAACACCCTTGAAATCTAGGTCCTCTTGTCTCTTCCCCACTTCGTCTTCCCCAAAACCGTGCACGGCTCGTTTGAGTTAGAAGGTTTGTATGGAACTGTTGGTTGCCTGTAGGGCGGTGTCTCTTTCCTCCTCGGTTTGCTTTCCAGTTGTTGTATGGCTGGAATCTCTGGCTTCCTCCATGTTGGTGGCTGGGTTTAGGGGAATGTCCAATCTTTTGTCCGATCATGGATGAATCTGATATGTCCTTTATGTGTTTTGAAAGGTCATCCCCGAAAAGCCAGTTAGAAGTGATAAGGGGGACTGAACAGAGTCGCTTGTATGAAGATCTCAAATCTGGTCGAAATATTTTGTTTATCAAGGAAATTGATGCCGTCATCAGTTTGATACTGTCCGTACTTTGCTTCAAAAGATCTTTGATATTGACTGGACCTTTATCACAAGCGGCTACCATCAGCTGATCAGTGACTTGTATCATAGGCATCAAGTTCAAGTTCTTGCATGACAGCATCAAGGGGGTCAGTCTCACTCTCCAAAGAGATTTGCTCATAACCATCATCAGCACGTTTCAGGTAGTTCCGGTCATTTCTGGCATTGGCAGAGCTGTTTTCAACCGCTAGTCTGTGGCATGACAGTGTTATTTGTGTCACTCTTCTGATTATACAGAATAGCTCTCATTCATTCCCCAATGTCATTAAGTGTGTATGACTGCGGTTTGGCCATCTCACTTGACGGCGTAGCCCTGTTGTCAACTGCTGCACTCGTGCCAGTGGCCAATTTGCTGTTTCTATTTTTACACACAACATTGTTTTGGCCGATCGGCACCGAGTCAACATTACTCGATGTGCCTTTATCAATGTACTGAGTCTGAGAGTTTTCACAGTTGCCTCTTGATTGCACTCATAGTGCTGCCTGGGCAACAAAGTTCCGAACATTTTCAAACAAACCCGGGCGGTTGATCAACACGTGCGAATTCATTTCGCCTGATTTGTGTTGTTCTTCCTCCATCTTGAACTCTGACCGAAGCATGGGTCACTGATCACCAACAGAAAATCAAATCCAAGAATACTGCTAACAAGATCTGTGACAAAGTTTGTTCACATGATAGATCCACCCCGAAGTATGTAAGCAAAACAATCCCTTATTCCAATGAAGTGATTACAATAATAATCCAAAAAGAAAAGTAATTTACACCAACACTACCCAACTGCTTCAACTTCCCTCAAAAGTACAGTCGCTACTGACCTCTATGCGCACGCGCATCTCATGGGATACCTTTAGTATAGAGTAGGGATGTGGAATGTAAGTTAAAAGCGTCAAAACATCCTTGTTTGGAGACTACTCTGAATAAACTGCTCTGTCAATGCTTCGCTTGTGATGTTAGATCTACCCAATGTTAGCGTGCCTGTGAGGGAGATCACTCTAACCTAACGTCACCCGGGCTGATATTGATATGAATTTGCTGACCGGGCTGATATGGCTGATATGGATTTTTCGGACCGGGCAGCGATATGGGTGGTGTGTCCTTACCGCTATCACATATGCAAAACATCCTGTATTATTGATAGGTATATGATAATATGTGTTATTCTCGTAGAGTTATGTCAACCATATAGGAAATGACGTTCATTTTCATCCGCAGGTTCGTCAGGAGCAGTGAATATGCGGCGCCACAACATCCGCAACTTCCTTCAACCAAAACGAATAGACGTTGTGCAGTTTAATGGCATTGACTTCCTGGTAACAGCCAACACTGGTGGCATAAAGAGGTGGACCTCGGCAGTAGAGGGGACGGCTTTTGATGAGGCGTCAAGAGCCAGACAAGTGGCCAGTAAGATATACACTGCCAGGCGAAAATATTCACCTCAGTTGGTTTCCATTAATTCAATATTATTTTAAAAGAAATCAGATGCATTTGACTATGGCACGATACAATAATACTTATCTGCAGTAGTTGATTAATTGTTGACTATGGTTAACTTTTAGCTAAAATATCTTTGTTTATTGAAGACAGATAAGAATTGAAATTTACACCAACATGACCCCATACCATGTTTAAAATGTTGTAAATGTGTGTACATTCAAGCACAATTAATATCACAATTAGATATGATTTTACAGAGTACGTCACAATTACAAACATCAAAGACGACCGTCATGTGCTTTACCGTCATTGATACAATAGATATAACGATTTGATCCACTGATGATTGATCGCGAAGTAGTTCTAATCATTGATACAATACGTCAATTGGTCTTTGTCGTCTAGCATTCCTTTCATTGATACGACACATGTTACTAGTCGATCTTGCAGCTGCAGTTTCAATTATTGATACAGCACATGTTAAAAATCGATCTTGCAGCTGCAGTTTCAATTATTGATACAGCACATGTTAAAAATCGATCTTGCAGCTGCAGTTTCAATTATTGATACAGCACATGTTACTAATCGATATTGCAGCTGCAGTTTCAAGTATTGATACAGCACATGTTACTAATCGATCTTGCAGCTGCAGTTTCAATTATTGATACAGCACATGTTACTAATCGATCTTGCAGCTGCAGTTTCAATTATTGATACAGCACATGTTACTAATCGATCTTGCAGCTGCAGTTTCAATTATTGATACAGCACATGTTACTAATCGATCTTGCAGTTTTTGTTATTGATACAGCATGTTACTTATCGATCTTGCAGTTTCAATAAGTGATACAGCACATGTTACTAATCGATTATTGACATTACATATTGTACTAATTGATCTTGCAGTTACCAATATTGATACAACATATGGTAACAATTGATCTATGATGTGTACTGCTAATTGATATACTACATGAAACGAACCGATCTGATAATTTCCATTATTTGTACAACACAGTAACTGATCATGCAGTTTTATGACATATTCAGCCACATTTAGTTATTGTCATCTAGCCTAGCTATTATTTTACTGTCGATAAAATATACAAAATACATTCTCAAAAACGTAACACATTTCTTTCACAATGTAGTATTTTTACTATTTACATTTCAGCTAGTTTGTGGAATCCCGACGATTCAACGACTATAACAGAGAAGGGCCAAGACTCCGTACTTGGTAAGTTTAGGTATTATGACTTAGAAGAAATACAGTCTATATGCACTCATCATAAAGTATATACTAGCACTAATATCTACCACAGTACACCTACATACCGTATTTCCTCGAATACAATCCCGGGGTTCTATTTCGTTTAGCATTCCCTTATACCCTCCAACTTCATTTATTCTAAGGGTGTAATGTTAAAAGTATGTTTTTAATTACTTTCTTTATGATCATTGGTCATGCATTTGTTAAAAAGAAAGCCTTTTTCTAATAGTGCAACGCTAAAAGTAGCTTTTTTAACATGTAAATACTTTCTTTATGACCATCGTTTTGTATTTATGAAAGAAGAGATGTAGCCCATCAGGACTTCACTGATTTATTATCTCAGGTTGCATTTCCTAGTCCAACTTCCCAATGCAAGGCATAACTCTTGCCAGTCTCCATTTCTGGTGCAGCGATTCACTATCTAGGCACAACAAAGCGAGGGAAATACCGCAAGGATTAAATCAGCCAGTAACGCAGACTGGCAAGAGTTATGCCTTGCGTTTGGAAGTTGATCCTAGACATCTCAAGAAATATATTGTTATCAAGCACAAAATAGGTTTTTAGATTGTGACCCCCAAATGTGGGTCACGTGGTCACCAAATCTACAATTTATAATCCCCATTGGCCAAAGATCTGTACACAACATTTCAGCTTTTTGAACTTTTGGCTAAAAAGAAGACAAAAGTAGTTTTTTAGGTCGTAACCCCTGTGACCCTATTTGGGGTCACGTGGTCACCAAATTCACCACTTAGATCCCAATTGGCCAATGTGCTTTTACAACGTTTCAGCTTTCTAAACCTTTTGGTACTGGAGAAGAAGAAGGAATAGGCTTTTAAGGTCGAGACCCATGTTACCCCTATTCGGGGGTAATCTACAATTTAAAATCCCCATTGGCCAAGGGGTCTGTACTCAATATTTCAACTACCTAGACCCAGCGGTTCTTGAAAAAAAAGTAAAAAAAGTAAAACGTTTACGGATGGACGGACAAGTCCATCAGGACTTTTGAAAAAAAATTGCATTTCAATTTGATAACCCTCCACATTCCCTAACTAATTGTCACTACTTCCAAATATTACTCAACCGTGGTGAGAACATTCATTAATTACATAACAGTGAGTTGGTTACACACATGTGTGTTTCAGGACGTCTGTTTATAAGTACACTACGACAAGAAAGTGACGGTTGGAACACTACATACAACTTCTTCAATCGTGCACATTCGTATGGAACACGAAGCTGGAGTTTGTTCAATGGTAATGGTATCACGGAGGTGTTTGACAGTGGAAGCACCATGGCTTATGAGATGTCGCAACAGGATAGCAGCGTCTTCAATGGCGATTGTTCTGGGAACTCAAATTCACAATACCAGCATTTCGACACACGGTCCGATGATTTTGTAAGTTTTAGTACATATACACCTTGTTTTGATTCTGAAGTTCACAAACGAAAGAGCGTTGGATATGTTTACGGTAAATTCATTTTCTATCACCTTATTTTTGGCAGGGTATAGAACCATCGGCAGTTGCCCATACCCAGTTCGGTGGCAGCACAATTGTGGCAATCGGCAGTGGCAGGAGTGGCGGTATCTGGATTTATGAAGTTACAGCTGGTGAATCCCCGCAGGTACCAACAGGAACATTCAGGAGCTACCAGCGTTTAGGGCCAACCACTGGAACATGGCTGCAATCATACGAAGCCGGCACGGCAGGAGTCCAGCACATCAAAGAGCTCATGTAGGTATTTCTTAGGGTCTCTTAAATTGAAACGTTAACAAAGTTTTGAGAACACAAAAGGTCTGCTCTATATTATAAACGTCATGAGTGAAATTTCTTAGCATCTCATAAATTGAAACGTTAACAATGTTTTGAGAACACGATAGATCTGCACTAAATTAAATACTTTGTGAGGGAAAATTCTTAGCATCTCTTTAATTGAAACGTTAACAAAGTTTTGAGAACACGATAGTTCTGCACTAAATTAAATACTTTGTGAGGGAAATTTCTTAACATCTCTAACGGAAACGTTTACAATGTTTTCAGAACATGATAGGTCTGCACAGTCTACTTTAAAGTTTTTGTGAGGGAAATTTCTTAACATCTCCGAAACTATAACATTTACAAAGTTTTGAGAACACGATAGATCTGCAGTACATTTAAGACTTTGTGTAGGTATAACTTAACGTCTTCGATACTGAAATGTTTACAAAGTTTTGGGGATGTGGTTGGTGTCCATTATGCTCTTTCATTGTGAAAGTTATGCCTGGCAACTGGAGAAGATGTGATTCACTTTTGATGTGATACTACAGACATAAAATTGGGTGCATTTGAAAACTCACGAACACAGCTTTATGACTACCTTCAACATTGAACATTGTACTTTTAAATGGTAAATCACTTTTAATTGTCACATCGTGTTTTTGGAAGTAGGGTTATGACATATAAGTCGTCATCCATTAAAGAGTATAGCGATCAAAGTGTTAACTCAGTTAGTCAGGACTAAATGTACAAACTTTGAATTCCTAGGTACAAGGTACAAAATTTCAGCTTATTGGGTACAGCGTTTCTTGAGGAGAGGTAAAAAATGTGAATGTGAATGGCGCCCGCTGGTCCATGCCGTAGTAAATCAAACCCATCTCATCTTTCAGATCGGATGAGCTAAAACATTTGAGCGTTTGAACAATTTGATATATATAGAAACGTTTTAGTGAATAAATAATATGTTTAAATGTGATGTATCTACCTACAATGCATGCATATATAACTGTAATTATTAACATCCATTTTCTCAAAACCCTCGTTTCAGTTTTTACACATCTGGATCATCAGTATTCCTAACAGCTTTGGGATCCCAAATGGGCGCCGTTGCTATTTTCCAAGTTGTGGATGGAAGTTATCCCTATAGCATCTTGTAACCATCCAAGGAAAGTCTTCGGAAATGAAAAAAAATCTGATTCATGATTTGTTGTTGATTTTTCTACCGATTTCATAATTATTTCCATACTGAGAGCTAATTTTAATTAACAGATGTTTATATGTCCGAACACCTTCTAGAATTATAAAATAAGCATCTCATCTATTCTTAAAGTGGTAAAAGAGTCGACTAATTCATTGATATAGATACATGTATATTTGGATAAAATGTTTATTTATACAGTTCACAAGCGATACGACAAGCTTCTTCAATTTTCTACAATGATTTCAGCCAATGCAGTGCAAATAGATACTCAGACAAGATACCTCTATCAGATGTTTTTGAATTCATGACACACGCAAATATTCGCATTGTTAAACCAAATTGATGAACTGTAATTATATTATTTGCTAAATTACAGCAGCTCAATTCTAACATGTAATAGCTGTCTATGTAATCTCTTTTTTAATATAGAAATCAAACTTTTTTAAAAACAAAATACTTCCCCCCAAGTTTGGAACTGTTCCCCTGCCTTTCGTAAATGAGTCATCTCTAAAAATTTAAAATCTTGTAGACACAAGGTAGGGACGCTCTCATTGGTCCACCCGTGAGAAGGTCTGGGCCCACCTCTAGAGAGACATCCAAGAAACGCCTAATGCCTTGTGATAAAGTTGCTGATGTCGTTACAGTGAGGGTGACTAAAGAAAATTATGTTTGCCACAGAGTGTGTTCGATTTATCTTGGAGTCTTGAGAATGTAATGTGCACGTGATGAAGTGGAAAGTATTTTATTCGAAGTATTTGCTACTGGAACCTGCTCCCTCTTCATCACATAGGCCTAATAGGTTAAAAAATTGACAATTATCTTTAATTCGTTAACTCTAGTAAAGCATACCTCTTATTGGTTGGAGGCGCAAACCGCCTCCAACCTGATACGCAGTTGGATTTCACGCTATATTACTGTTGGAATATTCAAAATAAACTTTCGACCAATCATGCTTGGCCTCTTCATACTTTGGAAAAAGCATATGACCAACGAACACGGCTGTAACAAATTTGTAACCACGTGACCATGTGGGTTATCCGAAATAATTATCCCCTTTTACTGCGAAAAGAGATTTCGTCTAAACATCTAAAATAGAAACGACCGTTGTGTTATTCTGAGTCTGAATGTTAGTAAACATAAGATTGTTCAATTCAAAGCCATTTTACACCTCCATGAGCAGACGTACCAATTCAAGTGCATAATTTCGCACTGCAGTTTCGGAAAATCCAAGAAACTTTACAAGCTAATGTTATACGCGCGGAGCAAGCATATACTAAACGATAATAGTGGTTGTCCAATCAACACACCATTCTTCCACTCAATTATCAATATTTTCAATGCCAATCAGACTTGCATAATGGTAGGCCTACTCAATGTACTGTTATTGAATTAATGATAGTGAAGCTTTTACATGTATAAGCACATATTGGATAGAACCATAGTTATGTCCAAACTGATAGCACCAAGCATGAGGATACCGGGCCATTATCCTTGTATTAAAAAAGGTCCATATGCCTTCCTTCCACAGATAAACAGAATATGCTTCATAATCAATCGAATTGGTTCACTTTAAATTTGCAAATGTTTAACAAATCGTTGACTGCGTGTTTCAGGGAAAATACTTCAAAATTGGAGCAAAAGCACCCGGGATTTGCGCTTTTAAATAAATCGGGGAAGTTGAATGTTCACTTTCATTTTCAAATGATAGATTATATATAATTTTATTTTATTTATGAATAAATAATGTATGTAAATTGAAAAGCATATACACAACTTAAATGATCGAGGTAAAATTCTTTTATTTGCGACTTTTGAATTGAATAACTAATTGTGTGATTATTAATCAAAGCTTTTACCCCCCAAAATGACCATAATGCAGGCTTCATTTTGCTATATGTATATATGACATACATATCCTTTTTATAATATATTTTAGCCTTAACAAGATGCCTCCAACCATGCCTTTTTAAAGGCTTTTCTTGTTTTTATTCAAATGATGATCATGTTGATAAAAGATAGCGATGAAAAAATAGCTTAAACTTTTTAATCAATTATGCACGGTTATTTATTATAAAATTTCAAGGTCACAACAACAGTCCAAGTATTTCCATACCATAGCCTACAAGGAGCAATATAAGGGACATGTTACAGAAAGTACTGAAGCGAGATATATTCGATTGAGCATATTACTGCATATTTCCAAGACTAAAAGAAGAATTATATTATTTATGGTTAGAAGCAAAGAAAAATAATCTTGTTGAGAAAGTGAACGCCTTGCAGCCAGATATGCACACCGCTGTAGCAAGTGGACGTACTTGTAGTGGCGGTAAAGGCTTCAATCTCTGGGAATCTCTGCTTGTATTGACGGTAAAGGCTCCAATCTCTAGGAATCTCTGCTTGTATTGGCGGTAAAGGCTCCAATCTCTTGGAATCTCTGCGGCCATGTTGGACAGATTCGATAAGTCAAAGATCTAATAGATAATAGAGAAAGTAAAATGGCAAATCGAAAGATTCAGGATTATGTGTTAAAGGGGCAGTAGCACGTTTTTTCGCTGACATAAATCGATGAAATGTATTTGAAAAATAATGTTACCAATAGTAAAACACCCTTCTCTCTTCGGAAAATCAAGTTAAAAATGAATGTACATGGTTCTGTAAAGCCATGGGAATCGTTTTTGTCATTCAAAATAATAAAATGTGTTCACAATAAAATGGCCGCCATGCAATTTTTGCTTTATACGCCACACCGCTATTTTCACTACGGATAATTGGTTTGTGTAATAAGATGTTTTATCCTCTAAAGTAAATATAAATGACATAAACTATCATTATAAATGGGAAATTTGAAAAAAAATTTTTTTACAAAAAACGTGCTACTGCCCCATTAAAATTATGTGTTAAGACATACTTTGGAAAGAAAAACAACTGACCTAGGTGATGACGTCCAGTTGGAACTTGGGGCAAGAGCAAAGAATTCTCTTAGCCAAATGTCTCTGGAATGTGGACTGATGACAGTATTCTAAAGGAAATGATGCATTGTAAAGAGGTTGACATGAAAAGGGTGCTTGTTTATCTGTACATGCAGGATATTGCAGTCTGTCATCCAAATACCTGTGGGGAAGAATACTACACTCAGGGACAAAAGAAAGTGTAGGTCCGGAAATATATTCACGTCATTGACAAGTTTATGAGAAACAAACGTTCTGATAACGTTGGCCCAATACAACTTCAGAATGAAAGAAGTGAAACAGAACATGAACATGAATAATATATTACATACCGAAAGTCTCAGTGCAAATATCATGGCGTTCATTGTAACGTCAATAAACTTGCGTCACATACATTGACAAGGAATCGTCATATATCCATGAGTAAAAGAAATGTTCTCCAACGTATTCTGTGATCGTCACGTCAGTAGTGCATGCTCATAAAATTTGGCACAATGAAATATACAGAATGGGTCAAAGTTTGAAAAGTCAAATTTCATTAATTTTCGAATAAAAGTTTTCCTATCAACTAAATGAGAACAATTTCACTACAAATACATTGAATGGGTATACAAGGAGAAACATGATTTATGTTTGACCCAGTTGATCACTTACTGAATATTTCAAAGAAGAAAATAAAAACTGTAGTTTTGAAATAATTGACCCCTGGTCACTTCAAAGAGCTGCCAAAACTATGACTGTTTACTATGAGGCAAAATATCAGCTATCACTCAACTGTCTTCTTATAATGTAAGTGTAACGGCCGAGATTATTATCCAAAGAAGTGCCAATTTCCTCTGCCTTTAGAATACTCTAAGGGAGGTAAATGTTGTGGTCAGTAATTAGCCTGGTCTGCAGGTAGGTGCTAGGTTACCAGGGTTTCCATACAAGTTCCCTCAACTGACCAATGGCTAGAGATCACGTGACCATTCCAGAACTAAGAAGGGAGATTGAAAGACAAAAGTCGTTCTTATCATATCCGGACAGCCAAGGGATCATATCCATTGAACCCAATTCTCCTTTGTTATAGGTAACTGACATTAACTTTCACTTATGTCATTTTTGTTCATCCTATTCCATGAAAATCTCATACAATGCATATTTGTATTAAATACTTTGCTGCATTCATAATTGACCGGTAGTATAAAAGATTAATTGCTAATCAAGTTATAAACTTCGGTAATTCCAAACTCCATATAGCTCATTCCTAATTTAAGTTCCAAATTCTCAAGTTCCTAATTCATTATATTTTTAAAGGTACCCCCTTGGCTGTGCAAGACAAGACAAGATTTACACCATGATCATGTCTCACTATCTGAATACACTATCATGGAAACTACTTCTTGTGTTGTGTCATCTTTGACTTGAGTACTTGAGCCTACACGCTTGCCCATACCCTTTTTCAGTGAGTCGAAATTAACAAATTAATTGGCAATTTCACCTTACATAAAAGCATTCTCTTCCCACAGAGGTAACTCCCGTCAGATATCCGATCCCAACCTCTGTTGTTTTTCGCTTGAAATCGAGAGCAGAACAAAAGTCCCCTAGCGGTGGAAAGCGTAATCTCATACCGTATCCCTGCTTCTTAACCACTGAAAACTCATCTTTCAGTGGCCATGTCGACCGAGTGACTTCAAAGATCTAGGCATTTTACTCTGAAGGGTCTTGCTCATTAGCATATGTCCTTCGAATATGCCTGATCAAAATCAAATAGCATATTTCGAGGAAAACACATGCAACGAGAAAACGTTGGCCTTACGTTTAGGCCGTGGGCCAAAACTTCTAGGGCCTCTAGAAATAGGAAAGTGCTTCAACATATTTGGTGAATACCAGAACTATATATCAAAATGATCCCCAGCATATGCTTGATAAGAAACAAAACTTTTCTTGCTAAAAAAGTTGCACATTAATTATCAACAGCTCTTGAAAGATGGGTACCCCCTGCGCAGATTCTGATCATTCAGCCTTGACCTTGGCCTGTGGGTAACTGCATTGGCAAGCTTTTCAATGTACTTGTGCAAGAATATTTTTGTTAAAACAGTTGAAATACTTTTCTAAATTCATAATTAGTCCATATTTATTAAAATTTAATAAATTTTAAAAAATCAGAATAAAATTGTTTTTCAGTGTGTTAAATCAGTATTACCACATGAATGAATAAAACATTTTCACAGAAACATTTTAATCTTGGACATCCATTACATTTTTCTGTGCTATCCAGTCAGATACTCAATATGAAATCAATGTAGCAAAATTATGAAACAATATATTTGAATGACACCCATCCAATATTTCTGTCAGTTTCAGATTTGCATTAATATATAAGACAACATAGAAGTAATATTTTCACCCAGTTTTTCTCACTTTAGAAAGTTGTGTGTGATAATAATAATGAAGACAAAGTGTATGAAAAATTATAGTATGATAGAATTATTAATCATCAAATTAATAATAAAAATAATTCAATTCAAATAATAGTTCATTAAAAAAAATGTATGTTACTGTCAAAGAACACTTTGAGTTATACTTGGGGAATTAAGTCTAAATTGTGATTAATGTCTTTCTTTTAAGTGAAGAAATGTCATTTTAGCTCTTCAGGTCTAAAAGATCAGGTGCGCTTATGGCATGGGTCGTCGTCTGGTGATGTCTGTAAACGTTCAACATGTTCGACTTCTCCAGAAGAACCACTATTCCACCAAAGCTGAAATATTTAGGGGAGGTACCTTGCACGCAGGGGATCAAAGTTTGTTTATTTGACCCTCACCCTCCTTAAATATGGGCGCGGCAGGGGGTCCAGTCTAAAATATTTTACCGACTTTTCTCCAAGAACCAGATATAATATGATATAATACCTCTCAAGAATCTAATCATATAGATGTTGATGTGACGTTTCAAATGCACTGTATAACCAAAAAATAGCTTATATACTCTTGAGTAGATTAAATTCCGTTTCAGTTGCATGAAGTTAAACTGTCTCATTCATTCTTGCACAATCACAGCTGACCTTATTGTCACCTGGGTAGTGGGTACTGCAAAATAGAGATGTGTATTGAACTTAGGAGGAGGTGGTAGAGTGAGAAGGGGGTTATTTTCATGGTGTATATGATAGCATACACACTCATTTTTTATTTAACTTTTTTAATGCCAATTCAGGTATTTTGACCAAAAATTCAAATGTAGTACAGCGCCTAAGTCTCTTTCTTTTTAGTAACAGACTTCAGAACCTTTAAACTCACAAGATTATGAGAAGGCCAAATGCAATAAAATTTCCATTTGAACAAGTATGGTTAGTAGTACTTGTAATGACCTATCTAAAGCAAGGAGTAGTATTTTTAAGAGAATCCCAAATATATTTCCAGATTGTACAGTTGTAGACTTTTTTCAGAATCATCAATTGACAAAATTGAAGCCAGTGGCTTTGTAGTTTGTCTGGCTAAGGAGTCTGTACACAAGATTTTAGCTTCCTTGAGCTTTACCTACTTGAGAAGAGGATAAAATCAGGTGTTTAAGTTGTGGCCTCTGTGTCACTAAATGTACACTTTATGAATAAACCCCATGGGGCAAGGAGTCTCTCTAGAGACAGTGGTTCTTGATAAGAAGTCGAAAAAGAACACCATACTACAAGCCCATCTGTGAGCCTCACATATAAAAAGAAAACATTTTATTTAAATCCATTTATTTTCCAACAGTCTTTCTGGAATGAGATACACATTTTATATCAGTGTGAGAGTGTTTTTCAACCAGTTCTGTAGACGTCTCTATCTTGGTCTTTTAAAAATAATCTACAGCAGCAATGACCTCATCTTTATTACCGTAATGCATACCGGAAAAGATTATTTCTGAGTTGGAAACAGTTGGTCCGGCAAAGCTAGATCAGGAGAATAGGGTGGGTGCTGAAACTCTCATTGATTGAGCAGGTTCAATAATGGCTGATTAATAGTTTGAATTTACCAACATGAGTTTCAGACTTTCAATATTTATCCTACACTGTTACATCTAAAAGAACTGTGGAGACTCCTGAGTCATTGGTCAGTGGCTTGAAATTTCTTGTACCAGTTCTTGTTTCTGTCCTGCAAAAAAATTAATTAAATGGATGTTATTACTCAAATAAATTACATGGATGTTATTACTCAAATAAATTACATGTATGTTATTACTAAAAATCTAATTTTCCCTTTTAAAATCAAACTCCATTGTTTATGAGTCAAACCGATATCAAACTCTTTTTTTTCCATATCACCACGAACATGTTAGTTTAAACATTTATCACCCAAAACTGTTCCACAGGAGATAAAGCTTGTGGGAGATATCATTTTGGCAGTAGATTTTGCACAATGCCCTGTCATCGTCAACTAAATAACATCACAATTCTTTTACATCATCGAGTTACGACATCACAATGTTATGACGTAATAAACATGATGACGTCAGAATACTATGACCTCACCGCACTGGAAGTCAAATGGCAGAGATGTGCTCAGAGACTATTTTCACTTAAATGTAGTAAGAACGATTTTGGATGATAAAAAGAATCTCACCCTCGTGTCTTCTGATATCAAATATGGGTGAGATTCTCTATATATTTCACTTAAACTTTGAATGGACATATTCGAAGGTAGAACTGGAACTCTAATGATTCTGCATTTGTAAAGTAAGTATCAATATAATATATTTTTGGTAAAATATCGACTGTTATTTGCAATTATACCCCATGGGAATTTACTCATTTATTATTCAAATTGCAGGTTGTAGCATATGTTATAACCTCCCTTTCCGCAGGTTGATTATCTTATAAACATCAGGTTCGGTATAACATATTTACGGTAACAAACTCAAAATAAAAAGGATTTGGGAAATATCTTCAAATAAGAAATTAAAGGTTTGATATACAGTGAAATTGGGATTTTAAACCTGAATTATTATTTTGTCAAGCAGCGCTTTTGCAGTCTAATTACCCGAGATCCATGTCATTCCAGAGAATGGGGAAGGTAGGGGCCATGGGCCATTTTGCATATTGGATGTAAAATGGCCCATTAAAATTTTTAATTTTACTATTTCTACAAAGGGGAAAGGCCCATTTAAAATTCCGAAAATTATTAAATGCCATAAAAATGGCCCATTGTCAAAAGTGTCTTTCCCAATCCCTGGACTACATTATTGAAATAATTAAAATTCGGCTCGGACAAGGCCTTGGGAGTCTTAATCGCTCAGACTTGGTCTTTATTTCGTACATACCTTGACTTACCTTTAAATTCAAATGGACACCTTTAAATAAAACTAGGCCTGTTTGTAAGTTAGATCAACTTGTTCTGGTTCATTCTCTCCCTCTCAGGACTGACAACAGCAGGGGCATCACACTGAATAATCACAAACTTTGTGTTATGAGAAATTGCTTTCCCTAATAAACAATGATAAACAATGAAGTCTCATGTTAAAACTAAAAGTATCTTCTGTTTATCTTTAATTTTTTTTTACAATTTTGGGAAGAGACAGGATGTGTTAAATTGATTTGACACTATCCATGAGTGACACATCACAAACTTGATATAGTTAATGAACAATCAAGAACACAATTTTTAAAAATCGGTTTTGGATTAAGGCCACTTTAATTAAAAATAATCTGTAAAAAGATTGTAAATTTTATGATTTATAACTTGACACATTATATCTGAAACCCACTGCTCAACTACCAAAAAATTACAAGTAACAATAACAGACAAAATATAATTCAAAATATGAAACTAATTCAATACAAAATATAATAGGTCTGGAATTAAATCTATGGGGTCAAATCCATCTTTAAAAAAAATTGAGAGTATTTCTAGGGTAAACAATTACCTGATAAGGTTTCTTCCTCAATATCTTTATCTCAGTTATCCAAAACCAAAGTTGTAAATACTTCAGTTTAAGTTTACAGCGACGAGAACTTTGTAGTCAGCCGGTCATGTACAGGGTTTAGCTGTTGTGTTGACAGTGGCCGGTGTCATGTTCCAAGTGAAAGAAAGAAATGCACAATACCCACAAGAGGTCAGTATCATGCTGACTTACTTTTGTCCATGTTATATCCATAAATGGATGTTAATCAGCTAGTTTATCCCCATTGATGTGACATAAACATGACAAGCTTTGGCCATGGCCATGTTGTAGTACCGCACAGAATGGGCTGCTTCCTGTCTTGTGATTGGTCAATAATGTATTTGCAGTCATGGAGATTTACTGCAGATTATTTTTAATTCTAAGGCTTCTAAATTATTAATGTGCAACTTAATTAACCAGAAAAGATTTTTAGAGGTCATGATAAATTATAGAGATAATTCTAAAACACAAACTTTGTATTCACCAGATATGTTGAAGCACTTTGACACAATTTGGGGGTTCGGCCCATGGCCTAGTTTATTTTATCATTATGACGTGTCATTGGCAAATGTCACTTTTAAAATGGCGTCGCTGATTGTACAACACGTCCTTTCTGCCCCCCGATTTCAAGCGTAAAACAATTTAACAGAAAATCGGAAGTCTGAAGGGAGTAACCTCTGTGGGAAGAGAACACAGGAACTCGATATCGCAAGTAAAACATATGTAAAACGTAGGTAAAACATTCGAAAGATCTGATTGGTCCGTTGAGCTGGCTCTGTTGTTCACATTTCAAAGCTTCCCTCTGATCAAGTGTTGAATTCATAGCGAAGCAATTTTCGAAATATCCCGTCGTCTCGCCACGCCGTCGTGTTTGTTTACCGATACTATATTATTAGTTCAACTCAACAGACCAATCAGATCGTTCGAATGGGTAGCGACTGCGGACTAACGTTCACGGGAGAGGTTTTTGTGGTCATTTTTCGAGTTTGGAGAGCTATTAAAGTTATTGAAGGGGTGACATATGGTGAAAATCAGCTGGGTTTTGCGGAGAAATGTATAATAGATAGATACGTGCGTTCATTTGTGTATGTCACCAATTCTTAGCATAACTTTTGACCTAATGTTGAATGCTCCCTTAGATCGGCAATATGGCTGCCCGTGCTCCTTTACTCTATGTTATATAGGGGGTAGGTTTGTTTTACCTACGTTTTACTAACGATATCGAGTTCCTGTAGAAGAGAATGAAAACTGATCGGTTTAGTTTTCGCGTTGATGCTATGCTTCAAAAACATGTCAAATTACAGGATATTTATACTGATATACAGAAGTGGGTGAACCAACTTTCGGTATGCAGCTATACTGTCTGGCGACCAAATATCGCCAACACATAGCTATACAGCGCTTGCGCAGACAACTTTATCCTATGGTTCCCTATAATTTCACACATTAAGATATCACCAAACTGATAATCAACAAAAGTTCAATTCAACTTAAGTATTTATCTATGTAGCTATGTGTTGGCGATAATTGGTCGCCAGCCAGTATATGCCAAACAGTTGTACGTGAGATTACGATGTCACAAATGCAAAAAAGAGGTTTCTTGCTCCTCACAATGTACATACAAATGTCTGATATAAATGTGATGGATAGGTCATATCATATCATATCTACTGAAGAAAACACCAAAAGTATGACACAATTGACTACAGACAAATGAAAGGACTAAAGAGGTGTCATGGGGCCAATGCAAAAACACGTGTATCAACACCATTGATGGTAACACAGTTCCTTCAACGATACACAGTCGGATCTACCAAACGTTATGTCGGAGTGGATGTCCGTGTGTTACAAAGATCAGCACATATGATATGATATGATGGTTATTTCTGTAGTATAACATCCATGGATTATTAATGTTATTAATCTTAATATAGTTATTCTAAACATTAGTAATACTAAAACGCTGACGACCTCAAAGTTCCCAAATGTTGTTGACATGTAATGTAAAAAAATATTGATGAAATCGTTATAGACAAGACTCAAACTTAACAGAAAAGCCTAATATATTGTATCTTTCAAATATTGAGAGTGGTCTAGATGATATAATCATATCACTGCTCTTTTAAGAAACAAGATTTGCTTTACAGAAACACAAATTCTGTTTGTGCTTAGAGCACAGTCAAATGCTTTCGTCCAATCATATGATTGTATTGTGGTCACGTTGAGTACATTTATATCCCGATAGATGTACGGTTGTCTGGTTGCGTTCGGGTATCATGCTCATAAAACTGATTCACAGACTTCCATAAAAACAACAAACAATGTCAACAGATTGTTTTACTTATCTGAATAACACAAATAAACACTTATGACATTCACAAATGATCTGCTGTGTTCCCTTTCCGAAAGGAAAAATTCGCTTCCGTCGACGGGGGTCTTCTATGTTAAGGAGCTTGATATTCCTAAAAGATGAATAAAAGCATGTAAATAAAGTAAGTAATGTGAGGTCATTTCGGATTTTTCAAGTGTATTTCATTTATATCACGAGTAAGTGAAACAATGACAAGCATCAAACCATGTTACCAATGTTTTATAAATTTTCAACCACGATATAAAAATAATATTCAGAAGTTATATAGAATGATATAAAGAAAATAGAGCCATGGGCTCTGTAGCTCATCAGGATTTCATTGATTTATTATCTAAGGTTGAATATCAAGTTATCTCAAGTAATATGTTGTTAATAAGCAAAAAATAGGTTTTTAAATCATGACCCCTGTGACCCGTATTTGGAGTAACAGGGTAACCAATCCTACAATTAAGAATCACCTTTGACCAAAGAGTCTCTACACTACATTTCACCTTTCTAGAGCTTTACATACTTGAGATAAAGACGAAAATTGGTTTTTGGCTCATGACCCGTGACCTAGATTGGGGTCACAGGGTCACAAAATCTACAAATTAGAATCCCCATTGGCCAAGGAGTCTGAACACAACTTTTCAGCTCTCTAGACCTTTTTGAGCTGGAGAAGGAAATGAAAATAGGTTTATAAGGATGTGACCCCTGTGACCCCTGTGACCCCATTTGTTGTCACGGGGTCACGAAATCTACAATTTAGAATCCCCATTGGCCAAGGAGTGTGCACACAACTTTTCAGCTCTTTAGACCCTTTGGAACTGGAGAAGAAGATGAAAAAACGTTTTTAAGGATGTGACCCCTGTGACCCCATTTGGGGTCATTGGGTCACAAAATCTACAATTTAGAATCCCCATTGGCCAAGGAGTCTGCACATAAAATTTCAGCTCTGTGGAGTCATTGGTGCTGGAGAAGAAGTCGAAAAAGTGAAAAGTTTACGGATGGACGGACGCCGGACACCATGCCATGCCATAAGCCCATCGGGCCTTTCAGACCTGATGAGCTAAAAATGAGAAGAAAGTTATATAAAATTACCTTCTTGGAGTGTTAGAATATGGAGGCTGCATTGTCGTCTCACTGAAACCCCTCTATCGTCACACAGCGTCCGACCGATGTCCAGTACGACGTTACACAAGACAGTTCGAGTTACAATTTCGTTGCTGCAGTAACCTGAAATAATTTATATGTAATATAGACGGGTGCACAATAGCATATGAAACAATAAATATTACAACTCGCATATTGATAAATACAGCTCAACAAACCACTTAACGTGAAAAATATGTGAAATACACGTACACCAATTTAATGATACATAGTTTGAATTTTAAAAAATACACATTTTAAAAAGTAAAAAGAGTAAAGTTACCTTTCCTGAATGAATAGTGTACTTGTCCTTGGACTGTCCATGATGAAGCCATTGTGTGAACTGATTCATTCTAAAACCCACTCAGTCTTTATAAGCAATGAAATGTATTACTGCTCAATGTTGCTGAATAAAAACGTGCTTATATCATGCATTTCGTGATTCAAGCACGACGTTTATGCTGTAGCACGACTCGTACGTTTTATATAAAATGTACGCCTCATGCACCCCGGACAATGTAAGAAATTCAGTGCTCACATGATTTGTTTTAGGTATCTGAAGGACTTGATCTTTCTTAGAGTTGCTACAGTTCTCATCCATGTTTTAGAGCCGAAAAAGGAGCACTAACTTCACATTTGAAGTGAAGATTCTTATCTTGTCTTCTTGGTGATTTCTCTTAAACTTAAGATATTTCTCTTAAGCCTTCCCTATCCGTGTCTGATGTCTCCAGCTGAACCTCCTGTGCTGGTGACAATATATCCCAAGTAAACGAATGAGAGAACTCCTTCAAGTACTGTGTTTTTAATCGTTACAGGGGCAATACTTTTGTTTTTCGCTTTCATGATCTTTGTCTTGCTAATATTGATGTTCAGACTTACCATTTCTGAGGCAGCAGCGAGGTCTTCAGTTTTCTCCTAAATCTTGTGGTGAGTGGAAGAGAGGGTTGCAAGGTCGTCTGCAAAGCTTAGGTCCTCCAGGTGTTCTGTGAAGGTCCACTGATTTCCTCTCTGTTTCCCTGTTGCCTGCTTCATTATCCAGTCAATGGCCAACAGGAACAAGAATAGAGATAGAAGACATCTCTGTTGCACTCTGGTGTTGATATGGAAGTTATCGGATGTTGTTCCGTCATGCATGACTTGGCTGGTCATTCCTTTGTAGGTATTCTTTACTAAGGAGATGGTCAGAGGGTTGGCCTATAAATGCTGTCAAACGCGTTTTCATAATGATAAAGTTGATGTAAACTGTACTGTTGCATTCTATTCATGGTTCATGACCTTACTTATCACTTGAGCTGTTCTTCTGTATTTGTAAGAGCCTTTCCTTCCATATCCTTGATTTGATGGTTGGTCTTTAGTGTTCTTCCTGACATAGAGCCTTATATTCTGCTCCCTTGCTGCTTCCACTGCTTGTATGGTGATATCTTCGGTGCACTGTCCCTTGTCCTGCCTCACACTGTGAACTTCCCTGTTTACCTCTGGGGAGACATTTTGAGCCTCTGCTTTCTGCCCCCCTGTTTGTTGTTATTCGTTGTTTCTTTTCTTTCCTCTTCCTTTTTATATGTCAGTGACCGTCTGTAGTGTATGATGATGGTATTATGGTGGATCTGATTTCCTGTGACATTGTCTGGAGATACAAGGTTTTCTTGTGTAGTGCCTATGGGGGAAGATCAGCCAACAATTAAGTTGTTTTCTGCACAAAAGTCAAGGAACAGTTCGTCGTTGTTGATTTTGCAGAACCCACTTCCCTTGGTATCTTGGGAGCCTGTGTTATCCGATTTTCGCATCCATATATCCCATTAGCATTGTGCTCTCTCTGAGGTCTCTCTGAGTCTACCACTCTTTATAATTGTAGAAGATGTATTTCATTTCTTCATCAGTGTCGTTAGTGGGGTCCATGCCATGATGACTCTGTGGATGCTCCTTCTGTTCTGAAGGTGGCTTTGACGAGTTTGGGATTGATTGCTTCCAGCTAATTAATGCTCGTTGAGCTCCTGTTGGCAGCATAAAGTCACGTCCCTCTGTGTGTGTAACCTTCACTGATTTGTGCCCCGAATAGAGGATGAGTTCACCTGTGTTCAAGCTGGTTTTCCCGGGTTGAATCCATCGTGGCAATGCGAAGTAGTGATGCGAAATAGCAAAATAGCGAAGAGTTTTACTTCGCTATGGTGGGTGATATCTGCCATTCGTATCTTTGCTACTTCCTGTTATTCTAAGCTAGGGCGAAATAGCGAAGTGGCGATGCGAAGTAGCGAAGATGCAATGCGAAGTAGCGAAGACGCGATGCGAAATAGCGAAGACGCGAAGGTTTTGCTTTGTTACTTCGCATCGCCGTTTCGCTACTTCACGATGCATAATTTATCACCAAAACACATTCAGGTTTTACATTCCTGGCAAAGAAATGGTCAATGTAAGCGGAGTTTGTCAGTTTTAAATTAAGCTTTCAAACGCCTTTACAAGCTTTGCATACTTCCTTCACATAATGTCAAAAAGTAAAAAAGGAATTAGTGTGTAAAACTTGTAATAATAAATAGCTAACACATTTAATACATCACTTGATTTCGAAAGTGTTTTTTTTAATGAAAAATTCAAAATATTTTCAAAACATTATTAATATTTTCTGTTTGAAATTAACATTCTATACCAAGATAATATCGACTATTACATGATTACCAACAAACAATGAACAATCATTATTAATTAATAAACACTAGAGTATACATGTAACAGGGTGTTATTTTAATATTTGTGTAATTCATTTTAAGAAAAAACAATTAAAAAACATCACTATAAAAATGGTTGTTCTCTTATTTGTCTGCATATGAAGGTTCTGCAGTTCTGGTGAAGGGAATTCTTTGTTGTGGGTGTTTTCCTGCGCTATATTTAGTACAGCGTCATAGCACGTGCATCTCGTGCGCTCGTGCGCTCGTGTGCTCATGCTTCATAGACCTCGTGGTTTGCTCGTCATTACTATTACTGCGAGCGTCCTTGGCTGGTACAGTCATGTTTTCATAGCTTCTAAGGTTGGTGTCGAATTGTTATTAATATACATAAACTTAAACCTAAACCTGTAATTCTAAGCAAAATAATATTAAATCATTTTCACAGCAATAATGGTAAATCTTAACTCGGGTATAATAGTTCAGTAACTTCTGTAATATAATTTATCATAATTATATTCCCTTAGTTTTACTAAGTGACCTAAAAGTAATTATTTTCAAGTTGTGTCTGAAGCTATAATTGTTTAGTGTGCATATGTGATCTGCGAGTGAAATGTTCTGTTTGATATTTCATGTTATAAATTATCTTTTAGATATCCATATGAAGTGGGAGGTCGCAAAATAAATTGGCCTGGTCGTACTGACGGGTAAGCTCATAAGTGTTTGTATTTTGAACATGTATTTCCATTTAAATGTAAGTAATAGATAGAGAACTCGTAACAGTACATTATCGGGATATAAATGTACGGTTTTGAGAGGGTTGGGAGAGGCGCCAGCCGAGCCCAACCCTCTCAAAACCGTACATTTATATCCCGATAATGTACTGTTACGAGTTCTCTATCTATCTTAGAACACAGTCAAATGTTTGTCTTAAAATGAATATATTTCAAATGAATTGACAACAAATTTGGGAAATATTCTCTCGAAAACAAGCAAAACAATGACATTTCTCATTTTCATATGCAAATGTTAGGGACATTGACGTCAGCTTCGGCACTGTGAGCACTGAATTTCCTAATTTGTCAGAGTTGCATGAGGCGTCCATTTTATATAAAACGTACGAGTTTTGCTAAAGCATAGACTCGTGCTTGAATCACGAACATGCACGATAAGCACGTTTTTGTTCAGAAATACTGAGCACTAATACATTTCATCGCCTATAAAGACTGAGTGGTTTTTATAGAATGAATCAGTTCACACAATGGCTTCTTCATGAACAGTAGGACAAGTACACTATTCATTCAGGAAGGGTTGCTTTAGTTTTTTAATCCGTAATTTTTTAAAGTATTTTAATAAGACAATACTAATTATCCCCCGCCAACATAGTTTCGCATTTTGTCTTCTCCAGAACCATTTGGCCTAAAGAGCTGAAATTTTGTGTGCAAACTCCTTGACTTTGCTCACAACCCAAAAGAACTATTTTCATCTTGATCATCAGCAAACGATAACCATCAGTTGCAATAAACATTATATTGGGTAGACTAAGGTTGTTTTGATATTTTACAAACCTTACAGGGAGTGGCATCCCTGCCCTGCTGAGCCAACAAATGAAACATATCATCACCCATCCTGCTATATCAGGCTATATGGAGATTGTACGAGCCTAATACTGATACAAATAACCTGAAATAGCAGGATGATCATGATTTAAATATTGTATCTCATTCAATTCTGTAAGATGTTTTGGGCTCAAGTTGAAATGTTACAAACTGCAGGAGAGTAAGTTTAAATGTATGACCAATATAGATTGCTTATAACTAGGCACTGATTAGTTGAAAAAAGGTTCATAGTAACTGTTATTCAACAACTATTCTGCAATAAATTTTCCCAAAGGCGGGGATATGGCCGACTGTCTGCTTGTTTTTATTACATTGGTTTTTGTAATTCAAATATTTTTTAATCATGTTAAGTGACAAGTTGAACTGTATTTACTGATTAAGGAGTTGTAATGTCTATTGTTGCATATGCTAATGAGCATCACGTCTATATTGCATATAAATTATTTCAGATTACTGCTGCAACGAAATTATACTAAATTGTCTGGGAAATGATTTAGTATGTAACGTCGTACTGGACGCTCGGACGCTGTGTTACATTACAAAGTTTCAGTGAAACGACCCTGCAACCTACATCCTCTAACAAACACTCCAAAAAGGTAAATAATTTTATGTCAATTTCTTCCCATTCGTTATATCGCTCTTTATAACTTCTGAATATTATTTGTTGATGTCGTGGGCGGAAAACTGAAAATAAAATAATCTGTTTTATTTCAAAACATTGGCAACATGGTTTGATGCATGCCACCATTTCACTTAATTTTGTGATGTAAATGAAATACACGTACACTTTACAAAATCTCAGTTGACTTCACATCACTTGCTTTAGTTACATGCTAATAGTTTTCTTTTAGGAAGATCAAGGTCCTGAACATGGAAGACCCCGATCGACGGAGCGACCATATCCTTTCAGAGGGGAAACACCGCAATTCAATTTCTAAACTAATAAGTGTTTTATCGTGTATTTTCCCACACTTAAAACAAAGTTTTGTGAACATTAGTTTTACTCTTAAAAGTATGATGATATGCGAAATGACCTATATTTTTACGAAATGAAATTAGGTGTCCCATAGTTTTCAACTAATGTTCATCCTCCCATAGTTCATGGTATCCTCCCATAGTTAAAACCTTTTGGGTATGACTCATGGTTAGCTAAAATCTCCAGGGATGTCAACAAAACGCATCCATGTGTCGTAAATCATTCTCATTAAATCATATCTTTGATTCGTTCCGGAGACTAAAGTTTATAATTGTGCTTGACTTTGAACTATTTGAATAGGTCTAGCTAAGAAAGCCAATCAAAGAAATGATTTTAATCAGATTAAACATGAAAAACAACTTTTATTGAAAATAAAGCAATGTTTTCATTATACTGTGGCAAGAAAAAGATCACAACAAATTCAAATTCACACTTTATTGTTTAGTTCAGAATTTAAGAGACAGCGTCACGCCATCTTTCAAGACGAGTTTCAAGTCTCGGGGATCAGCAGGAGGCAGTTCCTTTGTCGATGTAGATTTTGTCGATGACGCAGACGTCGATGCCGCAAAGGTCGATGCGGATGGCGCCTTTCTTTGGATAATCGCATCAACTGTTGCTTCCATTTCAGCTGATGTTCTCTGTAATAAATACAGAAAATATGAGACAATAAGCAAAAATAAGTTGACAATAACCGTAGAAAGCTTTAGGGAATAGAGTGACTACGTTTATTACTACTTAGAGCTCATAAGCTAATCTAGGAGATGTGTTGGGTGTCATTCAAATAAACTTCCGAATTTGAAAGAAACATTGCCAAAATTATAAAATTGTATACAAAATGTAATACTCATAATGATTGAAGATATCACATGGATAGATTTCTTTTTTAAAGGGGGCGGGATAGCGCAGTGGTTAGCGCGTTCGGCTTCGGATCAAGAGGTCCGAGGTTCGAATCCCGCCAGGGGCACGGCAACTTTGTCTGCAGTAGAGAACTGTTCTACACGCAGTCGGGTTTGGGTGCAATGCTACACTGAATTTCAGTGCAGTGCCACCCATGGTTCGCTAGTTCCAGCCGATGCTCGCAGGTTTCACCGCAATGCATAGCCACATGGCGTTGCGGGCTTTCTCCCTGCCATAATACTAGCAGCCGGGATATAAGTGAAATACTCTTGAAAGCGGCGTTAAACCCCAACTCACCTCACCTCTTTTTTTAAAATATTGCTAGTTTTTTGCTAGTATTCAATATTCGTTGTAGCCTTTAACAATTTCGAGTTCTCACGTGTCATATGGACATAAACTATCTTGGTAACATAAAAACAAGTTTCTACATTCACGTTTTCAGACAAGTAAACATGGAATTCATCTTGTGTAAAATTATAAGTAGACTTTGTATACTAGTTAATTCAGTTCGAATCTCCAGTCAGAGGATGACCTTCTATCCTCTCTAGCAGTACCACGTATATCAGAGTCTGACACTGACAGTCAGGCACAAGAACTGTTTTCTAACAGTGTGCGTACTGAAGATGAGGAAAGTCAGACTGAGCATAACGAAGATGCGGACCCATCATTCCCCGAAGAGCCTATAGTTAGAGAGGGGGGTTGGTGGCAGGGTTTTATGAGATGTAACTGTGGAGGTCGGGACAAATGTGCTACAAGACGTTGCAAATGTAGAAAAAAGAAAATCCTGTGCAATAGTAGATGCCGTTAGAGTGTTAACTGCTGTAATAAATGGTCATGTGAAGTGTGTTACAACTCTGACTACATGCCCTGATTGTGAACTGCTCTTGAATTGTGTTAATATGTTCTGAAATAAAACATTTTTTTAAAAATCTTTTTTTTTCATTTAGGCATTTAGTAAAATGCCTGGTGGTATTTTTCAGTCGTTTAGCTAAATGTCTAGGAAAATTAGTCATTTTGTCAAATGACCAACCGTCAGTCATTTGGCAATATGCCTGAAACATTTGAATATATTTCTTGTCCTAAATACCTTTGTCACTATTCATGTCGATTTCCTCATGTTGCAATTATGATTTTAGATATATTTATACAAGTATTTACACTGTGTTTATTATGTGTGTTGCAGGGTTATCATTATATGTATGTACATGTACACGCTCAAAACTGATCTCTGAATAAATCGAACCACTCCCTCCAGCGAGTCATGTCGTACTTGGCGTTGAACTGTTATATACACCTCGTCATAAATATTGCACCACCCACTTTAGTCTGTCATCCAGACCCTTGAGCAAAAATTAAATGGAGCGTTCATAAGTCTAAGAAATGTTGGCCAGTCTACTTGCCTCAGCTCTAAGTAATTAAGTATTGTTCAGGTCTCCCATTTTTATTTCCTATCAAATATTGGAAAATAAAATATCAGTAAGAAACAATTTCAGGGACTATACGTTAGTCTACACCGACTTTTGATCAGTTATGTAATTAGTAACACGAGATTTTCAACCTCAAACAATCGGTACCGTGGAAAACACTTTAATCTGTTTAGATATGGAGGTTCAGTTACAACATTTACAACACAAGACCGAATGTGGGTACTGATTGAAGGTTTAATTGTAGCAAACGAAATTCCATTAAGATCAATGGAAAAATGATAAGGTGAATAAGTATGGCTGTGTTGCAATGAAAACACATGTTCACATATGATGTGGGATATTCGATATGTACTTAACACATGCAAAACTCTTAATTTCTGTTTTCAATTTAAAATGGGTGGTGCGATACTTATGATGAGGTGTATAATATATATTTATGCAAACTGTTTAATATTCTTAGTAACCGACGCATTTTAAAATTTAAAAAAATAACATGAACATGATTGAAACAGATGATCCAATTGTAATGTTCATACAATAAATAATTATTTATTATTATATGTTCATCATATATTATTTATCATTTTAGATTATTGAGGGGGCGGGATAGCGCAGTGGTTAGCGCGTTCGGCTTTGGATCAAGAGGTCCAGGGTTCGAATCCCGCCAGGGGCACGGCAACTTTGTCTGCAGTAGAGAACTGTTCTACACTCAGTAAGGTTTGGGTGCAATGCTACACTGAATTTCAGCGTAGTACCACCCATGGTTCGCTAGTTCGAGCCGTTGCTCGCAGGTTTCACCGCAATGCATAGCCACATGGCGTTGCGGGCTTTCTCCCTGCACTAATACTAGCAGCCGTGATATAAGTGAAATACTCTTGAAAGCGGCGTTAAACCCTAACTCACTCACTCACTAGATTATTGAAATGTGGTGCCGTTTCGCCAATGTGGGGCCGTTTTAGCCCGACAAATTTGGTGCTAAAAAAAGCCCATATTTTATTTATTTATTACAAACTTTGATCTCCATATGGTTTAAACATATTTATTTCCAAGAACGGAACCGGATTGGTAAACAAGCCAAAGCTTATGTGAATACCGCTCCGGGATACAAAGAGTTATAAACATGACATGATGGATATACAATTTCAATAACATGTTTGAAAGAAAAGAACACAAATCATTGCAAAATAATGAATACACAACATGAATAATATGTCTGAGAGAAAATCACCAATCATTGCTAAATATCATTATTCATTGTAATACTACTTAGAGTCAAATCTGCCTGTTAAGTTTATAAACGAGTGAACGGATATTAAAAGTTCTTTGTTTACATTCGGGGATGATAATTGACTTCCAAAAAGAACTGATTTTTGGTCGAATCCTTTCGTATAATAATAATAATAATATAATAATAACTCTTTATATTGTCCGTAATACAATGTACATAGGAAATTCTTTGTGTGCAAATAGCACCCGGCAGCCACAGTGCAGCGCCAGTTCAAGCGTTGTTCTGTCCTCATAATGCTGAGTGTCAAGCAAGGCAGCAACAACTCCCATCTTTTAACGTCTTTTGGTATGACGCGACCGGGAATCGAACCCCGGTCAAGATTCCGGGTGATGAGCGGACACTCTACCAACTGAGCTACATTATGGTTTGACGTATGCTGCTATATAGAGGACAAAGAAAGAAATAATGCAATGAATCTTCATAATAATGGCCACAAGGGCAAGATGCAGAAGGGAATAGGCCTATAAACCGTTCGTATTTGTGTGCATTAAGGTCACTACATTCCAGCCGTAGTCGAGTATGTGTAATTTGACAAGATCTACTACCACTGTTCAAATCAAAATGACTGTATATATTAGTATCTTTTTTAATCACACTCTTAAATGCTGTCAGTGGCTGCATTTCTCTTAAATCAATTGGCAATGAATTCCATAAATTGACAGAGCTTGGAAGAAACGATCTTGCATAATTCAGTTTTACATTGTAAGGTCTGAAGATTCGAATCATTACGTAGGTTATAATCACTTACCTGAGATAACCATATAAGATCTCCATATAACAAAGATGGTATTCTGAAAATTTGAGCTTTCTTTTTTGAGCAAAAATAACTTTGCAATGTTTTACAAGGTGCAGCCTACATATCTATTTAGCATTGCCACCTGAATATTATCAATGCAAGGATTTAAACTATGTAAACCCTTAATCGATGTAACGTGTAGGCCTATGTATATATAGTTCAACTTATCGAGCTGAATGATAACGAATTTAGAAATGCACACTGGATATGTTCGTTGAACATTGGTTATTCAAGGAAGTCAGCAAGTTCGTGGAAATCAGTGTGCAATACAAGGAGCACGCATGCCGGTCACGTGGTTTCAGCTGCACATATATATTATCGCTTGCTCAGTGCGAGCGGCGTTGTCACCGGTTGCCGACTGAACACAACATGCACAGTTAGAGAACCACAGCATTGCAGTGATCGCAACGACTTCTTTTGTCAACTTGTCAAGAATTAGGGGCGTCACCATCAGGTATACATATATATATTTGACTCTTTTAGTTATGTATTAATGTAAGGACGGAGATCGGATAAAACATGTATTGTCTCTGGTAATGATTTCACTTGAACTATTCTGTTGTGTACACACTGACATAGCATTAATACATATATCCTTATTTAGGGTAGGATATATATTTTGTCCCATGGACTCTCTAATTGGTATGTTAATAGAGTTCCTGGTTTTCTAATGTCATTTCAAAGCGTTACGTAGTAATACGTACACGCCGCTGTGACAAATACCTAAATATAACACACAACCTGGTGTTCACAGGAGCTTGTATTACTGACAAATACGTCCTAAGTCAAGATTACTTCTTTGACAACATCTTACATTTAAATAAGTACACTATATGTAGATAGTTGTTAGAGAACGAATCTGTAACCAAGGACGTATTTTTTCAATAATACAAGCCCCGCTCAATACAACACTCATGTGCAATGGTTTTGTACTTTCGCTTTCGTTTCAGTGAACTGTGCGCCCTTTATCCGCTTCCACGTATCTCTGTTCACGTATGCGTGACGATATGAAAACGCCCCTGTTAAATGGATTCAGTTATTGATCAGACGGTGACATTTATTCATCGACTTGCATCGTCTAAGATAAATAATTTTCATAAACTAGGTTTTGGTTGAATCACAGGTAAAGTTTAGCGCAAATATGTTGCGCAACAGAGATGGACCAGTTTTCCATATGCGCGAACGAATAAATGTCAAATTTTCCAACTTAATTTGAAATCATCTCGGCTTTACTTGAGATAAAATGTTCTGACGGCAATTTTAGATTTAACAAACGTAATTTGATTTACCTATGTGTAATTAAATAAAAATGTTTCCCATCTATTGGCATGTTAAGAATGTTTTAATCAAATAACTGTCATTTCCAAGATAGAAAATGGAAAATGAAACATAAATTATGAGGCTGTAGCCAAGATGTTTCCTCAAAAACCTGATATAAGTGTGAATTGGACGAAAATCCACTATATGAATATAATTTATAATCCTAGACTATATAAACATGCAAATCTATGGAAATAACTTTTTACGAACATAAAAGGCACGGGTTATTTAAAGGAGGGTTCTATTGGGGTAGTTTTTGTGGAAACGAAATTCGAGAGGATATTCCTGTTTACCAAACTAATATGTTATTAGCAGCTCCGACTAAGTCGGAGCTGCTATCAGTTTTTGTGCAGTTTCCATCGCCGCCGCCGCGTTTTGTATTCGCTATAACTTTTTTCCTATTAGGTTTTGAGAACTCGTATACATAACATCTTACTTATACCCCTGGGGAATTTTGTGGACATGTTCACATTCAAGGTCAAAGGTCAAGGTCACCAGTTCTGAAATCGCTAAAAAAATCCTTGTAAACACGATAACTTGAAAAATATTTGTGCTATCAGGCTCTTCTTTGGTGTATATCAACTATGGAGAAAGGCAAAGATTTGAAAAGGTTTTCGCTAACATCCGTCAAAGGTCAAGGTCATAGCGAGGTCACAACCTAAGCATGCTTTTGCGAAAATGTCTTATTTCAACTATTAACACTTTAAATCATTACATGATTGTGATACACAATGAAAAGTGATCATTGATTGTTCGACCTTGAATTTTAACGGTCAAGGTCACGAGATATGGTCATGCTGACCAGTTCTGAAATCACTAAGTAACTTTTTTCCATGAAGATATTAACACCTCATATAGATAGCTTAATTTCTTTCTTATACACCTGGTGAATGATTTTGACATGTTTACATTCAAGGTCAAAGGTCAAGGTCATGAGTTCTGAAATCACTACAACAATCCTTGTAAACATGATAACTTCAAACTTTTTTGTGCTATTAGGCTCTTATTTGGTGTATATGAACTATGGAGAAAGACCAAGATCTGAAAACGTTTTCGCTAAAATCTGTCAAAGGTCAAGGTCGCAGTTAGGTCAAAACTTCAGCATATGCTTTTGTGAATATGCCGTATTTTAACTATGAACACTTTGAGTCATTGCATGATTATTATACGCGATGAAAAGTGATCATTGATGGTGTGACCTTGAAGGTCAAAAGTCAAGGTCATGAGATATTGGTTAAGGCCACGTTAATCCTTTGATCAAATTTTGAAAGAAGAAATAGGTTTTAAGAACAAACTTTTGAAAAGTGACCCCAGTGATGATTAGTAATAAATCGAATAATGAACAAACTTTTGTTAAAAAGAATTCCCATTTTATTGATGCTGACGAGAAGGCGGAACAGGGAAAGGCGAGACCCTAAGTTTCGGAGCTGCTCTGCTTTTGCGGTTTCCCGCAAACGCTTATCTAGTTAGTACATGTTTAAAACACAGTCAAAATCAAAAATAAAATTGTTAATATGTTTATGACTTCATATTTCACAACTAGATAAAGACAGTTTTCAGCGCACATTTGTTGAAAAATAAACATTGAGAACTGAAGCCATTCATAGGCGCTGCGAGTGGGGGAAAACTTCACTACTGCCTAACAGCATATTGTTTATAAGTTTTAATGTATATTATGTGTTACGATGTGAATAGTCTATCATTGAATATGTTTTATTATTAAAATAGTGTAAAATTTAGTTGATTTAAACATATTTTATTCCGTGTAAATTACATACGGCTGGATTGGGAAACAAGAAACAAACAAGCAACATGCTTATATTAATCCCTCTCCACCCCTCGTAAAATTTAGTTACGTACAGCATGTTTTTATTTCACATAATGCCAAGAAACCAAGATGGAGGATGCTGCGGATAGATTGTTGATAGAACTTTCCCTTTAAACAAAGGTGTATCAAGAAAAACTGCAGGCCCCATTTCAGTGGCATTGATTTCGGTTACTATGATGATTGTGTTGTGACTAGAACACTACTGAAACTTCTCTGATTTCAACTGAGTCACTTTTCTGTGGGTCATATTAAACTCATTCTCTTCCCACAGAGGTTACTCCGTTCAGATTTCCGATCCTACCCTCTGTTGTTTTTCGCTTGAAATTGAGAGCAGAACCAAAGTCCCCTAGCGGTGGAAAGCGAAATCTCATACCGTATCCCTGCTTCTTAACCAATGAAAACTCATTTTCAGTGGCCAAGTCGACCCAATGACTTCAAAGATCTAAGCATTTTACTCTGAAGGGTCTTGCTCATTAGCATATGTCATTCGAATATGCCTGATGTAAATGACGCAAATGAACTGTTTTTTGTATTTATCTCTGATTTGGTCTTCTTTATTTATAAGCATGTTTATGATCAATAGTTTTCAAAAAATCAAATAGCATATTTCGAGGAAAACACATGCAACGAGAAAATGTTGGCCTTACATTTATTTTATCATTATGACGTGTCATTGGCAAATGTCACTTTTACAACGGCGTCGCTGATTGCACAACTAGATTCAATTGCAACCAATCAGGACATTCCCTTTCTGCCCCCGATTTCAAGCGTAAAACAACAGAGGGTAGGATAAGAAATCTGAAAGGAGTAACTTCTGTGGGAAGAGAATGTATTAAACTATGCGCAAGACATTATCAACGAGATTCATTTCCAATGGCTTCTTTTAAGTAAAAACAACTCTTTGCAAAAAAACCTGTATTGGAAATCCAGAAGTTTAGCATCTTTCAAATTCAATTTTTAATTTAATATTCTTTTAAACAACATTGACCAAAGGAAGGGCAGACTGCTTTCTGCCAATATATTGAAATAAAACTTCTGCCATATATACATAGCGAATATTAACAATGTAGCTTTTGTTATTGGTGAGTTTAAGTAAATGGTTATAAATTTATAAACTCCCAATACATAGATTTTAAGAAAAATTATTTTGTCATCTAAACCAAATTAACAGTGTTGAACAACATTTTTGATGATAGGGAAAATTGAGGATTGATCATGTTCTTATAAATGCATAGACAACATTTTAAAGGGGCTGTAGCATGTTTTTTCTGCTATAATAAGTCGATGAAATGGATTTAAAAATAACGTCACTAATAGTAAAACACCCTTATTACTCAACCGTGGTGAGATCACTCATTAGATAACAATGAGTTGGTTACTTCCATGTGTGATACCACCGCGTGCTGCCGTTACGTCATAATCGGCGCGTGACGTCACAGTCGTTTTTGGTTGACGTCACAATGTTAGCCACGCGACTGCAATAGCGGGTGACCTATTTGCAAGTGAGCGTCACTAACAACGATTTTCTTGCAATTCAGCGCTATTTACATCATTGAGTAATAAATAAAATACTAAACTCGGTCCCGTTAAAATACCAAACCATTCTCTCGTTTAATAAACATGTTATCAAACGGGACATCGTTTAGTATTCTATATTTATCTCTTCAGAAAATCATGTTAAAAAATGAGTGAACATTGTTCCGTAAAGCCATAGGAATAATTTTTTTCATTCAAAATAATAAAATGTGTTCACAATATAATGGCCGCCATGCAATTTTAGCTTTATACGCAATACCATTATTATCACGAGGGATAATTGGTTTTGGTAATAAGCTGTTTTAACCATCTAAGTTAATATAAACGACATAATCTTTCATTATAAACGGGAAATTTGAAAAAATAAAATTTGAAAAAAACGTGCTACTGCCCCTTTAACGATATTGTCCTGACTAGCTAGACTTGCTTCAGGATTCAATCTCGACTGCATAAAAAGCTTTTAATTAATGGAATACAGTCAGGCTTCTGGATTGTATCTACGTTTTAAAGGGATGTTTCTATCAGGGTAATTCTATGAAAACAAAATTTTAGGGGACATTCCTCTTTATACATATAATAGCAGTGTATCAGGAATAAGCTTGAAATTTAGCTAGCTCAATAGTGTTTTTTTGTCAATTTAAACAGTAAATTAAAGGAATTTTCATAAAATGGTGAATGGGTGTTAAATCCACTATTGTAAATAATACATGATTAAAATAATAACATAATCGTGTTGAACATTATGAGGATTACCAGTATAGTTTGGTCACTTAAGATTTGAAAATTTGGTGAAAGGTGCACATTCATTAAAAAATAAAAACAATGAGAAATGAAGTCCTTCATCAGTGTTGTGTGTGGAAAGCTTTGTTATCGCATAACGAGTCTTTACTTTAAAAGGTCTGTAACACATATTCTAAGGGGGAAAAATAGATCTCACAAATTGAAAAAGGAATATTACGAATTACAAAACTATATTCTGAATCAATAATACAGTTCTAAAACGAATGCACATGGTTCGGTTAAGTAACTCAAATTCATTTTCCTACCCTGAATTATTTTAAGGTGTTCACCTAAAATGGCCACCAGCAGTTTTTACCTTATGGTTGCCATTTTCTATGACTATGGATAATGGAGTCATGTAATGGAATATTTCACCCTCTTATTAAAATATATATTGCATAAACCTTTATTATAAATGGAAAACTTGAATAATATATAACATGCTTAAATTGTGCTACTGTGCCTTTAAAGAGTAATCGTAATTGCATACAACAGTCCCAAGTTATATATATAAACAAAAATAATTAAAAAAAATGTTTGCAGCACATGTACAATGTCATGCCGCGATAGTCCGGCCACCGATAATCTGAATCTCCCAGTGTCTGAATGGTAAATGCAAGCTGTAACCAAACGAATCTCTATTATAAACTTGTTAAATGTTAGCCGTAATAAATTAGTTAATTATAACTATTATTGCTTCATTAATCAGGTGGCTCATCAAAAGCGTTCCGGTTATCCCCTTGACAAGCGATCATCATACTGATTGGATCGGTAAACTTCAATGACAATGGATTGATTGTTAAAATTAACGGGAGTTGAGCGTGTCAGTACTCAGTAGTTTGTGATTTTCATATATTGTTATGTCTTACATTGTGTGTCAGTAGTTTGTGATTGTTATGAATTGAAATTGCTCATTTTGTGTGATAGTTATAAATATTTAGTGTGTCAAACTCATTTGATATTCTAAATACGTACTCGTCTGTCTGTAGATTCATAGAGGAGAAACTCAATCTTATTTGGTTCATTTCAGAAATACGAACATTTGACTATCCGAACGTTTTTGATGAAAAACCGAAGCGTTGAGGCTTATCGAGGCCTGATTGTATAATACATTTCTGTAAAATTTACAAAAATAGATTGAATGAATCCGATTCATAGAGGATATCTGTCTTTTCTTGACTAATACCATGTTTATCTCATCGAGTGAGGTAGAAAGGTTATATTTTCACGAGTGGCGCAGTCACGAGTGAACATATATAACTTTTCTACCTCACAAGATGAGATAAACATCGTATTTGTCAAGAATTGACGGATATTCTATTTATTATATGATATTATCCATGTAATTACGTCCGAAAAGGGACGTTTTCACGCCAAGCGGCCGCAAGGAACAGCCCGTCACCACAGCAACACTGTGATGTCATAAGCCAAATCGCCGCGCGAGACCATTGTTTTATGACGTCAAATTATATCAGTCACCGTTCGCAGTGAAAATATAAGTTATTTTCACTGTAGCTTGATAGACAGTTTATTTCACTGATAAATCCCAGTATATCACTGCTCGTCATATAATAAAATAGGTTACACCATAAAACATACAATACAAATAAGCCCTCTTTCTTTTGGTTTCAAAATGAACCAATAGCTAGCAAGTAATAAGTTGCAGTGGGAGAAGGATGTTTATTAAGTTATCAAATTGCAGAGACCCGATACAGTTGAAAGTAACAGAGCATGCAGTAAAGAGTTTGTATATACTCGATTGTATGGCGAGCCGCCGCCGCAGCCGTCAGCAGGTCATTTAAAGGAGTAGGGTAAATAGGTCACTGTTTTTAATCATCTGCGTCAGACCGTTGAAATACATATAGAGGATATCTGTCTTTTCTTGACTAATACCATGTTTATCTCATCGAGTGAGGTAGAAAGGTTATATTTTCACGAGTGGCGCAGCCACGAGTGAAAATATATAACTTTTCTACCTCACGAGATGAGATAAACATGGTATTTGTCAAGAATTGACGGATATTCTATTTATTATATGATATTATCCATGTAATTAAGTCCGAAAAGGGTCGTTTTCACGCCCAGCGGCCTCTAGGAACAGCCCGTCACCACAGTAACACTGTGACGTCATAAGCCAAGCCGCGTGAGACCATTGTTTTATGACGTCAAATGATATCAGTCACCGTTCGCAGTGAAAATATAAGTTATTTTCACTGCAGCTTGATAGACAGTTTATTTCACTGATAAATCCCAGTATTTCACTGCTCGTCATATAATAAAAAAACTATAAAATTTGCTGAAGGAAAGTGATATGTACACAAGTGAAAAATATGATATGACTTAAGTTAAATTATGTTCCCCCATATGTGAAATTAAATATTATATTTTAATAATAGCATTTAATTTTCAATATGCACCCCTATTTATTAAATTTGTGTGTATTTCAGAGTGACGAGTCCACCTGGAAAGGGAGGGAACTCCTGGCTAGTGAAGCCATGAGCGAAGGTAGGGAGTCGGCAAAGCTCTCTCATAATCCCCTTCTTATCTTTGATAAGGCTTTCAATTCCCAAACATTTGAAGTTCTACATCTGTTTGTGATACATGTCTCTTTGAAAGAGCATCAAAGGATGTACCAATGTGTATCAATGTACTCATGGGAACAATATAAATATTTGGAGAAAAAAAAATTATATGTTAGTGATTTTAATTCAAGTAAGCACTCGCTATCCCAATAGTCTCTTTGGGTCAATAGTCACCCCTATAATCTATAGTTATAGTCTCAATGGCCATTGGGTTGTTGTATAAAAAAGCACCCAGCATTTGCCAAAACTTATAGGCATCAAATTTGTAAGCACCAGAATAGCAAAAAATAATTGACAAAACAGACAGTTTTGCTGGCAAACTCATACTACCCGTTAACCATAATTGGTTGGTGGAAACATACATTTACATACCATAATTGTATATATATATAAAATTGAACTGGTCTCTTTGATAAATTCTGAGTTAATTTGTATCCCTGGAAACACTCTACCTGTTGCAGATGCAGAGTCCGAGGATGACGGGTACTGTGGGATGGAGCTGCCCACTCTCATCAAACAGCTACGCTCCGTACTCGACCAGTACCCCGACGATGGACAGATTCTTAAAGTACTTTTTACCACATTTCACTTAAAACTCAGACCTTGCCTAAATTAAATCTCTCTTCCATCTGCGTCATAGCTAATCACCAAACCACACCTCACCTTTTTTAACCTGACCTTACCACATCTCTAAAGATCACCTCGCTAAAACCATACCTCATCTGACCTCTGCTTGAACAACACCTCAAAACACAACTACTCACCTCACTAGAACCCAAACTCTCAATTCTCTATCAACACACCATACCACACCACACCACACCACACCACACCACACCACACCACACCACACCACACCACACCAGACCTCACCTCAACTCACCAGAACTTCACCTCATCACAAAAGATCCTAACAACACCTCCTGGTCCGACCACACCTCATGATCTAACATCTCCTGGTCTCACCACACCTCATGATCCAATAACACCTCCTGGTCTTACCACACCTCATGATCTAATAAAACCTCCTGGTCTCACCACACCTCATCATCTAACAACATCTCCTGGTCTCACCACACCTCATGATCCAATAATACCTCCTGGTCTCACCACACCTCATGATCTAATAAAACCTCCTGGTCTCACCACACTTCATGATCTTACAACATCTCCTGGTCTCACCACACCTCATGATCTAATAAAACCTCCTGGTCTTACCACACCTCATGATCTAATAAAACCTCCTGGTCTCACCACACCTCATGATCTAACAACATCTGATCTCACCACACCTCATGATCTAACAACATCTCCTGGTCTCACCACACCTCATGATCCAATAAAACCTCCTGGTCTCACCACACTTCATGATCTTACAACATCTCCTGGTCTCGCCACACCTCATGATCCAATAACACCTCCTGGTTTCACCACACCTCATGATCCAATAACACCTCCTGGTTTCACCACACCTCATGATCCAATAACACCTCCTGGTTTCACCACACCTCATGATCCAATAACACCTCTTGGTTTCACCACACTTCATGATCTTACAACATCTCCTGGTCTCACCACACCTCATGATCCAATAAAACCTCCTGGTCTCACCACAGTTCATGATCTTACAACATCTCCTGGTCTCGCCACACCTCATGATCCAATAACACCTTTCCTATTTAACTATGTTTAAAAGCCTTTTAAGCCATTTTGACCAAATTTTCAAAATTTATTACATAAGAATAATTTCTTTTAGGTCTTCAACCTTTGAAATAAAAAATTATGGCAATCATGATGAGCCAAATTGGTCAATATCAGGAGATTCTAAATAAATTTGTTTCACCTTAAGAAGTAGAATTATGTTTGTCAAAATAATATTCTTGGGGTAAGACTATGATACACTTTGTGTATAACAGGAGTTGATCCAGAATGCTGAAGATGCAGAGGCGAGAGAGGTGAAGATCCTGTACGATGGACGCAGCATTCACCCAAACGTTGACCCAAAACTACTCAAGAAACGCAGATACTTGGCAGCCTTAAAGGTTGGTAGTCATAAGTTATAATTTTCATATATATTGAAGGCCATACCCTTATAACCCTTAACTTGCGGGTCCCATATTTGTCTGGGAAACTCATAGAGAATAATGTTTTACCACTTGGCGAGATGCGTATGTCGGACTTAGTGCATATACTGGGTCAGTAATTATTATATTTGGCCTCCAGGCGAAATGCGAGATGGTGTGTGTCCATGGATCGCTTCATGAAAACATGTTTATAAAGATAAAGCTTTACAAAAGGCCAATTTTGTCGGGCTTCCCTCCAAAGCCTAATCTCCCTGGGGGCTAATGTGACTCGTGTGTTTGTATTGCCTCTGGCCCACATGCCCGTAAGGCTATCTAGCTCGCATCTCACGACTGTGTCCCTATTACTGGAACATATAGCGGTAACCCGCCTTACTCACACACTTCATATCATCTGAACCAATTGGTTGTTTTCATATATTTTACGCCAAAATAAAGGGAAAAAATAGCCTACAATCCCATATAAAACATATTTTCATCTTCTCAATTATGAAAAGACCTAAAAAGCTGACATCATGTGAAGCTAAAGCTGAGTTAACCCTTTAGTTGCGTATTTCTATTTTACCCATTTTAGCCCCTGTGGCAGAATATTCTGACCATCTAGCTCGCAGCCGATTTTGGCTAAAGCACTAATTGGCACTGCTGGCGGAATATTCCAGGCGACGAACCCAGTAGCTACCATTTTTAGCTCATCAGGCCCGACTTCTTCTCCAGAACCAATGATTCCACAGAGCTGAAATTTTATGTGCAGACTCCTTGGCCAATGGGGATTCTTAATTGTAGATTTCGTGTCCCATGACCCCAAATGGGGTCACAGGGGTCACATCCTTAAAAACCTATTTTCATCTTCTTCTTCAGTTCCAAAAGGTCTAGAGAGTTAAAAAGTTGTGTGCAGACTCCTTGGCCAATGATTATTCTAAATTGTAGATTTCGTGACCCCATGGCCCCAAATGGGGTCACAGGGTCACATCCTTAAAAACCTATTTTCATCTTCTTTTCCAGTTCCAAAAGGTCTAGAGAGCTGAAAAGTTGTGTGCAGACTCCTTGGCCGATGGGGATTCTAAATTGTAGATTTCGTGACCCCATGACCCAAAATGGGGTCACCGGGGTCACATCCTTCAAAACTTATTTTCATCTTCTTCTCCAGTTCCAAAAGGTCTAGAGAGCTGAAAAGTTGTGTGCAGACTCCTTGGCCAATGGGGATTCTAAATTGTAGATTATGTGACCCCGTGACCCCAAATGGGGTCACAGTGGTCATGATCTAAGAACCTATCTTTTGCTTATAAACAATAACTTAAATAACTTAAATATTCAACTTTAGATAGTAAATCGATGAAATCCTGATGAGCTACAGAGCCCATGGCTCTATTTTTACGAAATATATCATGTCTACATCGCGAAAACGGACTATATACTGGCGTTATATACAATTCCAGATCGCAGCACCCGTACAAAAGCAGTTAATTCATACTCGCATCTTTGAAGGAATTTTTCCAATTTTTCGGTTTTATTCTATTACTTTCGATAATTCGAGCCTCATAATATTGTTAATTCAAAATGAAAAACTTGTCAACCCAAATATGGTCATGTTGTTTGACCTTTCCAATAAATGCTAACCATATCTGATGTAAATATGTTGATTAGTTTGTGTGTCGTTTGGTTTTACATGCCTCTCTAAAAGGTAAACTTGTAAATTTCTGTGAGTAAATAATGCGCATTTTATATGGAATAAATGATCATTCTTTTCTGTTTATTGTCAAATAAAAACTATGAAAATGCATTCAGTAGTTTAGCAGTGATAATTTGTGTATTGTATTATGTAAAACTCAACATTGTCAATCTTGTATATTGTATTATGGAAAGCCTGAATGATGAGCTACATAGCCAATTGCCTTCTCCTTGAATTGATCATGCCAGATATTTAAAGCTGCAGATATTATAAACAAAAAGGCACAATCATCTTTCATTCTTAACAAAAATGCAATTAACTATTTCAAGTGTCAGTGACCAGAATTTAATTGACAAAGTAGAATTTATTTCTATTCATACTCAACAAAAATGACATTGAACTGTTCCCCCATGTTTCAGGCACCCGCTCTGTGTGTGTACAACAATGCACCGTTCACGGAGAAAGACTGGAAAGGTATCAAGATGCTTCACAACAGCATCAAGGAAGAAGAACCACTTAAAGTTGGACGTTTCGGGCTTGGTTTCAAGTCCGTCTTTCATGTCACTGGTAATCATAGAATTTGTTTTTCGGTACTAGGTATACAGTCAAGAATTATTATCAGTCAAGAATTCATGATTGAAACAAAAAGGACAAATCTTTTAGAATTACTTTTTGTAGTTTATCTATAGAAATAGATAAAAAAAAAATTTTTGTATATACATACCTCAAAGGGGCAGTAGCACATTTTTCCCGTGAAATAAGTCGATGAAATGTAATTGAAAATTAATCTCACCAACAGTAAAACACCCTTCCCTCTTTGGAAAATCAATCTAAAAAATGAGTGTACATGGTTCGTAAAGCCATGGGAATCGTTTTTTGTCATTCGAAATTTTGGCTTTATACGCAACACTGTTATTACCACTACGGATACTTGATTTGTGTAATAAGATGTTTTACCCTCTAAAGTAAATATAAATGACATAAACTATCATTATAAATGAGAAATTTGAAAAAATAAAATTTGCAAAAAAACATGCTACAGCGCCTTTAATGAATGTGAATTCTGAATAGTTAATTTGACGGTCGTGACCAAATTAATAGAATGATCACGTGAGCACTGCCCTAAACAATATATATTTATTATTTGATATATTAGTCTTCAACCTTAAAGATAATGATTCATGCAAGGAATGGTGACTAAGAGATATTGGCTCTATTGTTTTTACATTTAAATCTTCAACTTCAAACCATAAAATGTCGGATCTAATGAGTTGATAGTTTTATTAGTTTCTATAACTTATACAAAATATTTATTCATGCAATGTTAAGCACATTTTCATTAGATCATATTTTATTCTTTACATTTATTCTTTGAACTGAGTAGGGGACGGGATAGCGCATTCATAAGATCATGGTTTGAATGCTGCCAGGGGCAACTGTGTCTGCTGTGGAGAACTGTTCTACATGCAGTTAGGTTTGGGTGGAATGCTATTCTGAATTTCAGGGTAGTACCACCCATGGTTTGCTAGCGTTGCTCGCAGGCTTCACGGCAATGCATAGCCACCATCGCCCTGTGGGCTTTCTCCCTGCAATAATACTAGCAGCTGTGATGTAAGTGAAATACTCTTAAAAGCAGCATTAACCTCACCTCGCCTGAGTACTATTCCAGGCAGAGTTCATGTCAGATGACCTTCACAGTGACCTTTCACCTTCAATAAATTCAGCCAGTGAGCGAGGCCTTCTTAGATATGACATTGAATGTAATGGTTTGTATATCAACTGAATTGGCTATCTAGCCTTGTCGCTGATTGGCTGGAATACAAGGTCACCTGACATGGTGCAGTACTCAGATCAGAAACACAGCGAGATGTGAGTGTCACCTTTGATATGATTTAAATGAGATTGACATATTATTCCTGATGTATATGCAAAAACATTTCTGATTGGATTCCATTGTTTCAGATATCCCTTGCATCATCAGCGGAGATACCATCCTGTTCATCAACCCAGAGCGAACCTCGGAGAAGGTCTGCTACACCAAGAAGCTTCAGAGTCTGGACAGCTACACCAAGAACATCCTTGCTCAGGTCTTGGAAGGCACATTTGGATTTTCTAAAAATGACACCACCTTTTCTGGATCTCTTTTCTGGTTCCCGCTTCGAGCTCAAGAATCTAAATTGTCTGACACGGTGTACACTGAAAAGAAGGTGATGGACCTTTTCAAGGCTTTGAAAACAGAAGCATCAATGACCCTCCTTTTTCTGAAGTTCATTGAAGAAATCCATCTATTAGAAAGAGACCAGAACAACATCAGACAACTCTTTTCTTTGAAATTGTCTACCAACTGTTTGAAGGCTGTAGGACCAGAGAAGTTGGCTTTTGTTAACAGAGTCAAGGAAGTGAATGGGAAAATACCAGCATCTTCCATTCAGAACCAACTGATGCTGGAGGTTGAACAGGAGGATAAAGCAAATGGCATCTCCGACACACAGAAGTGGATAGTGATAAACTATTACAAAGGTGGAGATGTGTCTCAGACACTGAGAGAGCTTGATAACGATGCAAGTCTCTCATACTGTCCCTACGTTGGTCTCGCTTTGCCTGTAACTACTGAGTGTACAGGACATGTCTTCTGTTTCCTGCCACTTCCTCTGGATGGCCGGAATCCAACTGGACTTTCCCTTCATGTCAACGGTTTCTTTGCCTTGAGTCAAAACAGAAGATGTGTAAAATGGCCGACTGACGATCAGCTGAAGAACCAAGCTCACACTGACAAAGCAATTGAATGGAATAGATGCCTTGTGGGTGAGGTCCTTCCAGAAGTCTATTGCAAAATGGTCCAAGAACTCATCAAGTTATGCCAAGCACAGCAGAACCCAGAATCTCTTCGAAAGAAGGTATATTCCCTGCTCCCGAGTCTGGATGATGTTAATCCAAATTGGCAACCATTGCTTTCAAATGTTCATTGTCAGATTTCCAATGTCAACTTCCTCTTTACTGAAGCATCAGGAGGGCAGTGGATAACAATTCAAGACAGCATCATACTTGAAGAAGAAAATGAACACTGTGACATAATATCTGAAGTGTTTCTTCTCTATGGAAAGAACATTGTTGTTTTGCCTTCAAAACTTTTGTCAACATTGAAAAAAGCTCTTGGTTCTCGTCTCAGAGAAGTGGATAAGGATATGATGTCAGGAATCCTGAGGTCAAGCGACAAGTACACATCTCTATCAAAGGACAGGAAGTTGGCTATCCTTAGATACCTTGGAGACCCCTGTTATCTGAATGGTCTGCAGCTTCTGCCAGTTGATGATGGAACATTTGCACAGTTCAGCGGCTCAGAGACTGTTTACTTCTGCGAAGAGCAAAGCGAGGCAGGGATGTTCCCGGGGGTTGGAACGCTTCTTGTTGCCAGTGATATCCCACAGAATGTGAGAAATATTCTGGAGACATTCTCCAGTCAAGGTAAATTCCTTGTTCCTTATAAAGCATTTCTTTAACACTTTATCTATTGGACTAATAAGTGCTAAATCATTCTGAGCAGGTAATTTAAAGGCGCTGTAGCACTGTGTTCTTAGTGAAGTAAAGTGATCTCATGAAAAGGGTAAATAAGTGGTACTAATGGCTAGATAATACTCCTCAATCAATAGAGAGTTTTAAAACGAATGCACATGGTTCGGTTAAGCCATGCAAGTCCGTTTCCCTTCGAGTGTTCACATTAAAATGGCCGCTCAAAGGTAGTTCAAATGATCTGCTGTCTGAACTCTGACCTACAAATCTACCTCTCAGAATTACTGAAGAGTTCTACACCACTCGCTTTATACATCACACAATTTCATCCAGTATGGATAACCATTTTTATCTCATCAGGCCTGAAAGGCCCGATGGGGGCATGGCATGGCATGGCATGGCGCTCGGCGTCCGGCCATCCGTCCGTAAACTTTTTGCTTTTTCGACTTCTTCTCCAGAACCAATAACTCTAGAGAGCTGAAATTTTATGTACAGACATCTTGGCCAATGGGGATTTCAAATTGGGTCCTGGGTCCCCAAATAAGAGCCTTACAGGCCATAACCTAAAAACCTTTTTAAAATCTTCATCTCCAGAAAAAAAGGACTAGGAGGTTATAATATTGTGTGCAGATTCTTTAGCCATTGGGGATTCTAAATTGTAGATTTGGTGACCCTGGGACCCCAAATAAAGGCCTCACAGGCCATGACCTTAAAACTATTTTCATCTTCGTCTCCAGATAAAAAAACCTAGAAGGCTGTAATATTGTATGCAGACTCTTTAGCCAATGGGGATTCTAAATTGTAGATTTGGTGACCCTTGGGCCCCAAATAAAGGCCTTACAAGCCATGACCTAAAAACCTATGTTCTAATTCGTCTCCAGAACAAAAAGACCTAGAAGGTTGTAATATTGTGTGCAGACTCTTTAGCGATCTAAATTGTAGATTGGTGATCCTTGGGGCCCAAATAAAGGCCCCAGGGGCCATGACCTAAAAACCTTCAGAAAATAGAATAACGAGTCTTTAACAAAGATAAAAAGAATTGGCTACCTTTCAAAGTTAGAATTACAGATCCTTCCGGTATTAAAAGGGTTGGTCAGCGTCCAGTTTGATCAAATACGTTTCTAGGACAAGATCTTAATGCTAAATATGTACCCTGTTCCATAAAGAAATACAGCTAGTAAATTTTTTTATTTTTTTATTTATTTAAATTTTTAATTTTTTTAAAACTTCTTTATTTTTGTTGTACATGTACATGGTATGAAAGACTTACATAACATAGATCAATGTATACAACGACATGATTAAGGACAATGTGGGTTTTTTTCTATACATTTGACAGAAGGTTGTATTCGATATAGTAAGCATTATCATTTTTATGCCCCCGAATCGGAGATTCCGGGGGTATATTGTTTTTCACCTGTTCGTCTGTCTGTCAGTCTGTCCGTCTGTGTGTTTGTCCACAAAAACTTTAACCTTGGCCATAACTTTGGATTGCTCAGAGCCAGGACTTTCATACTTGGTATGTGCATACCTTGTGATGAGACCTTTCAGATGAGGTCATCATATTTGACCTTGTGACCTTGACCTTGCTTCATTTGACATTTTCAGAAAACTTTAACCTTGGCCATAACTTTGGATTGTTAAGAGGTACGGCTTTCATACTTGGCATGTGCATACCTTGTGATGAGACCTTCAAATGAGGTCATCATATTTGACCTTCTGACCTTGACCGTGACCTTGCCGCAGTGGACATCTTCAGTAAACTTTAACCTTGGCCATAACTTTAGATTGCTCAGAGCTACAGCTTTCATATTTGGCATGTGCATACCTTGTGATAAGACCTTTCAGATGAGGTCATCATATTTGACCTTGTGACCTTGACCTTGCCGCAGTGGACAAAATTTAGAAAACGTTAACCTTGGCCATAACTTTGGATTGCTCAGAGCTACGGCTTTCATACTTGGCATGTGCATACCTAATGATGAGACCTTCATATGAGGTCATCATATTTGACCTTGTGACCCTGACCTTGTCGCAGTGGACATCTTCAGTAAACTTTAACCTTGGCCATAACTTTAGATTGCTCAGAGCTACGGCTTTCATACTTGGCATGTGCATATCTTGTGATGAGACCTTTCAGATGAGGTCATCATATTTGACCTTGGGACCTTGCCCTTGCCGCAGTGGACAATATTTAGAAAACGTTAACTTTGGCCATAACTTTAGATTGCTCAGAGCTACAGCTTTCATACTTGGCATGTGCATACCTAATGATGAGACCTTCAGATGAGGTCATCATATTTGACCTTGTGACCATGACCTTGCCGCAGTGGACAATATTCAGAAAACTTTAACCTTGCCCATAACTTTGGTATATCCGGGGGCATCCGTGTTTAACAAACACATCTTGTTTAATTTTTTTCTCCTCATTGGCAAAAAGGAGGTAGGAGGCAGCTAGTAAAATTACTAATTATATCCCTGTTTTGGAGTAGACAGGTGTTTATATTGACCATTCTATTCGTCCTTCTGCCGTCTTCTCAGATTATTTTTCTCAAAAACATCAACCAACACTTCTTCAGTAAACCATGTCAAGGTTCGCACAGATTTGAAAAGTGCTTGAATTTGAGCGTGTCCGATGAAAAGCCCTTGAAAATTGCAATATTTTCTCAAAGTGCTTGAAAAGTGCTGGAATGTTATAGCATGTCCTTAAAAAGTGCTGGAATACAGAATACGTTTCCTAATATATGTAATTTAAACCGTCTTATAGAACGTGGAAAATAAAATATGCCTGGATAAGTGAGAAGTTGTGTGTTTGTTAACACGTTACAAGACTGTGTGTTGTATTTTGCAGTTTGTGTTTTTTATTTTGAGGTTAACATTCAATGAAACAAAGTAAGAAAGTAATGTGAATATCCTGAAAAAAGGACTTGACTCCAAATTGATTCCAACAGGTACTTGTTTTAAACTTTACAATTTGTAATTTGAAATGTATGTTATTTGTTTCTAAATTTGGACCAAGACTGTCAATATAAATCTGATTTTAGTTTTGTGCCTGCTGTTTTTGAAAACACAAAAAGTGCCTGAATATTATTTGAAATTAAAAGTTGTAATTAAAGACAAGAGTTTAGAAAATGTCTTATTATATTATTTGTATTGTTGTAATCAATCAGGAATTGAAGAATTTTGGTTTAACACCAGTGGTGACTTTAGAAACATTAGTGCTTGAAAACTAAGGTGATGTCCTTGAAAAGTGCTTGAATTTCATGGGTCCTTGGCTGTATGAACCATGCATGTTCTTTTCTTCATGTTTGGCCCATTTGCAGATATCTTGCATGTCAAATTCTTGTTGCCATAAACTCATCATGTCTGATACGATAAGACAGACTTATGACAGGCTAGGTGTCCCATCTGTCTAAACATTTTGCTTTTTAACCCCCATCACAATGTCCTATGACATCACAAGCAAATTCACCACCATGAAAGGGGAACCCCTTCCAAGCCAAACAAGAAACTGCTAACATTCTGCTCCTCCCTTCTCCTCCTGCAGAGAACTTACCGTAATGTGTTTAGATTATTCTGGAGAAGACAAAATTTGATTTTTTGGATGTGACCCTTGTAGTCTTTATAAGTTGGCACAGAGACACCACGTCTATAATATATAATCCCTTGGGCCAAGGTGTCTGTACACAAGATTCAGCTTTGAGTTACTAGTTCTTGTGAAGAAATGAAAAGTTTACGGAATATTTAAATGAAAGTCATTTTTGCCATTATAAATCAGTGTTATGAAGTGAATATGTACAGAATATAGGTACCTTTAAACATTTTATTTTATAATTTAGAGTGAGATACTCAATTCTATCAGTGAAATAAATCCTCTATCAAGCTACAGTGGCGATAACCTTTATAACCATTCTACTGTCAGTGACGTTAAACTTTATCGCTAGTTGCGTGACTTCATCGGGACAATGTTATGAAGGCTGCATGTTTAACATTGAAATCACTCAAAGTCAACTTAAAACACAGAAATAATGATGTAATAAATGGAATATCTTTTTTTGACAAATACCATGTTTTTCTCATCTTGTGAGGTAGAAAAGTCACTCGATGAGATAAACATGGTATTTGTCAAGAAAAGACAGATATCCTGTATTTAACTTATTTCATATGAAAAATTACTTTTTAGCTCATCTGGCCTGAAAGGCCCGATGGGCTTATGACATGGGATGGCGTCCGTCCGTCCGTCCGTCCGTCCGTCCGTCTGTCCGTCCGTCCGTCCGTAAATTTTCGCTTTTTCGACTTCTTCTCCAGAACCAATGACTCCAGAGAGCTGAAATTTAATGTACAGACTCCTTGGCTGAAGGGGATACTAAATTGTAAATTTGGTGACCCTGTGACCCCAAGTGTGGCTCACAGGGGTCATAACCTTAAAAGCTATTTTCATCTTCTTCTCCAGAACCAATGACTCCAGAGAGCTGAAATTTTATGTACAGACTCCTTGGCTGAAAGGGATTCTAAATTGTAGATTTGGTGACCCTGTGACCCCAAGTGTGGCTCACAGGGATCATTACCTAAAAAAAACTATTTTCATCTTCTTCTCCAGTCCCAATGACCTTAGAGAGCTGAAATTTTATGTACATACTCCTTGACTGAAGGGGATTCTAAATTGTAAATTTGGTGACAGTGAGACCCCAAATATTGGGTCACAGAGGCAATGACCTAAAATGCTATTTTCATCTTCATCTCCAGTCCCAATGGCTCTAGCGAGCTGAAATTGTATGTACAGACTCCTTGGATGTAAGGGATTCTAAATTGTAAATTTGGTGAGTCTGTGACCCCAAATATGGGTCACAGGGATCATAACCTAAAAGCCTATTTCAGTTTACAGCATCTTTCTGAGATTATATGTGCACTTCAATCAGTAAGTAGGTAAGGGAGGTAATTTTAAAGAAAACAGCTGAGTTAAAGGCATTTCATCTTTCTGATGTGAGAGTTCTAACATGTGCTTTGAGAATATAATATGTCTGATGAAAAAGAGATATATAGAATTAAAAACTTAGAATTTGAGGTCTAACAAAAATTATAAGTCATATTTTATCTTTGTCTCACATTTCACATATGAGTAATTATTTGTATTTTGCAAGTGAATTTGCTGATAAAGGTACACAAGTCTAAAAGTATTCTAAAGACTTAATACAGAATCTTTTATTATACCCCCGACCAACGGTTGGGGGTATATAGTAATACCAACGATTCCGTCCGTCCGTCCGTCCGTCCGTCTGTCCTTCCGTCCGAAGACAATTTTTGTCCGATCGATTACAGAAAAACTATTCATCTCATCCTTTTTAAATTTGGTACATGTCTTCTTCACCACTAGGAGAGGTGCAGTGCGAAGTTTAAAGCGAATTGGTGAATTTTTGAATTTTTGGCGATTTTTTGTATTTTTTAACTTAGTCAAATTCTGAACATTTTTTGTCCGATCGATTACAGAAAAACTATTCATCTCATCCTTTTCAAATTTGGTACATGTCTTCTTCACCACTAGGAGAGGTGCAGTGCGAAGTTTAAACCGAATTGGTGATTTTTTGAATTTTTGGCGATTTTTTGTATTTTTTAACTTAGTCAAATTCTGAACATTTTTTGTCTGATCGATTACAGAAAAACTATTCATCTCATTCTTTTCAAATTTGGTACATGTCTTCTTCACCACTAGGAGAGGTGCAGTGCGAAGTTTAAACCGAATTGGTGATTTTTTGAATTTTTGACGATTTTTTGTATTTTTTAACTTAGTCAAATTCTGAACATTTTTTGTCCGATCGATTACAGAAAAACTATTCATCTCATCCTTTTCAAATTTGGTACATGTTTTCTTCACCACTAGGAGAGATGCATTGCAAAATGTAACACGATTTGGTGAATTTTTGAATTTTTGGCGATTATTTATATTTTTATACTTTATCATAGCTAGAATGAATGAAGCTACTTCTGTGTTGTGATTTGTTGACTTCATCATTTTCTTTTTCATGTAACTATCATCAAAAGCTACTTCTGTGTTCTTGTTGATTTTACTATTTTATATTTCCACTGGTTATATTTTGGGAAAAGTTAAATTTTCTTTCCTTTCAGCCATAAAGTGCTTTATATCTCTCACTGTGCCTTCAGGGGTGTGCTTCAATGTACCTTTTGTTTAAAGTCACTCGAATGAATCATTATGATGGATTAATTTCCAAAATAAAGTTGAAATCAGTGGTAATAGCAGTAGTGTATTATGTTACCAATACCTTTTCAAGTTACTTTTATTCCTATTTTGACTTAAACCTCCTTTTTTACATGAAGATTGAGACTTGTCCTACCATTTTCACAAACAGTTTAATCTTAGCAATTACATTTCATAGCTTATCAATCCTTAGGTGTGCAAACACCTCTCTCTTTAAGTAAAATAAAAATGTCAAACTTAAACAGTCGGGGGTATTAGTGAGCCACGCTCACTTTTTTGCTTGTTAAATCTAATATTATGTTCTTTGTAATTTAAGAGTAAATAATGGAGTTTTTTAATATCTCATGATATTGTGTAATTATTTGGAGAATTAATTAATTAATTAATGAGAATTTCCAGTACGAGTCAGTTTGGTATACCTTATTTGTATCATATTTTATACTTTATAACTGATTTAGTTTTCTATTAACTTTGCAGTTAATTTTATTCAATAGGAACAAGAAATGAGATAGATGTCTACATCATGGACATGTTTAATGTGAATCTATTTGAAATGAGAACTATTGAATACCCTTTGAAGGAATAACTTGAAGAGGAATTAAAAATTTTCATTTTACATGAGATATGTGAACTGAATATGACTAGTGATGACTGGTGATAACATTGGACTATAAAAGAAGTAGCTATATGAGATTGTGACATCACACCTATTTTCATCATCTTCTCCAGTACAGAAAAATAATTAATTGTAGGAAAAACTGCATCTAACATATACATTTTACTGGCTGTGAGTCCAGTGTCTGCATGTTATGTAATTGCATTGTGTTGACCTCTTCCTGGCAGAAGAATGAAAACTGATAGTTACACATAGGTTTCAGGTTACTTCAAACTTCTGTGCAGCACTGTGTTATCATAGACTGTGCGTGAGACTGCTTTAGTCTTCCACTGACTCTAAAAAAGAATTTATTCATAGAATATCACCATTTTATCAAATATTGAAAAGGAGCCTATAAGAAATGGTGAAAAAGAATTTACTAAAAAAAATTCACCAATTTATTAGCTCATCTGGCCTGAAAGGCCCGATGGGCTTATGGCATGGGATGGCGTCCGTCCGTCCGTCCGTCCGTAAACTTTTCGCTTTTTCGACTTCTTCTCCAGAACCAATGACTCCAGAGAGCTGAAATTTAATGTACAGACTCCCTGGCTGAAGGGGATTCTAAATTGTAGATTTGGTGACCCTGTGACCCCAAATGTGGGTCACAGGGGTCATAACCTTAAAAGCTATTTTCATCTTCTTCTCCAGAACCAATGACTCCAGAGAGCTGAAATTTTATGTACAGACTCCTTGGCTGAAAGGGATTCTAAATTGTAGATTTGGTGACCCTGTGACCCCAAGTGTGGCTCACAGGGGTCATTACCTGAAAAAAACTATTTTCATCATCTTCTCCAGTCCCAATGAACGTAGAGAGCTGAAATTTTATGTACATACTCCTTGACTGAAGGGGATTCTAAATTGTAAATTTGGTGACAGTGAGACTCCAAATATTGGGTCACAGAGGCAATGACCTAAAATGCTATTTTCATCTTCATCTCCAGTCCCAATGGCTCAAGCGAGCTGAAATTTTATGGACAGACTCCTTGGCTGTAAGGGATTCTAAATTGTAAATTTGGTGAGTCTGTGACCCCAAATATGGGTCACAGAGATCATAACCTAAAAGCCTATTTCAGTTTACAGCATCTTTCTGAGATTATATGTGCACTTCAATCAGTAATTAGGTAAGGGAGGTAATTTTAAAGAAAACAGCTGAGTTAAAGGCATTTCATCTTTCTGATGTGAGAGTTCTAACATGTGCTTTGAGAATATAATATGTCTGATGAAAAAGAGATATTTAGAATTAAAAACTTAGAATTGGAGGTCTAACAAAAATTATAAGTCATATTTTATCTTTGTCTCACATTTCACATATGAGTAATTATTTGTATTTTGCAAGTGAATTTGCTGATAAAGGTACACAAGTCTAAAAGTATTCTAAAGACTTAATACAGAATCTTTTATTAAATCTAATATTATGTTCTTTGTAATTTAAGAGTAAATAATGGAGTTTTTTAATATCTCATGATATTGTGTAATTATTTGGAGAATTAATTAATTAATTATTGAGAATTTCCAGTACGAGTCAATTTGGTATACCTTATTTATATCAAATTTTATACTTTATAACTGATTTAGTTTTCTATTAACTTTGCAGTTAATTTTATTCAATAGGAACAAGAAATGAGATGTCTACATCATGGACATGTTTAATGTGAATCTATTTGAAATGAGAACTATTGAATACCCTTTGAAGGAATAACTTAAAGAGGAATTAAATTTTTTCATTTTACATGAGATATGTGAACTGAATATGACTAGTGATGACTGGTGATAACATAGGACTATAAAAGAAGTAGCTATATGAGATTGTGACATCACACCTATTTTCATCATCTTCTCCAGTACAGAAAAATAATTAATTGTAGGAAAAACTGCATCTAACATATAAATTTTACTGGCTGTGAGTCCAGTGTCTGCATGTTATGTAATTGCATTGTGTTGACCTCTTCCTGGCAGAAGAATGAAAACTGATAGTTACACAGAGGTTTCAGGTTACTTCAAACTACTGTGCAGCACTGTGTTATCATAGACTGTGCGTGAGACTGCTTTAGTCTTCCACTGACTCTAAAAAAGAATTTATTCATAGAATATCACCATTTGATCAAATATTGAAAAGGAGCCTATAAGAAATGGTGAAAAAGAATTTACTAAAAAAATTCACCAATTTATTAAGTATTGAAATGGAGCCTATGAGAAATGGGATTTTCAAAAACTGAGGCTCCTATTCATTATGTAATAAATGAAATTTTATGGACAGACTCCTTGGCTGTAAGGGATTCTAAATTGTAAATTTGGTGAGTCTGTGACCCCAAATATGGGTCACAGAGATCATAACCTAAAAGCCTATTTCAGTTTACAGCATCTTTCTGAGATTATATGTGCACTTCAATCAGTAATTAGGTAAGGGAGGTAATTTTAAAGAAAACAGCTGAGTTAAAGGCATTTCATCTTTCTGATGTGAGAGTTCAAACATGTGCTTTGAGAATATAATATGTCTGATGAAAAAGAGATATTTAGAATTAAAAACTTAGAATTGGAGGTCTAACAAAAATTATAAGTCATATTTTATCTTTGTCTCACATTTCACATATGAGTAATTATTTGTATTTTGCAAGTGAATTTGCTGATAAAGGTACACAAGTCTAAAAGTATTCTAAAGACTTAATACAGAATCTTTTATTAAATCTAATATTATGTTCTTTGTAATTTAAGAGTAAATAATGGAGTTTTTTAATATCTCATGATATTGTGTAATTATTTGGAGAATTAATTAATTAATTATTGAGAATTTCCAGTACGAGTCAATTTGGTATACCTTATTTATATCAAATTTTATACTTTATAACTGATTTAGTTTTCTATTAACTTTGCAGTTAATTTTATTCAATAGGAACAAGAAATGAGATGTCTACATCATGGACATGTTTAATGTGAATCTATTTGAAATGAGAACTATTGAATACCCTTTGAAGGAATAACTTAAAGAGGAATTAAATTTTTTCATTTTACATGAGATATGTGAACTGAATATGACTAGTGATGACTGGTGATAACATAGGACTATAAAAGAAGTAGCTATATGAGATTGTGACATCACACCTATTTTCATCATCTTCTCCAGTACAGAAAAATAATTAATTGTAGGAAAAACTGCATCTAACATATAAATTTTACTGGCTGTGAGTCCAGTGTCTGCATGTTATGTAATTGCATTGTGTTGACCTCTTCCTGGCAGAAGAATGAAAACTGATAGTTACACAGAGGTTTCAGGTTACTTCAAACTACTGTGCAGCACTGTGTTATCATAGACTGTGCGTGAGACTGCTTTAGTCTTCCACTGACTCTAAAAAAGAATTTATTCATAGAATATCACCATTTGATCAAATATTGAAAAGGAGCCTATAAGAAATGGTGAAAAAGAATTTACTAAAAAAATTCACCAATTTATTAAGTATTGAAATGGAGCCTATGAGAAATGGGATTTTCAAAAACTGAGGCTCCTATTCATTATGTAATAAATGTTGGTATTGCCATAATGCAATTAAGACTTAAAACAATATAATGCAAAGGTGTTTGATATTCATAACGAATGTTGATTTATGTGTAACCAATTTTGATAATAATTAACAGGGGTCATGACCTAAAAAGGTTTTTTTCATTTTCTTCTACAGCCCCAGGCCATTATTGCAATAGCTTACAGTGGTGAATTGTATGCAAAGAATTGTACCCGGTATATTCATTATTATATAATGTGTGTACGATCTTAAAAAATAGTATGATCTCTCCACCACATTATTATATGTTTGATACCAGCAATTTATTTCCAAGCTTTGTGTTGCTCTTTCAACACATATATATAGCAGATTGGCAAAGTTATGGTAACAAAATATTTTTAAACTGCTTTAATCGTTTCACTACCTAGATTCTTATTACTACATTCCATTATCTGACCATTGCTATAAAGTCCACACCATAACATACCCCACTTATTATCTCCTGATGAGCTACAGAGGCCATGGCTCTATTTTTAGCTCATCAGGCCTGAAAGGCCAGATGGGCTTATGGCATGGCATGGCGTCTGGCGTCCGTCCGTCCATCCGTCCGTCCATCCGTCCGTAAACTTTGCACATTTTCGACTTCTTCTCCAGAACCAATGACTCCACAGAGCTAAAATTTTATGTGCAGACTCCTTGGCCAATGGGGATTCTAAATTGTAGATTTCGTGACCCCGTGACCCCAAATGGGGTCACAGGGGTCACATCCTTAAAAACCTATTTTCATCTTCTTCTCCAGTTCCAAAAGGTCAAGAGAGCTGAAAAGTTGTGTACAGACTCCTTGGCCAATGGGGATTCTAAATTGTAGATTTTGTGACCCCATGGCCCCAAATGGGGTCACCGGGGTCACATCCTTAAAAACCTATTTTCATCTTCTTTTCCGGTTCAAAAAGGTCTAGAGAGCTGAAAAGTTGTGTACAGACTCCTTGGCCAATGGGGATTCTAAATTGTACATTTCGTGACCCCACGACCCCAAATGGGGTCACAGGGGTCACATCCTTAAAAACCTATTTTCATCTTCTTCTGCAGTTCCAAAAGGTCTAGAGAGCTGAAAAGTTGTGTACAGACTCCTTGGCCAATGGGGATACTAAATTGTACATTCTGTGACCCCATGACCCCAAATGGGGTCACAGGGGTCACATCCTTAAAAACCTATTTTCATCTTCTTCTCCAGTTCCAAAAGGTCAAGAGAGCTGAAAAGTTGTGTACAGACTCCTTGGCCAATGGGGATTCTAAATTGTAGATTTCGTGACCCCATGACCCCAAATGGGGTTACCGGGGTCACAGCCTTAAAAACCTATTTACATCTTCTTCTCCAGTTCCAAAAGGTCTAGAGAGCTGAAAAGTTGTGTACAGACTCCTTGGCCAATGGGGATACTAAATTGTACATTCTGTGACCCCATGACCCCAAATGGGGTCACAGGGGTCACATCCTTAAAAACCTATTTTCATCTTCTTCTCCGGTTCCAAAAGGTCAAGAGAGCTGAAAAGTTGTGTGCAGCTCCTTGGCCAATGGGGATACTAAATTGTACATTTCGTGACCCCATGACCCCAAATGGGGTCACAGGGGTCACATCCTTAAAAACCTATTTTCATCTTCTTCTCCGGTTCCAAAAGGTCTAGAGAGCTGAAAAGTTGTGTGCAGACTCCTTGGCCAATGGGGATTCTAAATTGTAGATTTCGTGACCCCTTGACCCCAAATGGGGTCACAGGGGTCACATCCTTAAAAACCTATTTTCATCTTCTTCTCCAGTTCCAAAAGGTCAAGAGAGCTGAAAAGTTGTGTGCAGACTCCTTGGCCAATGGGGATACTAACTTGTAGATTCCGTGACCCCATGACCCCAAATGGGGTCACAGGGGTCACATCCTTAAAAACCTATTTTTATCTTCTTCTCCAGTTCCAAAAAGTCTAGAGAGCTGAAAAGTTGTGTGCAGACTCCTTGTACAATGGGGATTCAAAATTGTAGATTTTGTGACCCTGTGACCCCAATCTAGGTCACTGGTCATGACCCAAATATTTTCATCTTTATCTTAAGTACGTAAAGCTGTAGAAAGGTGAAATTGTAATTGTAGGATTGATGACCCTGTGACTCCAAAGTTGGGTCACAGGAGTCATGGTCTAAAAAACCTATTTTTTTCTTGATAACAATGTATTACTTGATATAACTTAGATAGTCAACCTTAGATAATAATCAATGAAATCTTGATGAGCTACAGAGCCCATGGCTCTATTTTTAAGTATTGAAATGGAGCCTATGAGAAATGGGATTTTCAAAAACTGAGGCTCCTATTCATTATGTAATAAATGTTGGTATTGCCATAATGCAATTAAGAATTAAAACAATATAATGCAAAGGTGTATGATATTCATAACGAATGTTGATTTATGTGTAACCAATTTTGATAATAATTAGCAGGGGTCATGACCTAAAAAGGTTTTTTTCATTTTCTTCTACAGCCCCAGGCCATTATTGCAATAGCTTACAGTGGTGAATTGTATGCAAAGAATTGTACCCGGTATATTCATTATTATATAATGTGTGTACGATCTTAAAAAATAGTATGATCTCTCCACCACATTATTATATGTTTGATACCAGCAATTTATTTCCAAGCTTTGTGTTGCTCTTTCAACACATATATATAGCAGATTGGCAAAGTTATGGTAACAAAATATTTTTAAACTGCTTTAATCGTTTCACTACCTAGATTCTTATTACTACATTCCATTATCTGACCATTGCTATAAAGTCCACTCCATAACATACCCCACTTATTATCTCCTGATGAGCTACAGAGGCCATGGCTCTATTTTTGTTCTGATCCGTTATCTCAGTATTATTTTTAGTTAAACTTGAGAATTGATTCAAAATATCTAGCACTCGAAGGTTATATTTTTCTTGCAGGCCAGCTGTCCTTGGCGTTGATGTCGCCATCAGTTTTTCCAGCCCTTTTGAGAAGATGCATTGCATACCATAGTCCAGGTGGAAATGTCCAGCTCCCAAGCGGTTCTCTCAACATGGACTGGCTCAGACGTGTCTGGATATACATATCAACAAAGCGTATCAACATCAGGCAAACGCTTGATGGAGTTCCACTCGTGCCTGACGTCGAACAGCAAGATTTTGCCAAACTTCATCAACCAGACAAACTTTTCATTGCGAAGACAATGTCTAACTTGACCAGTCTGCCAGATTTGGTAGCGTCTGCTCTTCAGAAACTTGGAGTCACAATTTTGAGAAATATCCCAGATTTTGTTTTGAACAGCCATGACATCAGAGGAAATATTATTCATTACCCAACACCAGAAGGTGTGATCAAAACTATCGAGATGAATTCTGTCATGTCCAACATTACCAGTTTCAATGATCAAGCATCCAGACAAGAAAGACAAGCTCTATTGTGCTATCTCAGTACCATGAGCTTGTCATCAGCTTCAAGGGAAGTTCTTATGAGTCTGAAGATATTCACTGACACCAGCAACAATGATTGCGCCATTCGGACAGTTTCAACTTTGGCACCAGATGAAGAGTTTCCATTCATGTATCCTGAAACATACCTGAAAAAGTCCCCTGAAGCATGCAGATTAGCTTTAAATCTTGGAGCAAAGAAGAAGTCTTTAGAAGATGTTTTCCTGCTGACACTTCAGGCCATGACGGGGTACAGTTCTTACTCACAAGATCAAAAGATTCAATTCATGGAATTCCTCCTGATCCACCACCAAGCCTATCTGAGGAAACAAAACATCAAGGGTTTTGCATCTGAAATCGAGTTCCTCTCAACTGAAGGAGGGAGAGTCCATTTCAAGGCATGTCAGTTATTTGATAAGGATTCAGACCTAGAGTCACTTTTTGCCTTGGAAGACAAGTTTCCAGATTCTAGATACATCACTACGACAAATCTCCGGTCTGGACTTAAATTGATTGGTCTTAAAACTGAAGCAAACTTAACTGAATCTGACATGATAGAGGCATGTCAAAAAGTTGAACAGCTTGTAGCAAGTGGAAGTTTGACTGAAGCAGAAGGCAAAATGAAGACTGTGATCAAAGTTTTCAAAAAGAAACAATTCGACAGGAATTTGTTGTCTACCCTCCAAAATTGTAGCTGCATTCCAAGAATAAAACAGAGACCAGAAACGTACCCAAGAAGCTTGCCCTTCAAGTCAGAATCTGCCTCAATGTTCCTGAAATCATCTGAACTGCTCAGTTCCCAGCATATCCAGCTTGTAGGGTCTGTCTTCCCTGTAGCTGTTGAACTGCCAGACATTGTTGAAGAAATCTTTGGTATCAAGAGGCTGCCGACTTCTAAACAGGCTGTAGAGCATCTACAAAACATTACCCAAGGTTACAGAAGTGAAGAAAATCATATCTACGCTGGGATTCTTCATGAGATCTACAAATTTTTGTCATCAGCCCATGACCTAGATATAGAGCTGATGCAGGACTTTAACTCTGTTTGGACAGAAGATGGCTTCATGAGACCAAACACAGTTTATTTGGACAGAGTTGTTGGTGATTTGAATCTTAGGCCATATCGTTTTATTCTTCCAACATCAATGCAAAAGTGGAAATCTCTCATGCTCAGAATTGGCTCACACCCAAAGCAAACTGCCGACATGTTAGGAATGGTTCTTCAAGAGATAAAACAGAAGCATGATGATCTTAGGAGATCAGGTAAAGAAAACCCTGCAGAAGCTCACCAGGACTTGCAGCTCATCATACAGATAATAGGAGTCTTGAAAGATCTGCCAATGAATGAGAGACCTCAAGAAATCTATTTGCCAACACACCAAGAGCACAGTAACTTTCTTGTTCTTCTTCCTGTGAGTGACTGCACCTTCTGCAATGCCGACTGGCTTAGAATGCCGACATCAGATGAAACATCCGAGTCTGGAGACGCCATCAGCTATGTCCATGCTGACATTTCAGAGAATACTGCGAGACAGCTTGGAGTTACCTCACTGACAGATCGCGTGATGGATGACACAGAGGATCTGGATATGGAGTATGAACAGAATGAACCATTGACGACCAGGCTGAAGAATCTCCTCCGAGAGTACACTGATGGTTTCTCTGTTCCTAAGGAGCTGATCCAGAACGCAGATGATGCAGGTGCCGCTGAAGTCTGTTTCATGTACGATGAGAGACAGAACCTGAATGCAAGAACATTCCTGATGCACGAAGGCATGAGTTCTTTACAGGGACCGGCATTCTGGGCTTATAACGATGCCAAGTTTGAAAAAAGTGACTTTGCAAACATAAAGAAACTCAGTGGGGCCACCAAAGAGGAAGACACTACTAAAGTTGGAAAATTTGGTTTAGGATTCAATTCAGTCTATAATCTAACAGATGTGCCAAGCTTCATCAGCGAAAACACTGTCGCCATCTTTGATCCTCACAAGACACATCTCGGAAGAGGTGGCCTGAGAGCAAATCTCAGATCGGACAAAAATAAACTGATGCTCAGAAAAATGCATGGACAATTCAAACCATTTGAAGGTATCTTTGGGTGCAACTTTAGAGGAGATTCCATCTGCCAAGGGACACTGTTCAGATTTCCACTTAGAACACAAGAACAGGCTGAAAACAGCGAAATAAAGAAACTCTCATACTCAAAGTCAGAAATGGAAAAGTTTTTCCAAAAGTTTCTTGAAGGTTGTGGAAACTTGATTCTCTTCACACAAAATATCAAATCTGTGAAGTTCTTCCACTTGTCACATGATAGTGATCCATCTAGCCCGCAACTTCTGGTTCATGTTAGCAAAGATGTCCTCACCAAACAGGTACATTCTCCTCTGTATCAACACTTAGATGTACAAAATGTACTCCAGTTTGCAAATGAACACAGAAAAAGACATCCCAATAACAACACTGTAATAAAAATCAAAGAAAGAAACATTGTCAAACAGGAAATATTGGACTCTGCATTAACAAGATCACAGAAGGCTGACATTGGTTACCAGACACTTCCTTGGGACATCACATGGTCAACAGGAACAAAGGAATCTGCTGTCTTTGCATCCTCTAGTGGACTGAAAGGTCTGGTGCCGTTAGCTGGTGTTGCAGTTGCCTTGCAACATGAAGGGGAACAGGTTAAAATTTTCAATCTCGGGAAAAGTCCAAAAGGTTTCTATACTGAAGGACATCTTTTCTGTTTCCTGCCTCTACCAATCAAATCAAACCTACCTGTCCATATCAATGCAGGCTTTGCACTGACTCCCGACAGAAGGCAGCTTTGTACAATGACAGAAGATGACAAGATGGTAAAAGAGGCACAATGGAATGAAGCCTTGACAACGGATGCTATCAGTAGAGCATATGTCCTTGGCCTTACTGATGTACCAATTGTGAGTCCTGATGATGTCAACCCATACTACAATCTTTGGCCTTCATCACATAAAGATCAGCCTCATCTGGTCAAGGGATTCTACAAGATCGTCACTGAAGAGGAGGAGGATATTTTTGTCATCCAGAAAGGTCATGGTTCAGAGAGATCTTCCTTTAGAAAAATAAGATATCTTGACCCAAAGCTGTGGAGGCATGGTGTTGGGGATATTGCATTTCAAGCTGCAGAGCACTTTTGGAATTATGAAGCTGAACATCTAGCAAAGATACCACAAACAGTCTTAAAGGGTTTTGAAGATGCAGGATTTGGAGAACAGTTGAAGTCAAGATGTTTGGACGAAAGGGAATTCTTTCAAAAGATGTTCTTTCCTCATATTGCTGACTCATATTGGAATCCTGAGGAAAGAAATAAACTGACACTGTATGCTTTGGATAGTGACTGTCCTGAAATACTAGAGCTTGTGAAGACTATCCGATGTATTCCAACCAAACCATCAGGAACCCTTAAACAGCCTCGTGAAATTGTGCACCATTATGGGAAGTGTCATAGACTGTTTGAAGAAGATGATGAATGCTTTGTTGTGGAGACTGGATTTGGATTTGCTTCATCAGAACGACTGAAAGTGTTGGGTGACCTTGGAATGATAAAAGATGATTTGCCGGACTTGTCTCTTCTAGAAAGAGCAGGGACAGTTTCTCTTCTCCAACAAAAAGATCCAAAACTTGCAAAGAAACGTTTCCAAGAGATTATTGGTTACCTTTCTCATGTTGATTATTCAGGTGCAAAGCTGAATTCACCTAACCAGTTTTCAAAATATCCTGTTGAGGTAAAGGAACAATTACAGAAAATCCCATTCTTTCCAATACTCCAACGACCCTCTGATTGGAAACTGCCATGGAAAGCTGAGGATGGTGAACTAACTCTTGCTTGTGCTCCAGAACTTTATGCCATGGGTACCAGAAATCTAGCTGGAAGCTCAAAACTGATCATTGATGTCACAGACCTTTTTGTTAGGTCTCATACAATGGATGTTTTGAGTGAACTAGGATTAAATCAGAAATGTGATCTTGATGTGGATGTGGTGGTCACACAGCTTGACCATTTTGCAGCTTATGTTGAGAGTGACCATGATTGGGGTCAACAGAAAACAGCAAGTGACATGTGTAATCAGCTGTATGATTATCTGAATGGAAAGTGTCGTCAGGAGAATGACGAGGAGAGAAGAGAAATCTGTGAGCTGATCAAATGTCGCCTTGGTCAGAAGAATGTCATACTTACTGGGGGCAAAATGGTGTACCCTGGACAAGTGGCCTTTGAACTAAAACATGATCTCTCGCCATATCTTTTCAAAATAGAGATAATGTACAAACATTTTCAAGACCTCTTTGAAACGTTAGGGGTACGGAAGACATTTGAAATTGATGATGTTCTCAAAACTATGAACATTATTCAAGAAGCAACTGGTTCAAATAAACTTTCTCCAGAGAACCTGACACGCTTTGGTCGACTGATGCAATATTTCTTGGAAATGTTGCAATCTGGTAGTGTTTATGGAGATGACATTCCTGACGTATGTTTACCTGATGTAAATGGATGTCTTTGTGAAGCATCACAGCTCTGCATCAATGACTGTGAGATGATTGAAGATGACCCTGACACAATGAGGTTTCTTCATCCCCACATTCACCAAAGAGTTGCAATTTGGTTTGGTGTGAAAGGAAAGCGTGAAGCTGACTTAAATGATGATATAACTTTGATACCATTTGGACAGAGTGAAAAACTTACATCAAGACTGAAGCGGATTTTGGATGGATATCCATGTGATGCTTCAGTCATGAAAGAGCTTCTGCAAAATGCTGATGATGCCAATGCAACAGAGCTGATGTTCATCAAGGATTTCAGGACACTCCCAGCTGACACTGTGGTCAGCGACAGATGGAAGGAATTGCAGGGACCTGCTCTATGTGTTTACAACAACAGTTATTTCTCTGATAAAGATTTCGTTGGTATCCAAAATCTAGGCGAGGGAAGCAAGGGAGATGATCCTGTGAAGACAGGACAATATGGCGTCGGCTTCAATGCTGTATACCATCTCACTGATGTTCCATCCTTTATGACTGTTGGACCAGACACGGAGAAAACTGTGTGCATTCTTGACCCTCACATCCGTCATGTTCCATGGGCATCAAAGAAACAACCAGGAGGGCAGATTACTAAACTTGAAAATAAGAGAAATAAGTACAAGAACTTCTTTGCTGGTTACCTTGAAGAATGTGTGCCTCTACAAGACAAAGGAACTCTATTTCGTTTTCCTCTAAGAACTGAAGCAATGGCTGCAGAATCTGATATTTCCAAGAAGGACATCACAGACAAAAAGGTTGTAGAACTGTTAGAAGCTTTTAAAAGTGAAATGTTCAACTCACTGTTGTTTCTTCATTGTGTCAAGAAAATCACCATTGCTCATGTAACTGAAGATGGACAACTGGTAAAGGAGTATTGGGTTGAATCAGAAATGAATGAATCTGACAGTGTGAAGCAAACAGGATATTTGGCTCACCTTAGAACGCAAGCTGAAAATGTCAAAGATCACACAACTGGTGTGAGTATTCATGATATTTCTCCCCTAGAAGTTCAGCTATCATTGTCTGTGAAAGACTCCAAATCAGCTAAGCAAGATTGGTTGATAGTGCACCGTTCAGGTTTCTCTCCAGATAAACCTCTGCCAGACTCATTATCTATATCATGGGAGAAAGGGGACATTGGACTCCTTCCAAGAGGAGGAGTAGCAGTGCCATTGCCATCAGACTTCCAAAAACCATCACAAAAGTTTCATGGAAAAGCATTCTGCATTTTACCATTACCAATTGAGACAGGTCTACCACTACATGTTAATGGTCATTTTGCTCTTGATCATGAAGCCAGAAGGAATTTGTGGCATGGGAGTGAAGACTATAGATACCACTGGAACAAGCACACATTGGAAGCCATTATCATTCCAGCTTATATATCTGCATTGCAAGCCATCAAAAGCAAGCTACAATGCACACAGACCCTTCAGACAGATGTGCTTGAAAAGCGGTTGGACTTGTACTATGGATATTTCCCAGAAATGTCATCTGCACAAGATATCATTTGGCAGTCTTTGTCAAAATGCTTCTACTCTGAACTTGTCATAAAGAAAACTGCCCTTTTCCCTGTTGTTAAACCAGCTGAAGGAAGGTTTGGTGATTACCCTGTCAACAACAGGAAACCAATAGATCAAAAGGTTTCTTGGGTTACTCTATCAGTCACCAGGGGATTCCCAGGATATTTCAATACCTTGACCACATATTACCCAGTCAACAAACAAAAGCAAACAGTGAGACCTGGACAGTATGCTGCTTTAGAAGATGATGTTGCAAGGAGACAAAGAAACATTAGACTGTTGACTGAAATTCTCCGAGATCTTGGCATGAAAATCATTGAATCGCCAGATCGTATCTACAACTGTTTTCTAGAGGCTGGACTTGAAGAAGAGGTCAGAGTCATCACCCCAGAATCAGTGATATCATTTTTGAAGTCTCATGAAGAGGAGAGTCATGACAGATGTATGATTGGACAACTGCCAAAGAACATCAAAGACACTCCTTTAAAATCAATTGCCACTGCAAAACGGATCACAGATTTTGTTGCAAAAGGAGAATCATTTGCTTCTGAAATCTGTGGATTACCATTGGCTGTGACAATGTCAGAAATCCTAACAGTCTTCAAAAGTTCTGATCAGTTGATTGTGAGTAAGTTTTCTGACCTACTGGGAAAAGTTCCCAAAATGGCTGTTCATTGTGATCTGACAAAGTTCTATATCAATCATGCACGTGAGTCTGCTTCTCTGATACCATTGACTTTGGACTTGTTGACAGAACTCCTTCCAAAACTCCTTGATCAAACCATTTTCATGACACAGCTTCCAATACAATGGAATATACAATGTTTACCCAAAATCTGGCTTTCACGTTTTTGGCAGTTCCTAGAGAAATGTCTGGCCACTTTATCGACCGATCAGAATATTAAAAAAATGGCCTCTTGGGTAAGAAATCAGTTGCAAATGATGAGCTCCTGGTCTCTTTTCCCTGTTGTTCATGGTGGTTCAGACCAACTGTATCTCTATCCATTGACTCAGATGGCAAAAATACTTGACTTGAGCTCAGTACCAGATGAACAGAGTAAAAAGGCATTGCAAAAAATCAATGTCCCTGTTTATGAACAGAGTATCTGGATCAGTGATAATAAGCAATATTCCTGTAGTTGTTGTTTGACAAATGTCTCTCACTTGCTTGGAAGCTGGGATAGACCTGGATCTCTACTGTTTGTTCTTTCAGAAGTTGATTGGACCAAAGGATGCAAATTGAAAGAAACAGAGGCAGAGCAATTTTTGCAGCATCTTGCGAAAAATCGAGATAAACTCTCAGAAGATTTGGTCAATGCTAAAAGTCGATTGATGCAGCTGCCACTATATTCAAACATATCAGGAAGACTTGTTCCACTGCAAGATGCGGCAGTGGTCAGAGGGTCAGGCTATTTACTGAAGAAAGGATTGGAAGAATTTGAACAGCAGACTGGCATAGTCTTATTGAAACATTCGTCTCAGCTTGACGGCTTGTATGAATATGTCAGTTACAAACCAATTTCAATCACTGAGGTTTATTCCAGGTTCTTGATTCCACAATTTGACTGTATCCCGAGCCAGTTCAGACCAGATCACATCAAGTTTATACGGGAAGAACTGTTGAAGAAGAGTGAATATTACAATGATGATCAACAGAAACTGATTACTCAATTAAAGGCTTTGAAGTTTATAGAAACTCAAGATGGATCTCTTCACAGGGCATGTGAATTCTACAGCAATAGGGAAGATGTTTTCTCTACGATGTTACCTCCAGAGGCATTCCTACCGTCACCATACAACCAATATCAATGGCACAATTTCCTTGTTCTAGTGGGTCTTCATGCATCTGTAACCGTGGATGACTTTGTTCAATTTGCAGAAGTAGTAGAGAGACAAGGTTCCAAAGAAACAGTTATTTCTCAAGACATTGCGAAGAAGTCAGATGTCCTGATACATCATCTGTGGTCAAGAGATGGTGTTCTAGATGAAGGACTCCTTCTGAGAGTAAGAGACATCAAGTTCCTTCTGCCTTACCATATGGAACAAGATCACAATCTTGGAAAGACTTTGATCAACATTCACCCACAGTTTCAAGAAGCAAAACATCTTATATGCTTTTCAGAATCTGTTTCTTACAAAAAGCGTTTCTGTGTTTGGACCAGCAGTACAATGCTCAGAGATGAGGCTGATCCGGAATCAATATTCCGTGGCAAATATTTAGCACAGGCATATTCCCAGCTTGGAGTAGTTGAAATGCCTTCAAGCAAGGTTGTTGCACAGCATGTACAGACTCTGTGTGACTCTGTCACTAGGATGACCAGAGGAATGCCACTTCAAGATCAGATCCTTCTTGATGCCTTGAAATCTGTCATGACTTCAATCTATGGATATTTTAAGAAACAAGGAGTTTCAGAGCAAATGAAAGAAATACTGAAAACAACAAATTGTATTTTCTTGTGGGAAGAAAAGAAATTTGTAGCACCAGTGCAAGTTGTAACAGATTTGGACAGTAGGGAAGCTATAAGTGGGTATCTTCACAGAGGACCGATAGAATTTGGACAGTATTTTACAGTGTTCCATCTATTTGGGGCATCAGGAAAAGCAAAATCTTCCCATTTTGCTCAAGTATTGGAAAATCTCCAAAAGAAAGTTGGGAGGAATGAAATGAATCCAAATGAACTTGGTGTTGCAGCACTTGCCATACAGCATATGTTTACTCACCTGGAAAAAGAACAGAAAGAAAAGTGTGATGAGTTGTCTGAAGTTAAAACTCTGTTTTTGCCTAATACTGAGAATAGATTGGTACCCTCCACTGAACTGATATTTTGTGACAACCCTTATCTTCAACATAAAGGCAAAAAACTCAATCTACAGTATTTTGTAGGGTTTCAAAATCTTGGCATTTGGTGTCTCAACCCGGTAAAGTTAATAAAGTGTCTTCCTAACACTCTTCAGCTGAAACATCTTTCTCAACTTTTGAAAGAAGTTGTCTCAGATTCTTGCAAGGATGCAGCGTGTGAAGGGACTTTATCACGTCGCTTTTCTGACCAGATCAAATCAGCTGAATTCATATCTGCCCTAGTGCGTTTGATAAATGACACTAGACTACGTAATGGATTGGATGACCTCAGTAAAAATGACTGTGAGAAAATAGAATCTGATCTAAAGAACTTAGTTATTTTAGAAGTGGACCATCTGCATACGGTTCTTTCTTACCAAGGAAGCATCGTTGAAGGCTCAGAAAGAAACAAAACATGTTGGACAGATTACACAGACAGCAATATCTGTATCTATGTAGCTTTGACCTCTACTTCCTTAGATAATGAATCTATATTCTCAGACTTGGCAAGTGCAATCGACAGAGTTACCCATTTCAAACTTGGTAACAATTTAGTCCGTATGAGCCAACTTGTTGCAACATCTCCAACATATATACCACAGCTCTTGGATTCTTGGCAGATACATGCTTTTGAATATTCAAGCAGAGTGAAATCAAGGAGTGCCTTTCCACCTCCAGGTAGTATCATTAAGGAAAAGTTTCACTTTATGCTTGACAATAACTTTGGATACTTTGAAGAAAATGAATATGCTGGATTTGAAGTCTTTGACCCCCTGATAGATGAAGATGCAGCTATGGAAATTAATGGAACGGATGGCATATTCTACATCTATGTTATTGTCAGAAAGGTTGTGCTGCAAGGCAAGACATCTCTACAGGGAAGATACCAGATTGAAGGGCGTGATGGACAGTTGGAAGAAGTTTCAGCCACACAACTCTATAAATTCATCAGAGATAAGGAAAACTTCTGTTTAGAGCTTGAAGTAAGTGGTACATCAGTTGACCCAGAAGGTTATCAATCACGGGATCTAAAGGATGTATTAACTGAAATTAAAAAGATCCTGAAAGATGCCTGGGCTAATCTGAATGAAAGAGAAAGGAACAGAGTGAAGAAAAGACTCTATCTCAAGTGGCATCCTGACAAAAATCCCAACAGAAGAGACTTTTGCACTGAAGTCTGCAAGTATATAGCTATCTATGTTGAAAGACTGGAGAAAGGTCAAGATATCTTTGATGACGCTGACATTTACAGAAGTTCAAGCACTTCGTCTCCAGATTTTACCTGGTTTCGCCATTTTGATGCCAGGTCCCGAGCTCAAAGGACATACCAAGACAAGTATGAAGAAGAAGTTAGAAAATCAAGAAGAGGTAGGAGCTATGGTGGCTCTGGATATTCCTTCCATCAATCTTCTAGATCAGAAGCTCATCCACACCCTTTGGAGGCGAAGAGATGGTATCGTCAAGCAAAAGCTGATCTCAATGCTGCGCAAGAAGCTCTTGGACTGTCTGCAGCATACAACTGGATTTGCTTCAAATGTCAACAGGTATGTGATATCTTCTTATTATTCCACCAGTATGTAATACAGCGGGATATAGTCGTCGCCCTGTCCGTCCGTCTATCCGTAAATAATCATTTGGTTTCGGGAGCAGAACTTAAAAACAGTTCATCATATCTTTCTGAAACTTCCCGTGTGTATATCCCTGCTACTGAAGTGCTGCCATTTGATATTTTGAGATTTCTGTCAATTTTCTTTATTTTTGTTTCTATAGAAACGTATTTAATTTGAACTTTATTCAGAGACAGGTTTGTTTCAGGAGCACAGCTCCAAAACTCTTCATCATATCTTCCTGAAACTTTGCTTGTGTATTACCCACTAACTGAAGTGGTGCCTTTGAAATATTTTGTTTTCAATTTCCGTAGAAACGTGTTTGATTTGGACTTTGTTCAGAGATAGGTTTGCTTCCGGAGCAAAACTCCAAAACCCTTCATCATATCTGAAACTCAGCATGTGTATTACCCACTAACTGAAGTAGTAGATATACAATTATCTGTCAAATTATGAGGGACGGGTGGGATATGTCATCTTCTGATGACTCTTGTTACTTAAACATGTACTACATATGGGAACAGGTCAAAAGATAACGAAAAAGAGAATTTACAATGAATATTTTATTTATGGTAGTTTTGTTTCAATAAAGATAAAATTCCGTAGAAATGCATTTCACTTTGTTCAGGAATATGTTCATTTGTGGAGCAGAATAATTCTTTTAAGATAGGATAACAAAATTAGCGTTGTATCTTGAGAGTATTAGTACCTTCATGGTTTTTGAAAATGAGAAAATTTGCAAATTTTAATGAAAAACCTAAATATGGCATAGGATGTTGATGACCAATGTCTTCTTGTTGTCTATAACGCAATAGATTTATGAAGAACCAACCCTTGACCAAATGATAAAAAAACGTTGAAATACTCTTGTTGAATCTAGAAACATTAGCAAGGTAAAACAAATTATTTTGCCAATTTATATTCCAAGATTCTCACATAGTTACAGCAAAAAAAACGGCTTCAGGGCTTTTAACATGCCTTATTTCATGCACTGTTTGAATGAACTCATTGTTATTTTCTCATTGGACAAATTGTCAGCACTTAGGCATGGGCAGAAAATTTTGGGGAAAATTAATTGGACGAATACATCTGAACCTTGCAATGTTATTATCCCCCGCCACGAAGTTGAAGGGGGATATAGGTTTGAGCTCTGTCCGTCCGTCAGTTCGTCTGTCCGAGATAAAGGGGACATTTCTCAGAAACCGTTTAAGATAGGGTTACCAAATTTGATGAGTTGCTTAACTCTTACGTTGCGTATATATATTTTACCATTTTTAGCCCCTGTGGCGGAATTTACAGGCTCGCAGCTCGCAGCAGTAGTTTGGGCTTTGGCACTAACTAGCTCTGCTGGCGGAATTTCCAGGCGGCGATTCCGGTATCGTTTTTACAAAATATACCGCATCTACATGGCGAATAAGGACTATATACCGGCGTTCAATACAAATTCAAGTAGCGAAACCCGTACACAAATGGCTAATTCACACTCGAAACTTTGAATGAATTTTCTATGTTTTTTCGTTTTTATTCTATTACTTTCAAAAGATTGTCTTTTATTCGGGCCTCGTAACATCATAAATACGAAACGAAAAAAATTCCATTTATATACGGAATTGAAGACAAGATGTCTAGCTTCACAATGATATAAAAATTATTAGAATGCGACCTTTGGTTATAATTCTATAGCTATGTAAAGTTTGTCTTTATTCCCACCTATAAAATCGTCAATACTTACAACATGTATGCGGCATTGCAAACGGTCATTCATCGCACTTTTCCAAGAAATCATAATCTCGAACCAGTTGACAAATAAGCACATGTCAACCCAAATATGGTTATGTTGTTTGACTGTTCAAATAAACGCTAACCTCGAACCATAACTGATGAAAATATGTTGATTAGTTTGTGTGCCGTTTGGTTTCACATGCCTCTCAGAAAGGTAAAATTGTATCTTTATTTCTGTGAATAAATCTGCGCATTTTATATAGAATAAAAGATTATTCTTTTCGGTTTATTGTGATATAAAAATTATGAAAATGCATTCAGTATTTTAGCCTTGATAAATGTTTTAGAAGTTGTGAAAATCGCCGATTGTTTCAAAATTTATGAAGTGTAAACATGACCTTTTTCACGGCGCTTGCTGTGTCTTTATTATTTTTTTGAGATTTTCTAATTTTATATGGGAATGTAGTCCATTGTTTCCCCTTTATTTTGCCGTATTTTTTTTTTAAAACAAACAATTCGCTCACATGATATGAAGTGCGGGAGTAAGGCGAGTTAGCGATTTTTTTCCCCGTCTCGCGAGATGCGAGGCAGATAGCAGTCTCGGGCGAGGCAAACCCGAGGCAATACAAACACGTGGGTGAAAATAGCCTCAAGCGAATTAATGCTTCGGGGGCTAAGCCCGACATAATTGGCCATTTGTAAAGCTAATTATCGATGCGTTACGGGTCAACAATGCACACGCAAATTGGTGTGAATTTTGCTTGATATTCCGACCACACACTGAACAAAGCTTTATTCTCATGTCGGGTCGCGATGCGTAAATACAGCCATTCTCATGGGTCGGGTCGCGGACACAATCGACTCGTGACCCGGTATGGGTGATAGAGTATACTTAGACAGCCGTGAATTATTCTAAGTCTTGTATCCGGGATCCGTATACAGACACCTAGGAATCGCTTATAGCCCGCCCGGATAATTCCGTCGCCCGCATGTTAAGGGTTAAGTGCATGAATATCTTGATGGAGTTCGAAAATGAGAAGCGTCCAATTATTTTTTCCGGAGTTATTGCCCTTGTTCCATAATTTTGGATTTTGTTCATGGTATTTCCAAAGGGGATAGCTTTTCTCAGAAACCATTACGAAAGGGTTACCAAATTTGCTATGTTGTTTTAAGGAGAGATCGGACCCAGAAATCGAACTTGCTTACGGTAACATTTTGCGACAACAAATTTTTGTAGTGAATAAGTCTAAAAATATATGGATTACGTTGTTTGGGGCATAAGCTTATCCATACACTAACGGAAAGTGCTTAAATTTTCCGTAACGCCTTTTTAACGGTCATTTTACGACATGCCGCATAACGTTATCGTCACCTATATTCGCGGTAAATATGTTACTGTGTGTGTTATTCGAATTACATACGTATCTTTAGTTACTGACGAATTTAAATCGCCTGGTATAATCAACTGATAGTTATTCTTCCATCGTGCACTCCTAGATTGATAGTATGTTCAATAATGATTACACGGTAGGCCGTCAAAGTTACATTTGAAACCATCAAAATTGCTGTGACGTTAGGTTTTTACGTTTATGAAGGTAATTTAAAAAATGACGTAAAAGTGATGAAAAACCTCCGGTGACCCCCTATTTTTATTTCTGAATTCGTTTGTTTATTCAAATGTGCACATTATATTTCATTTTTAGCAATATCTAAAATATGTGTGTCAGTGAGAAATCCTGTTCAATATGCGAAAAACGATGGGGAAAATGCCGTTTTTAATTAAAAAGTGCTTAATTTAATTTTGTTTCTCTTTCCAGTGTCATTAATTTTCAAAATATAGACTTGCTATGCATCCCCGTATGTAACTGAAATGTATTTGAAAGGATTCTGAGCTTATTCGTTGAAAGCGAGCGCTTCATCTAAATACATCAAATCAGTCAAAAATGGCGTAATTTGCCGACGGGAGTATTATTATTAATGCCGATAACTCTTTAAATCGTTCGGTGACCCCCAAATTTTCTTACATTTTTGGATAAAAGACACAATAAACCTGCTATTTTGAAAAAATAAACGAATTCTAAAATATTTTGTTTCATCGTCCCATCTCTCCTTAAGGCACACATACTTTGATGGAATGAAAATGAGTAATGCACAATTATTTTGAATTATTGCCCTTTTTCCAATTTCTTGGCTCTGGCGGGGGATGTGACTATGTCTTCTTGTTCTAGATGTTTTTTATAACGTACATAAGCAACTTGACACTCTTATTTATGATTTTCTTAATTCAATCTTGCAGGCAGCAGAAAAATCCTTGAAAGCACTGTTGTACAACTGTGATGTTCAGCGTGCAGATGGTACAAAAACACATGTACTTGGGCATATTGTGATGGGTATGGGTGACCCAACCCTGACAAGTCTGGTCGCCCAGTTAGAGGGGATTATACTGGACTACAACCGTCTGCGCTACCCAGACCGATTCAGCTATCCCACCATCCCTGCTGATGTGTACACAGAAACCGACGCCAGGACAGCCTGTACTCTTACACAGAAGATTCTCTCCCTTGTTCAAGCAAGGCTGGGATAGGTGAGATCAGTTTATCAAAGTGTTTATTATATTAGAGTCTAATTTAAAGCTCATTTGCCTATGTCTGTCTGTCCATTTTATGATTTTATGATGGCCAGGCATCCGTTGTTGGTCTGTCCGTCAATATTTCACATATTTTACTTCTTCTGAAGAAACACTTATGGTACCTTGGCCAAGAGGGATTGTCAAATTATTTCTTTCAAAGTCAAGGTAAGGAAGTTCAGGATGTATGAATTTTGAATAATGCATTATCAGTGGAGTTCAGCAACAGTGGGCGCGGCTCGCCGCATGGGTAGGTTACCCGCTTCATTGCTGGATAAAGTGAGAGTTTGGAGGGTCATTCCCTGCCCCACACAGAGACATGAGTTGAAATTCTTGTGCTGTCACTCTGGTTAAGTGACTTTGGTCGAAGTGTGCCTCTGTCCACTGAGCAGTTAATTGGGTACCTGGTATGATACGATGGTAGTCTGAATTTGAACCTTGAGCGCCTGACAGGCGACCGGTTGTTATCTCCTACGGGAGTGTTCTGTACTTGTTGACCAGGGGTAATATGTCAACCAGCGCTTTGAGCATGCAATATGTCCATGGATATGTAAATGGTCTATTTCTACTATCTTGTAAATTGTCTTGTCTTGTATATAAGTTAGAGCAAATGAGATCTGTCACAACTGTTATGTGATTTTGATTAAAATATTCATTTCAAAATGGACCTTATGCTTATATCTAATCATCAAAAGATGATGATAAATGTATTATTGGTAAACTTATCTGTTTTATTAATAAGTGTATATAGAGATTATTAACCAAGTGTTTTCCTTATCATAAATATCATATTTTTGGAATAAAAATTGTATTATGCGAGCCTTTGGCGAGCATAATACATTATTTTTTTATTCCAAATATATGATATTAATGATACGGAAACACACGAGGTTAATAATCTCTTTATCATATATGTCATTATTATACCCCCACTACGAAGTAGTCGGGGGTATATAGCGCTCAGCGCGTCCGTCCGTCCGTCCGTCCGGAACACTTTTGGTTCCGCTCATAACTCAAATACTTCTTGTTCAATTGTTATGAAACTTTATACATGTACACTTTATGGTCCCTAGATGTGCCTTTTCTATGTTTCCCTCAGATTCCATGATTATTATTTCAGATTTTCCACTTTTAAGCGTCTTTGTGTGCGCGTCTATGCTTACACTTTTGGTTCCGCTCATAACTCAAATACTACTTGTTCAATTGTTATGAAACTTTATACATGTACACTTTATGGTCCCTAGATGTGCCTTTTCTATGTTTCCCTCAGATTCCATGATTATTTTTTCAGATTTTCCACTTTTAAGCGTCTTTGTGTGCGCGTCTATGGTCACACTTTTGGTTCCGCTCATAACTCAAATACTACTTGTTTCCAAGAAGGTATTAACACCTCATATACATAGCTTCTTTCTTATAAATCTGGTAAATGATTTTGACATGTTCACATTCAAGGTCAAAGGTCAAGGTCATGAGTGCTTTAATTTCTACAATAATCATTGTAAACATGATAACTTCAAACGTTTTTGTGCTGTCAGGCTCTTATTTGGTATATATCAACTATGGAGATAGACCAAGATTTGAAAAAGTTTTCGCTAAAATCTGTCAAAGGTCAAGGTCACAGCAAGGTCACAACTTAAGCATGCTATTGTGAATATGCCTTATGTTAACAATGAACACTTTGAGTCATTGCATGATTGTTATACACAATGAAAAGTAATCAGTGATGGTGTGACCTTGAAGGTCTAAGGTCAAGGTCAAGGTCATGAGATATTGGTTCAGGCCATGTTAATCCTTTGATCCAATTTTGAAATCAGAAATAGGTTTTAAGAACAAACTTGTGAAAAGTGACCCCAGTGATGATTCAACTTGTTAGAATAACTTGAATAATGAACAAATTTTGGTCCAAAAAAAATCCCATTTTATTTATGCTGAGGAGAAGGCGGAACAGGGAAAGGCGAGACCCAAAGTTTCGGAGCTGCTCTGCTTTTGCGGTGTCCCGCAAACGCTCTTCTAGTTGTTCAAATGTTACGAAACCACTTTGACTTTTACTTCTAAAACATTCTTAGAGGTGTAATACTTACTCTGCTTTAATAATATATGTTATGGTCTTTTCATACAAAAGTTTAAACATTGATACCCTTTTGCTATTTTCAAACATTTCTCTTTGACCAATGTTAATGTAAAAGCGGGGGTATCATGAGTGAGCTTTGCTCACTAATTCTCTTGTTAAAATAAGCGTGTTTTTGTAGTAAAAGTGGAAAGAGAATTGACCTAGTTTTAGCGGAGTAATATCATAGACGGTACATCAAAGTGATGGTCACGACATCCGCTGTGAAGTGCCTAAAATAGTTCTTAATTAAAACAATTTAAAAACACATGTGCGCAATTCATTAAAATATCAACAGTTGGTCCCTGGTTTCTTGTTCATGGAGGTGTTTTCAATCAGTTCATAAGCATCTATCTAAAGCACTCATAAATAATTTGGTCACGTTGTTCGAACAAGGGAAGTAACTCTAGTTTCAACGTTTTGGAAGCTGCGTTGACGGGTTGATTCGGATTGCTGCATAACAGTATCTTTCGCACGTAAACGGTAATTATTTGTGAGGTGGGGTTGTTTCCTTTGTTTATGACAATAAGTACCTATTAATGTACCTAATACCGTATGATCAGCCCTCAAGAACTGCCAAAATGCTAGTGCGATCGACGAGGCGCGTTGGTAGGTCACACACTGACACATCAAGATTCAAGATCTTGACTTTGTTAACACTATAAATGCACATAGTGTATCATATCAGATGATTTCGTGTTTTCGAATATCCATTCTTTCAAGCGGAAATACTCGGGTACACTCCCGGTTGCGCTTTTCAATGATACGTAAACAGTTTTAGGATTCGCATGAAAAGAGTGGAATTATGTGAAAGTAGTACGTTTATTTGACCTTTGACCTGTTTTGCATATTTATCAGATTTGGATACCAAGTTTATCAGATTGCTTTATTGCATCGATAACACCCTCCATTATATGATAATATAAAATATCAGTTCTTTTTCAGAAGGGATCCTCCTTGGGGTACATATAGCATAAAAATCCTTAATTTTAACTTGATGACAGATTGTAACTTAATTTAAAAAAATAACAGTAAAAATAAGTTAAAAAAACACAAAATTAGTGTTTTCCGAACGTGTGACCACCCATATGGTTTTTGTCGCGTTGTGACTTCGTTTTTCAATTCGCACGTGTTTCGTATTCTCCGAATAATGGCGGATGGAAAACGCTCAAAATGGCGGATCTCAAACAAAATGCAATGTGTTAGTACTTTGCTATTCTTGTATTGAGATTTGTTTGTTTTGAAGGTTCTTTATCGTGCTTCGCATTGTAGGGCAGCACTTTACTGATGAGGATTTCTCCCTTTTTGAATTTTTTCATTCTCGGGGTTATCGTCTCAGTCGGCAAGATATACTAGGTACATTCATGCTCTATTTCTTTCAGTGGCTTACTATTTATTACTTGCCTAGTGCTTAGTTATTATAGTATCGTCTCTGCGTTTTGTTTGTATGATGCACTTTTATGAACATAAACATTGCACTTACATTCATGCATTCCCCTAACATTCTGTGTTTGACTTTGCAATCATTCACCGAATGTACGGGGTGTAAGGCCCGGTTGCCCCCGGCCGATAAGCATGACCGGTGTTTGGTGTGCCTCGTCGAAGACGAGCACGATGACCAGTCCTGTGATTTGTGCCTCAACTTCACCCCTGGAGCTAAGAAGGAAAGGGGTATGGACATCCTTTTTTTACCGCAACCTCCAGAAGGCGGGCCAGGAACTTAAGGGTTCAGTCCCTCCCTCTAAAGAAAAGAGGAAGAGTAGTAAAGGGAAAGGTAAAGGTAAAAAGGGGGTGAGTTCCACTCCTATCCCCTCTTCGTCATCAGAGGAGGTGGATATGGAGGTGGGATCACCTGCTGTGTGGGATACATCGCGCCCCCCAGTTCTTTCACCACAAACTCACGCACCTATTCATACTGCTACTAACCCTAATCCTAATTTGGATGCAGCGGCTATCTCCGCGATCATCCAGGGGCAAAAGACAGGGATGGTGGGGACGATGATGGCGCAGCTCCGTAAGGAGTTGTCTGTCGACGCCCTGCCGGAACCTGATGCTCCAGGGTCGGCTGACACTGGTGTCGGTAAAGACTCCGGGACCGTTACTAAACCGGGCGCAGGCCCCGGCAAGGTAGCGGTACCCGACGAAGGCATCCGAGAGACTTCTCCGGCTCTGCCTCGTACTAAGGTAAACAAAGCCCCCTCGTCGGTGCAAGGCACTCCGGTACCGAGCATGTCGGGGGGGCACCGGTAACCCCAAGGGTAAGGGCACCGGCGCTTCGGCGTCGGTGCAGTCGCTGCCTCGGGGGCCGGCTCCGGTTGGGGAACGAGCGCCGGTGGGTGGTGCCGGGTTTCGCATCCCTCTCAAACGGGCTGTCCGTGATCGGTCTCTAGACACCGCGTCCCTGTTGAGTGGCTCCGGTGACGGGGATCGGTCAGAGGATGGCTCCGATTTGTCTGAGGAGGATGAGGAATCCGGTCGTTCAGTATCGCTCGCCGAGCTTCTGAGGGAGACGCGTGATTGTATAGCGATCGCTATCCCTCAGACGCTTGTTCCTGTCCCGGAGCAGGTCACTGAGGAATTCCGTCTTCTGGGGGAGGCTGTCGCTCTCAGCAAGCCTCCGGCGACAAGGCTCCGCATAATTGATAGCTTGTTGGTTGTCGCGATCAATCCTCTCCTATCTGGTGCCCGTACGAAGGCTGATCTGCCTGAACTGAATAAGAGGTACCAGTTGGGGGAGGACGGTCTCTTCGACCTTCCGGTTATCGACGAATGCGTCCTAACTTCTGTCACCCTGTCTAGCGCTCAGGCGCAGCCTTCTCTAGGCAAACAGGGCCGGCGACTGCCTCCATTTCCGGTGCAAGCTGCCATGTTCAAGGCCGAGTTCCGTGCCCATGAGGACACGTTCAGGAACGGAGCCCAACAACTAAAGGTGGCGGTGCACGGGGCCTACCTTGCTGCTATGCAGGCTAAGGACCAGGCGGAGATGCAGGAACTGGGCACTAAGGTGACCACGTTCCAGAAGCAGCTGGCAGAAGTTTCTAGCTATCTGGCCCTGGACTCAATTCGGAGTGCCGCGAGCCAGATAATGGGCGCATTCATGGGGATGCGCCGGCTGTGGCTGTCGACGTCGAAGTACTCACAGTCCACACGCCTCACACTGCAGAACCTGCCTTTCAGGTTGGGGTCCACCCTCTTCCCTGGATCGCAGGCTGTAGTTAAGGAAGCCGCCGAGCAAAAGGTTGCCTTCGAGGACTCTAAGGTGCTCCTCGAGGACCCAGCTCCGCAAGAAAAGCGAGCGCGGCCTTCCCCCCTTGATGGTCTCTACCCCACGCCGGGGGGTGCGAGCCAATCTTCTTGGAACTCTCCTATGGGTAACAAGAAGAAGTACAAGGGGAAGGGAAAGAAAGGGCAGTTCCGTTGGGGCCATAAGGGCCAGCGGAATTTTCGGAACCGAGGCAAGCCAAACAAGCAAACCTAGGTCCTCCGATGCCCGTGTCACCACCCAAAAGTCCAGCAGCTCGAACGCTGCCGGAGACGGGGGTACACTGTCTTTCCAGAGATCTTCCAGTGGGGGGCAGACTATCTCACTTCATCTCAGAGTGGGAGAAAGTCACCTCGAATACCTGGGTCCTGTCCACACTCAGGGAGGGCCACTTACCACTTTGGAAGTACGACCCACCGACTTTCTCCGGGGTACGGCACACGAAGGTGCCCGAGTTGCCCGAGAAGGCGGAAGTCCTTCGTGCCGAGGTGCAGGCTTTGCTAGACAAAGCAGCCATCGAGGTGGTACCACAGGGTCAGGAACAGAGAGGTTATTACTCGACCTACTTCCTGGTACCCAAGAAGGACGGAGGGTTCAGACCTATCCTCAATTTGAAGTATCTCAATCTCAGTCTTCAGGTTCCAACGTTCAAGATGGAAACCCTGAGGACGGTGATAGCATCAGTAGAGAGGGGGGATTGGCTGTCGTCAATAGACCTCAAGGATGCTTATCTGCATGTTCCAATGCACCCCGATTTCAAGGAGTTTCTTCGGTTCTCCTTCGACGGGACGTGCTACCAGTTCCGGGTGTTACCCTTCGGCATTTCAACTGCTCCGAGGGTGTTCACCAAGCTGATGTTGGTACCGGCGCAGGCCGCCAGGTCGCAGGGCAGGTGTTGTCACCCATACCTAGACGACTGGCTGATCAGAGCCTTGTCTCAAGAACTAAATCAGGAGGCCACCCAGCAGGTGATAGACATCTTGCTCAAGCTGGGTTGGATCATCAACCTGAAGAAGTCAGACATCGCCCCCAGGCAGGACCTGGTGTTTCTGGGCGCAAGGTTCGATACGGCCTCTGGTTCTGTATCCCTGGCCCCGGACAGGGTGTCCAGAGTGATCCGGGTGTTCACTTATTCCTTCAGTCGCCCACCCACACAGCCAGAACGTGGCTACAGTTGTTGGGTCATATGGCGGCGACAGTGGACATGGTTTGGAGAGCTCGCTTGAGTATGAGACCTGTTCAGCAAGCGCTGGCACGAATGTGGTCACACTCGGACAGCTTCGAGAAGGTTCTGACCACACCGGTTTGGGTGCTAGAGCACCTTCGGTGGTGGGTCTCCGAGAGCAACCTTCTCAAGGGTCTATCGCTAGAGCCTCCAAAGCCTACGGTCATAGTCCAGACAGACGCTTCCCTGACAGGCTGGGGGGGGGGGGAGTCCTGGACGACCAGACAGCCTCTGGCCTTTGGTCACAGGAGGAGTCGAAATTGCACATCAACGTGCTAGAGCTCAGAGCAGTTCGACGTGTGTTCGAGTGCTTCAAGGAGCGGATCAAGGGGCTTGTCGTGCGTCTAGAAATGGACAACCAGACAGCCCTATCCTACATTCTGAAACAGGGCGGCACAGTGTCTCAATCTCTCCTTCAGGAGTCGTGGCAGTTCCTACTGTGGTGCGACCAGTTCAGCAATCAGGTGGTCCCTGTTTATCTCCCGGGAGTGGACAATGTCCGTGCGGACGCCTTGTCTCGGCGCATCCTAACACCTCACGAGTGGATGCTCGACCGGGGGATATTCGGAACTATCTCCCTGTTGTTCGGGTCGTTCCAGGTGGATCTGTTTGCATCAGGGACGAATCAGATACCTGTGTTCTGCTCAAGAATACCAGATCCAAGGGCTCTAGCCAGAGATGCCTTCGCGATCGACTGGTCGGACAGAGTACTGTGGGCGTTCCCTCCAGTGCCTCTGATCCCCAGGGTTCTTTCTCATTTGACCAATCAACCAGCTCGCCTCCTAGTGCTCGTGGCACCACTTTGGACGGCTCAGAGTTGGTTCCCGTCCGTTCTCAGGTTTCTCGTGCAGCCTCCTGTACTATTACCCTCGAGACGAGACATACTATTTCAGGAAGGGGCACCACACCCGAATCCCAGGATTCAGTGGGTGGCTTGGCCACTGTCCGGAATCGCCTCCAGGAGAGCGGTATTCCTGCACGAGTTGCAGACACAATACTGGCTTCGAGGAGGGATTCGACAAACCTTCAATATGAAGATCGATGGGCCTGTTATGCGCGCTGGTGTGGCGATAGAGGGCTTCTCGATCCCTTTTCTACAGATCTAGTCGCTGTTTTGGAGTTCCTCCAGTCCAGGTTAGATGCTGGTTTAGCCGCATCGACCGTCAGGGGATACTCTACGGCTATTTCTGCTTTCCACATACCAGTGGACGGTGCTCTTTTGGGATCGCATCCACTGGTACAGCGTTTCCTAGCAGGTGTGGACAGGATACGTCTGGTTGTCCGGCATATCAGCCCTACCTGGGACCTTTCTATTGTTTTAGATTGGCTCTCAGGTCCGGGGTTCAGAGATTTGAATTCACTGTCACTACAGCTTTTGACGTGGAAGACCGCCTTTTTGGTGGCTTTGGCGTCGGGCAGGCGGGTAGGCTATATTCATGCGATGTCTGCTGATCCCAAACTGACTGTCTTTCATAGAGACAGAGTCAGCATCAGACTGCCCGACAGCTATCGTCCCAAGGTCGACCACTCGTTCCATGTGACGGCTCCTATCGAACTGCCGACTCTTATGCAGCCGGCCTCTTCGGGGTCCACTGGGAACCAGGCTCACATTTTGGATGTGCGCAAGGTTCTTAAGATATATATCAAACGTACCAGGGCTATCCGTAAAGATCAGGAACTTTTCTGTTGTTACGGAGGTAGCAAGCCTGGTTTGCCAGCATCGAAGCAGTCAATATCCAGGTGGATAGTGTCTGCGATTGTCATGGGCTACGTTCACAAGGGCTTAGAGGCCCCAGGTCAGTTGAAAGCTCACTCGGTTAGAGCGGTTGCGACGTCTAAGGCGTTCGCAGCGTCCCTGCCCATCGAGGAGATCTGCTCCGCCGCTATCTGGAGCCGGCCGAGCACGTTCATTCGACATTACCAACTAGACAGGCACTCTAGGGAGTGGCTCGGTTTGGTCAGTCGGTTCTCTCCGGTGGGCAGAGTTGAAACTCTCTAGCTGATTGAGCTTTCGAGTTGCTTATTGCTGTTGCAAGTTATTGTTCAGTTTGGTTCAGTTCAGTTTCTGGTTGAAAACTAACTAACTAAAAAATTTTCATTGTTAATGACCAGTTATGGCACTGTTTTGGGCATTTTTTTATCCCTTACAGCAGGTGTCCCTAGGACACTGCCTTGTTTGGAAAGTACTTCCTCCTATTGTTCCCCAATAGTCTTTTTGAAAAAAAAAAGGGGGGGGGGGGGGGGGATTTGGCCTAGATAACGGTAAATCGGGCTGGTTAGCCAATCCGGTTATTCCCCAAGGGATCACCCATCCTCAGCCCTCGGCGCGGGAGGTCACGTGATCTGGTAAGTGTGACACCTTTCTTGGATTGAGTAGAGCACTTTTAGGGGTATTTTAGTGTACAGACAGAATCCACATCCTAGGTCTTCTTTGGGAGTCTGCCTTATGCTATATGTACCCCAAGGAGGATCCCTTCTGAAAAAGAATCGAACCAACCTGCAGAGGTTGCAGATTCTTTGAAGGGATCCTCCTTTGGGTACGATTGATAAGTGGTGAGAATAGAGTTACGTCCCTTGGTTTGCACTGGGATGGGGCTCTACACAGGGTGGTCACACGTTCGGAAAACACTTATTTTGTGTTTTTTTAACTTATTTTTACTGTTATTTTTAAAAATTAAGCTACAATCTGTCATCAAGTTAAAAATAAGGATTTTTATGCTATATGTACCCCAAGGAGGATCCCTTCAAAGAATCTGCAACCTCTGCAGGTTGGTTCGAATTTTACTTATTTATTTGTGGTGTTGATTTATGTTTCCTTTCTTGTTTTCTTTCAGGTTTGAGGTGCACTTGCTACCGTCTGTCAGTTCAGTAGTCTGGCAAACTGAGAAATGAAGTTGTATGAAGATATATGGTTTTGCTGGAAACCATGGATTTACTGAATGTATCCTCTGACCATAAAGAATGTTTGCTGTATATTTTAAAGTTGGCTTTTTACGTAAAACCATACATAGTTTCTGCTTGCTCCTGTTCACATTGACTTGAATATTGTATTTATAATGTACACAAATGTAGAAGAATGGAACCAAACATATTAAGTGAATGCTGTGTATATACTATAAATCTTTGATAATGATATGTAATGTGTTGTGGAGCTATTCATAACATGACTGACACTTTTAACCAGGGATGCAGATATAGGTCTATTTGCCGGACATGTCCCGATTGTGAATCCAGTTAAAAGTTTTAATTAATTTATAGTCCAATGTCTCTAAAAGATAAACTTTTAAGCAGTGTTTTTAGTTATGTAGATATGGATGGACACATTTGGCTAAATGTGTAGTGTAATATCTTTTTAAAAAATACCCTTGTTATGTGTTTTTGTTGTGTTTTTGCTTGATGAGTTGTTTGTTCTTTTTTTTGCCAGTAATAGTTCTTCTACATGTTCTTGTTATACCGGTATGTTGATTATATTGAGTGAAGACTGGCTAGAGTTGTTTTTGTAGAAACTGGAGTGTTAAAACAACTTTAAACGGCTTGTTTATATACTTTTAGAGATATATCTTGTGGATAGCTTATCATACCAATTCCATCAATATAAGAGACTTTCAGATTTGAGGATTTTCATTTTTCTCTGGATTTTGTTTTTATAAGTTGATATTTGTGGAAATGAACATGTATGTTGTTTGAAAAAATAATTATCACTGGAGAAAAAACAGATCAATATATTTTGCCTTCAGTGAATGTTTAACTTTTGTAGACTGTTAGTTTGATTTCTTCAATTTAAACGTATGTATACATCATTTTGATTAATCTGAGATATGTACAAAAAGTTCATACCTAAAACTTTTGGATATTTTTATGATATGCTCAATAACATTTGATAACTAAATGATTTGTATAGATGTTATGTACAGAAATTAACATTGTGTAAACATGATTTTATATCAAACTTATTCATTCATGCAGTTATGTACATAATTTCCTGAATAACTGAATTGTATAATATTGAACATTGTCATTTTGTAGAGATTCAAAACTTGAGAAAAATAATGTACCGGTAATAAATTGTGCCTCGAGTTTTCAAAAGAGACATTCATAAATATTAACTTTTCTAAACAAATTATTTACATCTGCACTTCTTGGATCTTCACTTGTGTAAATATAAATATGAATCTTCTTTCTTTTGTGCATATTGTTTTACTTTTCACATCTGTAAATATGAATATGAATCTTCTTTCTTTTGTGCATATTGTTTTACTTTTCACATGTGTAAATATGTAAATGATTCTTTCTTTTGTGCATATTGTTTTACTTTTCACATGTGTAAATATGTAAATGATTCTTTCTTTTGTGCATATTGTTTTACTTTTCACATGTGTAAATATGTAAATGATTCTTTCTTTTGTGCATATTGTTTTACATTTCACATGTGTAAATATGAAAATGATTCTTTCTTTTGTGCATAATTTGTTTTATATCTCACATGTGTAAATATGAATATGATTCAATCTTCTTTCTCTTGTACATGTTGTTTCCTATTTCAAATGTTAATATGGCTTTGAGGGCTTCATTACTGGACAACTCAAGTTAGTGACCCTTGTAAATGTATGTTTACTGTAGTTCTGTTAAGACTAAGTATATGTGACAAACAGGAAATGATACAATAATCGGTCATCCTGAAAGTCTTCCATATAAATAAAGGCTTTAACATTTCTTGTATGGATTTTTACATTCAATGTAATATATTGGCTATTGTTTAAAAACAAAATCATTGAAAAGATTTTTAGTTGAAAATATACTATACATATACTATTGTAAAACAATTGCAGCATCAATCATTTTTTGGTTTGTGAAAAAGATTCTTTTGTAGTTTGTTTTGTAATACCCCGGTTTTCATAAGTAAAGGCTCAAACATTTCTTGTATGGATTTTTACATTCAATGTAATATATTGGCTATTGTTTAAAAACAAAATCATTGAAAAGATCTTTAGTTGAAAATATACTATACATATACTATTGTAAAACAATTGCAGCATCAATCATTCTTCGGTTTGTGAAAAAGATTCTTTTGTAGTTTGTTTTGTAATACCCCTGTTTTCATAAGTAAAGGCTCAAACATTTCTTGTATGTATTTTTACATTAAATTTAATATATTGGCTATTGTTTTAAAACAAAATCATTGAATATTGTTTTAGTTGAGATTATACTACTTTTGTAAAACAATTAGAGCATCAATCATTAAAAAAAGATTCTTTTGTAGTTTGTTTCGTAATTAACCCCAGTGTTGTGTTGTTTAAATAAGGTAAATTTTCAAGCACTTAGTTTCTTCTTTCCCTGCATATATTGCAAATCAGATGATTTGCAACTGTGTACAATAAAAAAAAGTCTTTAATACGTTTCTAAGAGAAATTTGTAAATGTAATTGTTTACTGTTTTGTAAACTGATTATCCTTCTTTAGGATAATCAGAAAGGTACATTTATATTTTGATTATTTCTTGTGTAAATCATTTTAATCATGAAACAATACTAAATTTTATGCTACTCATTATAGAGAAACCTCCAACTTGAAATGGATATGTTTAATAAATAGTGTTTTGTGCTATTGAATTGATATACTATTTGCTAGGGTGTGGTTTTAAATCAGATTCTGAAAGGTTTGTATTGTTGGCTTTTGCATGTAAAACTTTGTTGATGCAACTAAAGTGATTTAACAGGTTACATCTGAAACTTCTTTAAACATTGCATCGTCTTCGTGAAGAAATTGTATATCTGTCATTCTCAAGCTTTCATAAAGATAACATTTTTCTCTATTTTTTTATATTCTGCTTTTCATATTTCATATTGTGTAAATTTGTCATTTTGAGAGGCAGTGTCAAATATTAAACCAAAGTAGTTAAATGTTTACTTTTAAAGAAGTGAATGCTATAAAGCAAAGGATAAACAAATCATTGCCAGAAATTTTCAGAAAAGTACAATTCTTCTCTTTTGTTCATAGATTGTTGTAAATATAGTATGTAGCATATCTTAACATGTTGGAGGCACCTTAGATATCTGGAAACAGCATAAATAATAAGAGTTCGCTGTGATAAGATCAAGAACCATTTATTTTGTATTTTTTTATGAAATATATATGTTTGTGTATATGTTGTATGTTAAATCTGTTTGGAGAGACATGTTATCTTCAAAAAGTAGATTTTTTAAAAAACAAATTCTTTCAGTTATAAAGGTACAAAGTTTATTTGTTTGTATATATTGTTTATGGTTTGAAAATATGTTGTGGAGAGAGGTATTTGATATGTTAAAAAGGATTTTTTTAAAAGACATTCATAGTTTGGGAAAAATACAGTTTTACAGATTTGTTTTAAAAACCATACAGTGTAAACCAAATGACTGATCAATCATAACAGATTTTTAGTTATGTTTGTAACTGTTTCCCCATATGTATATATTGTAATCAAATATTATTTGAAATAAAATGTATAAATTTAGAGAGATGAATAAAATCAAGAAAATTCAAATTTGTAATTGCTTAACAAAAGGGAACAATGTTTCCTTATTTTTGTTAAAAGAAGTATGTAGAAATTCTTAACCAAATTTATTGTACTGTGCTACTTGTAAATATGTACATATTTCCTTTTTTGCATATATTGGTTTTCATGCGTGTGTAATTATGCAAATACATCATTTATTGTATTCTTGCTTTGAAAACTATTCATAAACCAAATAATTGATCAATACTTTAAAATTTACATGTTTGTTTTGATTTACTTTTCAAGAAAAATCAGTATAGTGGTACTTGTTTGACAAATGTGGACAATGTTTACTTAATTGTGTTTTAAAGAACTATCAGTAGATTGTTCAGAGATACTTGTGTATATAAACATAGTTGTTCATGTGTCTATTGGTTCGCGTATAAGCCTTACATTTAAAAATATGTCATTTATTGTTTACAAATTGTGTACTTATCAGAGTTTGTTGAGTTTTATTATTTGTAAATACCATTGCTTATTGATACATTGTTCTTTATAATGTTCTGAAGAAACTTATGAAGCTTGATTTTCATTTTCTTCAAGACACAGTGTAGAAGTTGGATAGAGGGACACACTATTGATTTACAACTTCTATATTTCACACATGCAATAAGTTGTTAATAGTACCTAACCAGTTTGAAAAAGTAAAAGTATATAAATACATTCTATATTCATATATGTTTCTCCATGTAACAGGTTTTTATCACTTGCTTGATAACTTCATTTACACTTTCTTGTATATCCTTAATAGTACTTAATCACTTGGTACATCTACTTATGTAAAAGTATATAAACACAACCTTATATATACTGACATGTTTCATTCACTTCAGTATTATTGTCTGATGAAGGGGTTCGGAAGACCCACGAAACGTCACTAAAATGTGTATCATCAACGAAATTGTTTGTTCATGTTTTGACGGTACCTCCCCCCTTTCCCTAGTATTTTTGCTGTGTTCAAAAGGAACTTGACTACTGGTACTGTAAACTTTATTCATCAGATAATACATAAATTATTCTCAACTTTAATAATTTACAAATTTTTTGTTATAAAAAATTGTTTACCTTTGATACATAATTGAATGCTTAGAATGTAAATTGTGTACTGATAGTTTTGCTTTATCAGATTCGTCACAAAATTTCTCAACATCATTTGTCACCATCCATGCAATCCAAACACTGGATTCGAAAGTGTAAAGCATTGAGGGCTTACATTTTATTGATTGTTTCTTAATTTTGCTTGTTAGGCAGTGAGAATCATCATGAATAAAAGACACATGATGAAATATGGACCAAATATTTCTAATGTATATATGGCTGTATATAATTCAATCATATGCATACCTATACATTTTCCTACTCTTGCCTATGTTAAACACACAAACATGCATATCGTGACATATGATAAACAACAATGCTTAAGGAGAAATGTTCAATATAATTATTAATATTACCGTATTCTCCAGGCAGGCAAACAAACATCTTGAAAACATGGGGGTGGACTTTTAGACAGGAGAGACCCCAACTCAGATGAAAATTCATACCGGAGACCGTCAGACAGTCAGAATAGGTTTTATGTAGGTTTTGACACTTATATTATAGATGTATGTAATGTATGACCATGGAACATCTGGTAAAATTGGGGTAGGGCTATAACCTGAGAATAACACCAACCAGGACAACCCTCTGAAAAGTGGGTTGGTCTTAGGCTCAAATATGGTCGTATACCTGCAAGAATATGGTATGTTATTTTGTCAGCTTTCATGATGGTTTTTAAATAATGAATATTTCAATCATGTGGATTTGCATTGATTACATTATACCGTGTATCATTTACGGCTTCGGATCAAGAGGTCCGGGGTTCGAATCCCGCCAAGGGCACGGCAACTTTGTCTGCAGTAGAGAACAGTTCTACACGCAGTAAGGTTTGGGTGCAATGCTTCACTGAATCTCAGTTAGACTAGGACAGATTATGGATAAGATGAAAGCAAGAGGCATTTTTTAGAAGGATTTGTGTAGTACCACCCATGGTTCGCTAGTTCCAGCCGATGCTTGCAGGTTTCACCGCAATGCATAGCCACATGGCGTTGCAGGCTTTCTCCCTGCCATAATACCAGCAGCCATGATATAAGTGAAATACTCTAGAAAGCGGCGTTAAACCCCAACTCACCTCACCTCACTGTGTATAATTTATACTGTTCAATAGTATATTACATTTCATTGGCAGATATACATTGCAGACAAGTAGTTTTTGGTGTAAATATGTACATCAGTGTAAATAATCGTGCCCATCAAATGATAAGTTATCCCCCTTTGGAAACTTGGGATGAATATTAAGAATTTCTGACTTGCAGAAATTCTGTGATAGCGAGCTGGCACAAACAAATTCTCATTTGTATTCTGTATTGGTTTAGAGGTTTTTCTCTTTTCTAGAACTTCCAATATCCTTATTGCTATGTAGGTTTTACTCATTTCTAGAACTTCAAATATCCTTATTTCTGTATAAGTTTTACTCATTTCTAGAACTTCCAATATCCTTATTTCTGTATAAGTTTTACTCATTTCTAGAACTTCCAATATCCTTATTGCTATGTAGGTTTTACTCATTTCTAGAACTTCCAATATCCTTATTTTAGTATAAGTTTTACTCATTTCTTGAACATCCAATATCCTTATTGCTATGTAGCCTAGGTTTTACTTATTTCTAGAACTTCAGTATCCTTATTGCTATATAGGTTTTACTCGTTTTTTTATCATATATTGCTATGACTATTGGTCACAAATGTACTTGATAGAGAAACATGCATTCTGTGTTTTGTAATAGAATGAGAATTATTTTCAAGATGGTGTGAAGTGATTTTTGTGTGTTTATATGAATAGTTTGTCAAATTGATTCATGAACAAATCTTTCGCAGCCGTCCAGGTATATCATGTATTGATTTTGATATATCATACATGCATGTCGCCCGTGTAAGATATATACATGTATGATTGATAAAGGTTAATTGCCCCCTTCAATTATATGCATAAAAGATTAGTTAAATATGTGGTAAACTCCATAGTGTTTCAATATATTTTGTACCACTTTATTCAGATGATGTACATATCAGAGTTACTGTTGCATCAATATTGTATTTGTTTTTTTTAGATGTGTGTTGAACAAATGATAGATGTGAAATAGCAATGATAGATCAAAAAGGTTACAGTATTTTTCCCATCCTCAGTTACCCAGGGTTTTATATATTCCATTAGAGAAATCCGTACTCAAATTACCCACCCTTGGCCGGCGTGACGAAATCAGTAATCAATGAAAATGCTCGATAGGATAAGACGGAAATGGTCAAGGGAGATAACCGGTGACAGATTGCTAACAAAATGACTGCGCCTGAAAGGTGCGTGCTTCGCAATGAAGTGATATGAATTGTCATTCGCTCGCAGGTCAAAGCTACGTTGCAGTTTGATTGGCTCACGCCGGCCAAGGGCGGATAATTTGAGTAAAGATTTCTCTGATGAAGTGTCCCAGGGGTGATATAGTAAAAGAAAAGTAAAGGAGCATATAACCCTGGGTACCCGAGGAGTTTTCCTTACTGTGATAACATTGTTAATTGTTAAATTAAGCTCTGGCCTCTCACCTGGAAATCTCGGGTTTGCATCCCACCGGAGCTTATCTCACAAACAATTCATTTACACATAAAGTGCTATATGTTGACTGAATGTGGATTTGTACCCAATGTTTACAATGTGTGCCAACTAACAAGTGCCATATATAGTTTTCTTGCCAAGATCTTTATTATTCTTGGGCTTTTTCTTGCGAGCTTCAATATTTATTTTTGGTGATTCAAACCTTTTAATTAGTGTAAATATTGTGTTGATAAGAAATGTTGAAACACGATGAAATTGATTTTCTTTGATAATCCAGAGGACATATTCTTTATTATTCCAAGCTTGGAAAGATCATGCCTCCAATGACAAATCAGATTAAAATTATGTTAAGCATTCAAGAAAGTGATTTGTATTCATTATTGGTTATTTGTTAAAATTCTTTTAAATAATAAATCATCTTGCCATGGCTGTTATGGCTTTCTAAAGATCATATCAATATCTTCAGACTTATTGATTTTTTTAAAGTTTTACTTACTTTTTCTCTTGAATTTATCACTTACTTAATTGATTATATTATTTGTTTAAATGATTGTTTATAAAATTGTTTGATATATTTTGATTATCAATGGTGTATTCACTCAAGAAAGTTTAGCAAAAGAATTTTCTAGTAACAGTGAGTGACAGATTTTCAGTGCCAACAATAAGTTCCATCACTGGCTGTTTGGTCAGTCGGTTCTCTCCGGTGGGCAGAGTTGAAACTCTCTAGCTGATTGAGCTTTCGAGTTGCTTATTGCTGTTGCAAGTTATTGTTCAGTTTGGTTCAGTTCAGTTTCTGGTTGAAAACTAACTAACTAAAAAATTTTCATTGTTAATGACCAGTTATGGCACTGTTTTGGGCATTTTTTTATCCCTTACAGCAGGTGTCCCTAGGACACTGCCTTGTTTGGAAAGTACTTCCTCCTATTGTTCCCCAATAGTCTTTTTGAAAAAAAAAAGGGGGGGGGGGGGGGGGGGATTTGGCCTAGATAACGGTAAATCGGGCTGGTTAGCCAATTCGGTTATTCCCCAAGGGATCACCCATCCTCAGCCCTCGGCGCGGGAGGTCACGTGATCTGGTAAGTGTGACACCTTTCTTGGATTGAGTAGAGCACTTTTAGGGGTATTTTAGTGTACAGACAGAATCCACATCCTAGGTCTTCTTTGGGAGTCTGCCTTATGCTATATGTACCCCAAGGAGGATCCCTTCTGAAAAAGAATCGAACCAACCTGCAGAGGTTGCAGATTCTTTGAAGGGATCCTCCTTTGGGTACGATTGATAAGTGGTGAGAATAGAGTTACGTCCCTTGGTTTGCACTGGGATGGGGCTCTACACAGGGTGGTCACACGTTCGGAAAACACTTATTTTGTGTTTTTTTAACTTATTTTTACTGTTATTTTTAAAAATTAAGCTACAATCTGTCATCAAGTTAAAAATAAGGATTTTTATGCTATATGTACCCCAAGGAGGATCCCTTCAAAGAATCTGCAACCTCTGCAGGTTGGTTCGAATTTTACTTATTTATTTGTGGTGTTGATTTATGTTTCCTTTCTTGTTTTCTTTCAGGTTTGAGGTGCACTTGCTACCGTCTGTCAGTTCAGTAGTCTGGCAAACTGAGAAATGAAGTTGTATGAAGATATATGGTTTTGCTGGAAACCATGGATTTACTGAATGTATCCTCTGACCATAAAGAATGTTTGCTGTATATTTTAAAGTTGGCTTTTTACGTAAAACCATACATAGTTTCTGCTTGCTCCTGTTCACATTGACTTGAATATTGTATTTATAATGTACACAAATGTAGAAGAATGGAACCAAACATATTAAGTGAATGCTGTGTATATACTATAAATCTTTGATAATGATATGTAATGTGTTGTGGAGCTATTCATAACATGACTGACACTTTTAACCAGGGATGCAGATATAGGTCTATTTGCCGGACATGTCCCGATTGTGAATCCAGTTAAAAGTTTTAATTAATTTATAGTCCAATGTCTCTAAAAGATAAACTTTTAAGCAGTGTTTTTAGTTATGTAGATATGGATGGACACATTTGGCTAAATGTGTAGTGTAATATCTTTTTAAAAAATACCCTTGTTATGTGTTTTTGTTGTGTTTTTGCTTGATGAGTTGTTTGTTCTTTTTTTTGCCAGTAATAGTTCTTCTACATGTTCTTGTTATACCGGTATGTTGATTATATTGAGTGAAGACTGGCTAGAGTTGTTTTTGTAGAAACTGGAGTGTTAAAACAACTTTAAACGGCTTGTTTATATACTTTTAGAGATATATCTTGTGGATAGCTTATCATACCAATTCCATCAATATAAGAGACTTTCAGATTTGAGGATTTTCATTTTTCTCTGGATTTTGTTTTTATAAGTTGATATTTGTGGAAATGAACATGTATGTTGTTTGAAAAAATAATTATCACTGGAGAAAAAACAGATCAATATATTTTGCCTTCAGTGAATGTTTAACTTTTGTAGACTGTTAGTTTGATTTCTTCAATTTAAACGTATGTATACATCATTTTGATTAATCTGAGATATGTACAAAAAGTTCATACCTAAAACTTTTGGATATTTTTATGATATGCTCAATAACATTTGATAACTAAATGATTTGTATAGATGTTATGTACAGAAATTAACATTGTGTAAACATGATTTTATATCAAACTTATTCATTCATGCAGTTATGTACATAATTTCCTGAATAACTGAATTGTATAATATTGAACATTGTCATTTTGTAGAGATTCAAAACTTGAGAAAAATAATGTACCGGTAATAAATTGTGCCTCGAGTTTTCAAAAGAGACATTCATAAATATTAACTTTTCTAAACAAATTATTTACATCTGCACTTCTTGGATCTTCACTTGTGTAAATATAAATATGAATCTTCTTTCTTTTGTGCATATTGTTTTACTTTTCACATCTGTAAATATGAATATGAATCTTCTTTCTTTTGTGCATATTGTTTTACTTTTCACATGTGTAAATATGTAAATGATTCTTTCTTTTGTGCATATTGTTTTACTTTTCACATGTGTAAATATGTAAATGATTCTTTCTTTTGTGCATATTGTTTTACTTTTCACATGTGTAAATATGTAAATGATTCTTTCTTTTGTGCATATTGTTTTACATTTCACATGTGTAAATATGAAAATGATTCTTTCTTTTGTGCATAATTTGTTTTATATCTCACATGTGTAAATATGAATATGATTCAATCTTCTTTCTCTTGTACATGTTGTTTCCTATTTCAAATGTTAATATGGCTTTGAGGGCTTCATTACTGGACAACTCAAGTTAGTGACCCTTGTAAATGTATGTTTACTGTAGTTCTGTTAAGACTAAGTATATGTGACAAACAGGAAATGATACAATAATCGGTCATCCTGAAAGTCTTCCATATAAATAAAGGCTTTAACATTTCTTGTATGGATTTTTACATTCAATGTAATATATTGGCTATTGTTTAAAAACAAAATCATTGAAAAGATTTTTAGTTGAAAATATACTATACATATACTATTGTAAAACAATTGCAGCATCAATCATTTTTTGGTTTGTGAAAAAGATTCTTTTGTAGTTTGTTTTGTAATACCCCGGTTTTCATAAGTAAAGGCTCAAACATTTCTTGTATGGATTTTTACATTCAATGTAATATATTGGCTATTGTTTAAAAACAAAATCATTGAAAAGATCTTTAGTTGAAAATATACTATACATATACTATTGTAAAACAATTGCAGCATCAATCATTCTTCGGTTTGTGAAAAAGATTCTTTTGTAGTTTGTTTTGTAATACCCCTGTTTTCATAAGTAAAGGCTCAAACATTTCTTGTATGTATTTTTACATTAAATTTAATATATTGGCTATTGTTTTAAAACAAAATCATTGAATATTGTTTTAGTTGAGATTATACTACTTTTGTAAAACAATTAGAGCATCAATCATTAAAAAAAGATTCTTTTGTAGTTTGTTTCGTAATTAACCCCAGTGTTGTGTTGTTTAAATAAGGTAAATTTTCAAGCACTTAGTTTCTTCTTTCCCTGCATATATTGCAAATCAGATGATTTGCAACTGTGTACAATAAAAAAAAGTCTTTAATACGTTTCTAAGAGAAATTTGTAAATGTAATTGTTTACTGTTTTGTAAACTGATTATCCTTCTTTAGGATAATCAGAAAGGTACATTTATATTTTGATTATTTCTTGTGTAAATCATTTTAATCATGAAACAATACTAAATTTTATGCTACTCATTATAGAGAAACCTCCAACTTGAAATGGATATGTTTAATAAATAGTGTTTTGTGCTATTGAATTGATATACTATTTGCTAGGGTGTGGTTTTAAATCAGATTCTGAAAGGTTTGTATTGTTGGCTTTTGCATGTAAAACTTTGTTGATGCAACTAAAGTGATTTAACAGGTTACATCTGAAACTTCTTTAAACATTGCATCGTCTTCGTGAAGAAATTGTATATCTGTCATTCTCAAGCTTTCATAAAGATAACATTTTTCTCTATTTTTTTATATTCTGCTTTTCATATTTCATATTGTGTAAATTTGTCATTTTGAGAGGCAGTGTCAAATATTAAACCAAAGTAGTTAAATGTTTACTTTTAAAGAAGTGAATGCTATAAAGCAAAGGATAAACAAATCATTGCCAGAAATTTTCAGAAAAGTACAATTCTTCTCTTTTGTTCATAGATTGTTGTAAATATAGTATGTAGCATATCTTAACATGTTGGAGGCACCTTAGATATCTGGAAACAGCATAAATAATAAGAGTTCGCTGTGATAAGATCAAGAACCATTTATTTTGTATTTTTTTATGAAATATATATGTTTGTGTATATGTTGTATGTTAAATCTGTTTGGAGAGACATGTTATCTTCAAAAAGTAGATTTTTTAAAAAACAAATTCTTTCAGTTATAAAGGTACAAAGTTTATTTGTTTGTATATATTGTTTATGGTTTGAAAATATGTTGTGGAGAGAGGTATTTGATATGTTAAAAAGGATTTTTTTAAAAGACATTCATAGTTTGGGAAAAATACAGTTTTACAGATTTGTTTTAAAAACCATACAGTGTAAACCAAATGACTGATCAATCATAACAGATTTTTAGTTATGTTTGTAACTGTTTCCCCATATGTATATATTGTAATCAAATATTATTTGAAATAAAATGTATAAATTTAGAGAGATGAATAAAATCAAGAAAATTCAAATTTGTAATTGCTTAACAAAAGGGAACAATGTTTCCTTATTTTTGTTAAAAGAAGTATGTAGAAATTCTTAACCAAATTTATTGTACTGTGCTACTTGTAAATATGTACATATTTCCTTTTTTGCATATATTGGTTTTCATGCGTGTGTAATTATGCAAATACATCATTTATTGTATTCTTGCTTTGAAAACTATTCATAAACCAAATAATTGATCAATACTTTAAAATTTACATGTTTGTTTTGATTTACTTTTCAAGAAAAATCAGTATAGTGGTACTTGTTTGACAAATGTGGACAATGTTTACTTAATTGTGTTTTAAAGAACTATCAGTAGATTGTTCAGAGATACTTGTGTATATAAACATAGTTGTTCATGTGTCTATTGGTTCGCGTATAAGCCTTACATTTAAAAATATGTCATTTATTGTTTACAAATTGTGTACTTATCAGAGTTTGTTGAGTTTTATTATTTGTAAATACCATTGCTTATTGATACATTGTTCTTTATAATGTTCTGAAGAAACTTATGAAGCTTGATTTTCATTTTCTTCAAGACACAGTGTAGAAGTTGGATAGAGGGACACACTATTGATTTACAACTTCTATATTTCACACATGCAATAAGTTGTTAATAGTACCTAACCAGTTTGAAAAAGTAAAAGTATATAAATACATTCTATATTCATATATGTTTCTCCATGTAACAGGTTTTTATCACTTGCTTGATAACTTCATTTACACTTTCTTGTATATCCTTAATAGTACTTAATCACTTGGTACATCTACTTATGTAAAAGTATATAAACACAACCTTATATATACTGACATGTTTCATTCACTTCAGTATTATTGTCTGATGAAGGGGTTCGGAAGACCCACGAAACGTCACTAAAATGTGTATCATCAACGAAATTGTTTGTTCATGTTTTGACGGTACCTCCCCCCTTTCCCTAGTATTTTTGCTGTGTTCAAAAGGAACTTGACTACTGGTACTGTAAACTTTATTCATCAGATAATACATAAATTATTCTCAACTTTAATAATTTACAAATTTTTTGTTATAAAAAATTGTTTACCTTTGATACATAATTGAATGCTTAGAATGTAAATTGTGTACTGATAGTTTTGCTTTATCAGATTCGTCACAAAATTTCTCAACATCATTTGTCACCATCCATGCAATCCAAACACTGGATTCGAAAGTGTAAAGCATTGAGGGCTTACATTTTATTGATTGTTTCTTAATTTTGCTTGTTAGGCAGTGAGAATCATCATGAATAAAAGACACATGATGAAATATGGACCAAATATTTCTAATGTATATATGGCTGTATATAATTCAATCATATGCATACCTATACATTTTCCTACTCTTGCCTATGTTAAACACACAAACATGCATATCGTGACATATGATAAACAACAATGCTTAAGGAGAAATGTTCAATATAATTATTAATATTACCGTATTCTCCAGGCAGGCAAACAAACATCTTGAAAACATGGGGGTGGACTTTTAGACAGGAGAGACCCCAACTCAGATGAAAATTCATACCGGAGACCGTCAGACAGTCAGAATAGGTTTTATGTAGGTTTTGACACTTATATTATAGATGTATGTAATGTATGACCATGGAACATCTGGTAAAATTGGGGTAGGGCTATAACCTGAGAATAACACCAACCAGGACAACCCTCTGAAAAGTGGGTTGGTCTTAGGCTCAAATATGGTCGTATACCTGCAAGAATATGGTATGTTATTTTGTCAGCTTTCATGATGGTTTTTAAATAATGAATATTTCAATCATGTGGATTTGCATTGATTACATTATACCGTGTATCATTTACGGCTTCGGATCAAGAGGTCCGGGGTTCGAATCCCGCCAAGGGCACGGCAACTTTGTCTGCAGTAGAGAACAGTTCTACACGCAGTAAGGTTTGGGTGCAATGCTTCACTGAATCTCAGTTAGACTAGGACAGATTATGGATAAGATGAAAGCAAGAGGCATTTTTTAGAAGGATTTGTGTAGTACCACCCATGGTTCGCTAGTTCCAGCCGATGCTTGCAGGTTTCACCGCAATGCATAGCCACATGGCGTTGCAGGCTTTCTCCCTGCCATAATACCAGCAGCCATGATATAAGTGAAATACTCTAGAAAGCGGCGTTAAACCCCAACTCACCTCACCTCACTGTGTATAATTTATACTGTTCAATAGTATATTACATTTCATTGGCAGATATACATTGCAGACAAGTAGTTTTTGGTGTAAATATGTACATCAGTGTAAATAATCGTGCCCATCAAATGATAAGTTATCCCCCTTTGGAAACTTGGGATGAATATTAAGAATTTCTGACTTGCAGAAATTCTGTGATAGCGAGCTGGCACAAACAAATTCTCATTTGTATTCTGTATTGGTTTAGAGGTTTTTCTCTTTTCTAGAACTTCCAATATCCTTATTGCTATGTAGGTTTTACTCATTTCTAGAACTTCAAATATCCTTATTTCTGTATAAGTTTTACTCATTTCTAGAACTTCCAATATCCTTATTTCTGTATAAGTTTTACTCATTTCTAGAACTTCCAATATCCTTATTGCTATGTAGGTTTTACTCATTTCTAGAACTTCCAATATCCTTATTTTAGTATAAGTTTTACTCATTTCTTGAACATCCAATATCCTTATTGCTATGTAGCCTAGGTTTTACTTATTTCTAGAACTTCAGTATCCTTATTGCTATATAGGTTTTACTCGTTTTTTTATCATATATTGCTATGACTATTGGTCACAAATGTACTTGATAGAGAAACATGCATTCTGTGTTTTGTAATAGAATGAGAATTATTTTCAAGATGGTGTGAAGTGATTTTTGTGTGTTTATATGAATAGTTTGTCAAATTGATTCATGAACAAATCTTTCGCAGCCGTCCAGGTATATCATGTATTGATTTTGATATATCATACATGCATGTCGCCCGTGTAAGATATATACATGTATGATTGATAAAGGTTAATTGCCCCCTTCAATTATATGCATAAAAGATTAGTTAAATATGTGGTAAACTCCATAGTGTTTCAATATATTTTGTACCACTTTATTCAGATGATGTACATATCAGAGTTACTGTTGCATCAATATTGTATTTGTTTTTTTTAGATGTGTGTTGAACAAATGATAGATGTGAAATAGCAATGATAGATCAAAAAGGTTACAGTATTTTTCCCATCCTCAGTTACCCAGGGTTTTATATATTCCATTAGAGAAATCCGTACTCAAATTACCCACCCTTGGCCGGCGTGACGAAATCAGTAATCAATGAAAATGCTCGATAGGATAAGACGGAAATGGTCAAGGGAGATAACCGGTGACAGATTGCTAACAAAATGACTGCGCCTGAAAGGTGCGTGCTTCGCAATGAAGTGATATGAATTGTCATTCGCTCGCAGGTCAAAGCTACGTTGCAGTTTGATTGGCTCACGCCGGCCAAGGGCGGATAATTTGAGTAAAGATTTCTCTGATGAAGTGTCCCAGGGGTGATATAGTAAAAGAAAAGTAAAGGAGCATATAACCCTGGGTACCCGAGGAGTTTTCCTTACTGTGATAACATTGTTAATTGTTAAATTAAGCTCTGGCCTCTCACCTGGAAATCTCGGGTTTGCATCCCACCGGAGCTTATCTCACAAACAATTCATTTACACATAAAGTGCTATATGTTGACTGAATGTGGATTTGTACCCAATGTTTACAATGTGTGCCAACTAACAAGTGCCATATATAGTTTTCTTGCCAAGATCTTTATTATTCTTGGGCTTTTTCTTGCGAGCTTCAATATTTATTTTTGGTGATTCAAACCTTTTAATTAGTGTAAATATTGTGTTGATAAGAAATGTTGAAACACGATGAAATTGATTTTCTTTGATAATCCAGAGGACATATTCTTTATTATTCCAAGCTTGGAAAGATCATGCCTCCAATGACAAATCAGATTAAAATTATGTTAAGCATTCAAGAAAGTGATTTGTATTCATTATTGGTTATTTGTTAAAATTCTTTTAAATAATAAATCATCTTGCCATGGCTGTTATGGCTTTCTAAAGATCATATCAATATCTTCAGACTTATTGATTTTTTTAAAGTTTTACTTACTTTTTCTCTTGAATTTATCACTTACTTAATTGATTATATTATTTGTTTAAATGATTGTTTATAAAATTGTTTGATATATTTTGATTATCAATGGTGTATTCACTCAAGAAAGTTTAGCAAAAGAATTTTCTAGTAACAGTGAGTGACAGATTTTCAGTGCCAACAATAAGTTCCATCACTGGCTAATTTAAGCTTTACTGCATTTCATTAACTTTACTGTGCTGTCCAAGCAGGACTCTATGGAGTTCAGGTGCAACACGCTGCTTTGCTAACACAGAAAAGTTAGTGAAATGCAGCAAGGCTAGAATCAGCCAGTGATGAAGACTGGTGCGAGTTATGACTTTTAGGGGAGTTTTGACACAAAGCATACTGTCAGTTTTGTTCAAAGGTGTCTAGCGCCAGATAATCCTTGTATTACATTTGTATTTCATATGCTGGGTACAAAGGAAACCTGTTAAATAACAAAGTGTAACTTGCAGGGACATGCCCATTTGTATTTCACATAATTTATGTTAAAGAAACTTGTGAATGTTGCTAAACCTTTTGATTGAACATATTTACTTCATTGAAATAATTTATGTTGTGATCTTAAATTTATTTTCCTTTTAAAAATAAATTATTTGCACCATTAAATATGTTGGGTTCGTTTTTTAGCTCATCAGGCCTGAAAGGCCCGATGGGCTTATGGCATGGCATGGCGTCCGGCAGACAACTTAGCTAATGGGGATTCTAAATTGTAGATTTCGTGACCCCATGACCCCAAATGGGGTCACAGGGGTCACATCCTTAAAAACCTATTTATCTTCTTCTCCAGTTCGAAAAGGTCTAGAGAGCTGAAAAGTTGTGTGCAGACTCCTTGGCCAATGGGGATTCTAAATTGTAGATTTCTTGACCCCATGACCCCAAATGGAGTCACATCCTTAAAAACCTATTTATCTTCTTCTCCAGTTCCAAAAGGTGTAGAGAGCTGAAAAGTTGTGTGCAGACTCCCTGGCCAATTGGGATTCTAAATGGTAACCCTGTGGTGCCCCAAATAAGGGCCTCAAGCCATGACCTAAAAATCTATTTCAGTCTTCATCATTAAACAATATAAACCCTGATGAGCTACAGAGCCCATGGCTCTATTTTTTGACAATGTGTTTGATTTATAGAGAATATTGATTGGCTACCTGAATTGCGCTCGAACACGCGAGTCTACGGACTGTTATCAGACGGTTTGGATATGAGTTCGTATCCCGGTAGATGCACTATTTTGCAATTTTTTATTCCACGGAAAACCGTCGATTTTAATCAGACTGAATATTCTGCTTATTTCCTTCAAACACAAACATTTGTCCTGTGGATGCACAATCTATCCCCTAAAAAGCAATGGAAATGCAACATAAGAGTAATTTACTAAAGATCAGCTCGCATAATGTAGATCTGCATTTTATATAAGATGGTCATTGATCAGTTTGAAAGTTTATGACATGATGATCTGGTGACAATGAAGCGAGGTGAGATGAGGTTTAACGCCGCTTTCAAGAGTATTTCACATATATCACGGCTGATAGTATTATTGCAGGGAGAAAACCTGAAACACTATGGTGGCTATGCATTGTTGTGAAACCTGCAGGCATCGGGTAGAACTAACAACCAATGGGTGGTAGCATTGCACTCAAACCTTACTGCATGTAGAACAGTTCTCTACTGCAGACAAAGTTGCCGTGCCCTTGGCGGGATTCGAACCCCGGACCTCTTGATCCGAAGCCGTAAATTATACACGGTATAATGTAATCAAAGCAAATCCACATGAATGAAATATTCATTAGTTAAAAACCATCATGAAAGCTGTCAAAATAACGTACCATATTCTTGCGGGTACCACTGCGCTATCCCGCCCCCAAATATTAAAGGTACATCCATTGTGTTGCTGGGGGTCACATATTTCAACGTTATAAATGGCGTTACTTTATCGAGAAGTACTGACTGTTATCAAAAACTACCATTTTGAAGATAGTCGACTCAGTATATTGACGATATGCAGGTAAAAGAAGTGATATCTGATCGAAAACCGGACAATGCGCCGCGATTGACGCGTGCCAATGAGTCATACGTAATTTTGGAATCTTATTTAGAACAGACAAAATGACAAATTTGGGTTTTGATGATGAATAGGTCATATAACTACTGTGCATGTAAATTGGTTGTGCAGTTTCGGTTTCTGCATATGCATAATGATGTTTACTCGATTTTAATTGAAAACTAGTAATTATGATACATTTGGCAATTGGGGTAAATTTATTTGTACTGTAAACAGCACATGTGGCATGTTGGAACATATCAAAGCCAAATTAAATTTTATGAATCACAATTGATGCACCTTTAAAAGTCTGAAATATGGATAAAACAACAGAATATATAATATATTATAATATAATATATATAAATATTCATCAGTTTATTTCTTTGTTAGTTAATTCTTAACTTAACAATTATATTCAAAAATAAAAAGCATTACTTCAGATGAATTTAAAAGCAGTTATAAATTTTATACAATAAACCTTTTTATCTGTCTATGTAGCAACAACATGTCTGACAACCAATATGGGTAGCAGGATGCTTTGAATATTATAATCTGAAATATTGACAAAACAACATAATAGGTGGCAAATATTCATCAGTTTATTTCTTAATGTCTGTTAATTTTTAATTACACCGTAATATTCAAAAGATAAAAGCATTACTTTAGATGCATTTTAAAAGCATTTATATAATTTATATACAAAAAAGCTCTTTATCTGTCTATATAGCAACAAAACTTCTTACAACCAATAGCATGTTTTCTTTTTTAAAAAAGCATACAGGGGGAACAGGATTTATATGCACAATACAGTACATGAATACAATTGGATTTCCAGTAAATCTCTACCAGTAGGATTTAGGATCAAATCAGTGGTGTCTCAGCCTTGTTGTAAGATAACACTTCTGACACTATGTCAGAGGCAAGCTCTTAAGTTGCGTGAGTTGAGTTTAACGTTGCTTTCAAGAGTATTTCACTTACATCGCGGCTGCTAGTTTCATGGCAGGATGAAAGCCCGCAATGCAATGTGGCTATGCCTTGCGGTGAAACCTGTGAGCATCGGCTGGAACTAGCGGACAATGGGTGGTACTACGCTGAAATTCAGTGTATCATTGCACCAAAACCTTACTGCGTGTAGAACAGTTCTCTACTGCAGACAAAGTTGCCATGCCCCTGGCGGGACTCCAACCCCGGACCTCTTGATCAGAAGCCGAACGTGCTAACCTGTTACCACTGCGCTATCCCGCCTCTGCAAGCTCTTAAAATTGTATGAATATTTGCAGGCGATAATAAGCATAAAGTATCCTTTATGATGAAAAAGTTTAAGTTGAAAATAAATTTAAAGCTTTTGAGAATGAACTGCAGAACTGCAGCACAGAAACAAAAATCTTTGATTGTATACCAATTTTTGTTTTTGTTGATATATAATGTGAATTAAAAAGTTTTATGCTTGATTGTTTTAATCGCATTGATTGATCAAATTGGAATGACTAAACACTGGAATAATTCAATCGTTTAAGCATGACACATTGAGATTCTGTTCCATAGCCATGTTTTACACATTTAATATTGTGAATTAATATGAAGGGGAAAATCAGCATAACTTGGGAAATTTCACCTATTGGTAAGCTAGGCTACATTTGTATGCATCATGACAATATTTTTCTTTGCATATTAATCTATTATTGCTCTATTCATATGAAAACACTTTAGTAGACTTCATTCTAGTTCTATTTTATTTTGTTTTAAAATTTCATCACATTTTATTGTGAAAGTCATGAAAAAGGGATGAGTAAGGGTTTTAACGCTTTCAAGATTATGTCACTTGTAATATGGCTACTAATATTATGGCAGGGAGAAAGCCTGCAACATACAGCTATACACTGCGGAGAAACCTGCAAGTAACGGCTGGAACTAGTGAACCTTGGGTGGTACTGCGCTGAAATTTAGTGAAGCATTGCACCCAAAACTTGCATGTAGAAAACTTTCCACAGCAAAGATGACTTTATATTTCACAACTTGATAAACACAAGCGCACATTTGTTGAAAAATAAAACAATGCGAACTGAAGCCATTCATTGGCGCTGTGAGTCGGGAAAACTTTGCTACAGCATAACAGCAACTTGTTTATTAGTTTTATTACATTTATGTGTTACTATGTGAATACTCTATCGGCGTATGTCTTTAGTTATCAAAAAGTTGAAAAATTGGGTATAATATAGTGTGTTTTCATTTCACGTAATGCAAAATATCCAATATGGCGACAGAACCCTACCTTTAAGATTGTTAGTGAGGGATTCTGACCTTCAGTAGTGGATCATATTTGGTTCAGGTTTCTACCGCTATATAAGGCTCATGAATGACATCAAATAAATTTTAAATTTAAATTTTAAAATAAATTGAATATTTTACAAGATAAAATAAAATATTGAATTTAATCAAATTTTTCAGTTTAATTTGAGAAGACAAATTCATATCCAGAAACCTTTCAGTCAGACGGAATGAGCATGGTAGAGGCAGCCGCAGTAGTCGCTGTGAATTCTCAGTTGACTCCGGAAATGCACATGATCACCTTCTGTGATTCAGACATTTTTTGCTGATTTTACCCGAACTAAACATACAGCAACATGCCGATTAGCAAATGCAAAAGTATTTAAAGAGTAATCAAGGGAAATAACTCATACATGAATAAAGCTGCAACCCGCCAAAAATTATTTTACCTACACTAAAATACCACTACAAGTGATATTTTGAGGAAAGGTTGTTTGAAATAATTTCTTTATGTCTAGAAAAGAATATTTTATACAGAAGTTTAATAACGAATGAGATGGGTTTGGAGAAAAAAGACTTGTAAAATGAATTTGTGCATGCATTGAGTATTTTACATTCTGAAATACAGAGATCATGAATATTGAAATATTGCAATCAAATTTCATATTTCTTTAACCATTTGGCAAAATAGGATTGTCATTATGAGAACAGATAAGGTTAGAACTATAGTTCACAACATACATAAAGTACATGTATAAATAAACTTTTACTTTGAAGCAAAGATGTATTAAATATTTGTAAACATTCATTCATGATTGTCAAGGATTGTCTCCGACAGAGTTATGAACATAATAACACAAAAGTTGTTGATGTAATTAAAGACAAGTATTTTTTGGTTAAATTACTTAATTTGAAGTTGAAGAGGTTTCACAATAAAGATCTGGATAAGTGAACATGTGTTTTCTGTCTACAGGTACATGGAATAACAGGTAAAAGATATTGAAAATAAATATTCAAGAGTTGATAATAAAGCTGAAATTGATAATGGTGTAAAATGTAAGTCAATGTGATGCTAATGCATTGTGCAGAAAATCAAGTATCAGATTTAATGTCTTATGAAATTCATTCGTATCGCTGAGGATGAAGTGAAGTGTGTTTATTAATTTTAAAATGAGTTTATTGTCAACATTGGTTTGTGTCTTAAACGTCCGAAAACAAATCACTCTAAGTTACTGGATTTAGCAATACAGTAATTAACCTAAAAAGCGTCACAGAAAACTCAATCAATCAATCAAAAGCTGAATACATTTCTGACAGCACTCAAATTTGAATTTCGTACCAGAAACTGAGTTATCTGCCAATTAATATGGTCCTTTTTGAAAAGTGATAAGTTTTTTGGCTTCATGTTTAAAGGGATATTAATGTTTTTTCTCTTGTAATAAATTGTCATTACTGCGTAAATTTCATACCCTTGATTTCAAGTGAAAATAAACATGTTTAGGGTAAAGATATGTAAAAATGTATTTATTGTCAGATGAACCGTCATGATTATCAATATTATGATATATCATCACAGCTCAAATCTTCCTCTCTTAGTACTCATATCTACAATTCCCAACCCGCTTACATGATATCATGTTCCCAATAATAACATCTAAACGATAAATGTCAGTAATATAATAATCCTAAATTGGTCCCATATTGTGAGCATGTATTCATTATGTAAAACAACAGGTACTTCTAAAAGGCGCTGTAGCAGGTTTTTTGCATGTTATGTTTTCTCAAGGTCGCCATTTATTATTTAATTTTATACAAGATATGGGTACGTTAATCTCATCACACGACCTGATAAGCCCAATTCATAGAAAATGGTTATCCGTATTCGATGAAAATGGTGCGACATATAAAGCGATAGTGGTGTGAGCACTTCAGTGTGAGAGGTAGATTTGTAGGTCTCATGGGAATTTGAGATTTCAGACAGCAAGATGGTTGACCATTCCATCATTGTACCATATTTAAACTCTACTCTGAGTGTTTAGGTATTGTTACATCAGTCAGATCACTTGAATTACCTTCAAACGGCCATTTTAATGTGAACACATTAAAATGCCTGCTTGATGGGAAATGGGCTTGCATGGCTTAACTGAACCATCTACATCCGTTTTAGAACTCTTTTACTGATTCAGAAGTATTATTTAGCCATTAGTTACACTTATTTATATTTTTGTGCTACAGCGCCTTCAAAATGACATCAATGAATTTAAATATGGTAAAAAATCAACAAGGATAAGTGCAACTCATGGATGGAAAATTATCTAGATTCAAGTTTTCAAATAAGAGGCAAAAATGTCAAACTATAAATAACTGGACAAAATGTTGACGTAAACAGTGTTTGACTTCTTATAGCACTCAAAATGAATGGCATGGACATTAGGTTTGCGTTTTCATTTTGAGACAGAAAAAAAAGATAAAAGCACTTTTGTTTACGTTAATCTTTTAAATAATAACCTACTCATGTAAATTAAAAGCAAATTAGAGGTTTTCGGGATGACTGAAGTAGGTTATCGGAAAGAAATGACAGCTTAAATAGGTAGATCCCGAACTTTTTAAAGGTTGGGGAAGTTCACTTATTGAAAAGGGGGGTTCCCCTTTAGGGTCCATCAAATTTAGATGCAAAAGTTTTTGACTGGGAGGTTCCAAACTCCTGATCACCCCTCTGGATCTGCCACAACATTCCTGCAACTTACCAAGGATTCGTTGCAAGAATTAAAAAGTCTACCCAGAATAACTTAAAGGGGCAGTAGCATGTTTTAGCAAATTTTATTTTTTATGTTTATGTCATTTATATTTAGGGGGTAACACATCTTATTACACAAACCAATTATCCATAGCGGTAATAACGGCGTTGCGTATACAGTAAAAATTGCATGGCGGCTATTTTATTGTGAACTCATTTTATTATTTCGATTAACAAAAACGATTCCCATGGCTTTACGGAACCATGAACTCTCATTTTTTAACTTGATTTTCGGAAGAGAGAAGGGTGTTTTACTATTGGTGACATTATTTTTCAAATACATTTCATCGACTTATTTCAGTGAAAAAACGTGCTACTGCCCCTTTAAAATGTCTTGTGTATTTTCACATGCTTTTCTGCATGGATTTGAAATACAAAGCTATTAAAAGGAATGCAATTACTAGAAGGAATCAATAACATGAAAGAAAACTAAACAATTCATTCCAAGTCAGTTAAAAAGTTCTATTTAACCATAAACCCGCGGTAAACGTTTAGTATGAAACGATCATGGATGAGATCAACTTGACTCGGCAACAAACTCCGAGAACATCAAACCAGTTGTGGAGATAGCATCACCAAGACCCACCGTTTTCAATGGATTCTTGCATACTAAAACTGGACTGAACACAAAACTTACGCCATCCCTTGTAAACGACATGACAGGAGTAGAAGGGTTAAAATCCCTCTCTACGTCTCCAGTAAAAAGCTTATATTGGAGAGGAATTTTAATATCCACCACATCTGGGGAGAGATTCGATGTATTGCAGGCCTGAATTCCTGCTATTCTTGTTCCTGCTGCTAAGGATGACTCGAGATTCCTCCAATGATCTCCCACCGTTGCAATTATGTGGTAAGTTAATGAATGGAAGTGGACCCTGGTAAACCGGGAGTTGGAGTTTTGTTTGGAATGGCCGTATGTTTTCAACATCCAGAGTAGGATGTCTGAGATCTTGTGGATTTCTGGTTGTCCCTGCTGGTGGTCGGTGTCCAAGGAATGAGGTCCACCGCCGGCGCGTGAAGCGAAAATCAACTCCTGCTCGTTGAGCCCTAGTGAGTCTACGTTCTTCAGTACCTGTCAAAACAAGAAGCATGGCAGTCGGTTATCATATGCAGTGTCATCTTCCTATGCAAGGCATAACTCGCGCCAGTCTCCAACTGGCTAATTTAGGATTAGCCAGTTGGAGACTGGCGCGGGTTATGCCTTGCATGGGAAGATGATGCAGTGTTTAAAATGAGGTCCATTAATTAAGGATGTCCGCTCCTTCCTGTTGAACTTCAAAAATGAAATATGATTAAGTAATGATTTGTTCTCATCTTTATTTACATCATGATATTCTACATCATCTACATATTTTTAAAAAACAAATGAAATAAATGTGACCTTAGAACCTCTAAAAAGTGCTTAAACAGCATAAATGGCCTAAATTTGACTAAAAAGGGGGGTTTTCAGGTACATTTTGTGTCAAAGAATTAAAAAAAAACACACTACCATATATATATTTTTTTATCGATTTCGGTAGGGTTACATGAACTTTGTAACATATCAAAAAAGGCAAAAAAGTTTAATACTAGAAATGTAGTATTTTAAAGTTTTTAGCAGTTTTTTTCTCATTTTCCCATATACTCCCATGTTAAAATTGTACTTCACCCCACTATCTTACAGGCGTCATATCTCGAAAAAACTCACACTACCCCCTATTTTTTAATGCTGATTTTCCTATCATATACTTTGATCTTTTAAAAAATATAAGTTAGAAAAAAAGTTTAATACTATAAATTTGAGGAGCGAACATCCTTAAATGTCAGGAATCTGGTTATTTTGACGTCCATGCTTGCAACTTTTTTAGCTTATTTCTTTTGACAAAATAACGTTTTTGGGCTGCCTACTTTGCAATCTTATTTCAAACAGAGATTATTACCTGAGGCAGAGTGATATGGCTTTCGTGAAATGAGTATGAAGTTATGTTTTGCCTGAGCGAGAGCGAGGTCATACAAAAATTTGCACGAGATTTGTAAAGTCATATGACACACTGCCTCGGGTAATAATTTCTTTACACAATATATTCCATCAGATTTGCGTAAAAATAGTCAGGAAACAGCCTACTTCTCTTGTGGCGGCAAACTACAGTGATGTCACGATCAATTGTCTTATGACATCACAGATGACGAAATATGAACAGTCGCGCTCAAACAATTGTTGCTAGGCAATCTATGCACATGTGCTCATATTGTAAATATTAACTAGGTTATTTTCAACCATATGGGTACTAAGCTGTCTTATGGTTCTTTCCTTGCTATTAGGATGTCACGATACAGGTACCTCACGATACGATACGTATCACGATACTGAGGTCACGATTCGATACATATCAGGATACAGTAAATGCAACATTCTTGCGGAGAGATACCATCTCAGGATCTCAATACAACATTTCTAATAAGATAGTGAACAACAGTTAAAACAAATACAAGCTAACTTGATCATGAATCTCATATTTTAATAGTTTTCCAACTTGAACATGAACAAAAAGTCAGAACTCTATCAATTTCCAGAACTGAATTTCTGAAATAAATAATAATGGAAAGTTTGATTTTTTTTATTGGATCAAGAAACACTAAAAAATTTATTGATATACACTAAATCGTGATTTATTTTACTGTATCGTGTATCGTATCGTGAACTGAACCACGGCGATACACCGGTGCATCGGTGTATCGTGACGTTCCTACTTGCTATTGTAGCAAACATTCCATGTCACATTCACAGATACCCCTATTTGCTTCAAGAATACATCTGATTTTACTTGCCTCGTATACACCACTAAGTTGAGGTATTGCAATATAGAAATTTCCCAATAGAAAGCCTTTCATGATATTAAATACTATAAATAGTGGGTTGTCCAGTGGTATAGTGTATTTTCTGGACAATGAAGTAAGTTATACTGGGAGTTCTGGATCACAGCAAAATACAGGGTATTTTGGTTATTATAGATAAAAGCAAAACACAGGGTAATTTGCCCATTATAACAGCAAAATACTGGGTATTTAGAGGTGGTATAGAACTCCCAGTATAACCTACTAAACCATTCCTCAAATAGGAGTAGGTAACAACTACACCGGAGGAGATGGGCTAGGATTTGTAGCTAGTGTGTTGACTGTTTTCATTCAGTGTTGTGAACTTATCAGACCAAGTGAGACTCCTGGGAAGAGAGTGTGTTTATATAGTGTTGAGGCCCGGTTCTCAAATAATTTACACCCGAAAAAATCTCAACTTACCATACTGAGTGAGTGAGTGAGTTATTGTTTAACGCCGCTTCGGCAGTATTGCAGCCATTAGCGGCAAGACAACTTACCATACTGAGAATATCCTTCACAAAGCTTCTTGTAGCCATGCTAGCGAACTCAAGATGAACTGGCAATGTTGGAGGTATTTCATGGAGCCGTGACGATAAATAACCAACTTTTTCTTCAAAGAAGTCTTCAGACTGTCCATCAAGTAGATGCAATCCAGAAAGGAGAACCAACTGAGGTTTAAACTTGTGTATACTGTCAAAGAAAGTTCCGAGCATCGTCAGTCTGGAGTTGGAGTAGTCGTAGCTAGAGATGAACCGGGTTGCTACGGGGGCTGTAGCTGTCCCCCATGTCTCTCCCACCTTGTACTCCATTATGAGGTGAAACTCGTCCTTACTGATGTGGCTTAATTCCGGAATAAACAAACTCGACGGCATCATCTTCTGAAGGATTGGACCGACAGGCCCGACAAACTGAATCTGGAATTATATAGAATATAGTTCATTACTGTTAAAATTAACCTAAAAACAGGAACATCATTTCGGAAACTGATATGAAAGAAAGATTCTATGACCAATTAGTGTACAAAGCATGTAAATCATTATGTGCGGTCAGACTTGTGGTTTTGAAATAAATAAACAAGCTCTTTCAGAGTTTGTTAGTGAGAGAGGCCTTTGATGCTTTTATCAGACCAACCACTTTCTGAGAAGAAGTCGTTTTAAGGAATATGCCTGCCATGCTCATATTTGAGAGGGGGGTCGGGACCAAATGAACAAACTTTAAGGTACAAGGTATCTCCCCTCAAAATTTCTGTATTCTCAAGATGAAGTAAAAAATATATGAAATTTGTACGACAACGCCAGATGAGCTAAAAGTTGTAAAATCATGGATCATCAATAGTAATAGTACATTATATGATTCAAATCTATGAATGATGTAACACAGCAGAGAAAAATACATTAAGTTTTCTTCTTTAAACATTTATACTTTGGAAATATGGATGCACATGTTTTCAATATTACCCCAGTGAAAAAGAAACCGGGATTCCAGCGGGATCCCAGTGTATCCCGGTGGAATCCCGGTTTTCAGACCGGGATATACTGGGAATAGGTGGGATGACCGGGATTAGTTTTCAACAACCGGGATCCTGGTTCAATCGGGAAAATATGACATTGAAATCCCGGATCAGACTGGAATTTATACTGAAATCCCGGATCAAACCGGGAATTTTATTTTTCAAACCCCTTAACAAACCGAGATTTCACTTAGAAAATTAATATTTTAAAAAGTACCTAAATTAGGATTACTATGTTATGCACAAATGGAAATCACAAACAATCTCCGGATTCTAATAAATCCCCTTTCCAACAAAGTAAAACAACCATAAATTAAAAATTTACCATAAATATTGGTTCTTAACTTTTCATCTCCCAAAACTTATGTTTACATAGAGATAAATGAATATGGGTATGTGTACTCAATGTCTCTAGTTGGCACAGACTCATCCTACTATATCCTTTTTTCTTCAAAGATCTAAAAAAAAAGTGTGGAAAGTTGAAAAAAAAAGCAAAGAATTTGTGCCTATTAGTGCAAAGGCAATATATATGTATGCCTTATGATATTGAAATATAATTCTTTTATATATATTTAAAATAAAATTGTTTCCTTTTCTACAGGCAATGTGGATTTTTTGTTTTACTATACCACTTAAACAAATATCGTTTAATGGATTATTATTTAGCACTACCATCAAAACTTGCTAAAAATACTTTCCTTTAAATGTGCATTTTATGTAAATATTTCAATTTAATTATATAGTTTCATTTGACAAGGCAATTTAAATTTGTTCTATTTCCTAATGATATTTTTAAGTTTTAAGGGATTTTATGGGTGCTTCTTCCACTCTTAAACTCAAAGCATTGCATGCAACATTTTATCAGCTAATATGATGCTCAGTCTTCAGTGCAAGGAGCTCTAGCTCCAAGCTCTTTGCAGCGTTCATTGCACCCTTTTGGGTTTACTTAAGCTACAGTGATGTTGGGAGTTTTGTAGAATAGCAGACGCCAAACGGTGGGAACCAAAACAATAATGAAGTAGATCTTAGCAATGTAATTTCTTGTCAAAAACATCATGTCTAGAGCCAGAGAGGCTCCACCCTCAGGTATAGTAATGCTTAAACTCTTATTTGATCTTCTTATCAGCCCATGTTGTCTGTTTTAATGTGTAAAGTACTGGACAAGTGTTAGTTCATGCATAAAATAATGTAAACTCTACTATCATGTTGAGTAAGTTTCCCTGACATTGTGTCACTTAGTAAGAGTTTATTTGAGTTATATTTCAGTATTTTCCAGTTGCAAGTAGCATATATTCAAGTAAAATTCATGTCTGCTACTCATATTTTCCCGTTTGAATCAAATTACTTGTGTCATGATCACTGGTCAAACAATCTCAGAGTAAGTAATTCTAAGCAGAGTAACCAAGTGTAAAATAATTATTAATTAATTAGTTTGCTGATAGTGTTTACTCTGTATAATGATTTGTAACTACATGCTATTGAATTAATAACAGAACAGTAACTGTTAACAAAGTGTGTTTTCTGTTTGTTGCAGAACATGACTGTTTCCCGCCTTTTAATCCCGGCGGGATCCCGACAAATCCCGCTTTTTTATCCCGGCGGGATCCCGCTGGGATCCTGACAAATCCCGCTTTTTTATCCCGGCGGGATCCCACCGGAATCCTGCTGGGATCCCGACAAATCCCGCTTTTTTATCCCGGCGGGATCCCACCGGAATCCCACCGGAATCCCACCGGGATCCCACCGGAATCCCACTGGGATCCCACTGGGATCCCACCGGGATCCCGATAAATCCCGCTTTTTTCTCCCGGCGGGATCCCACCGGAATCCCACCGGGATCCCACCGGAATCCCACTGGGATCCCACCGGGATCCCGATAAATCCCGCTTTTTTCTCCCGGCGGGATCCCACCGGAATCCCACTGGGATTCCCAGTAACTTTTTCATTGGGGTAATGTTGTCTAACATAATACAAATATCTAATACAGTTGAATTTATTATTTAACAAACAACTGTTTCATGTTCTACCTGATAAAATTTCCATTTAAAAATTATATGTTCAATACAATCATCCTCAAAGAAAAATTCGAAAAACACAACTATTACATACAGTGACAAGTATTTTGCTTGACCTATTTACATGGCAGCAAAAGAAATGCTGATCAATTCTAGATTATTATGAATTCTTCAAGTGTTGATAAACAGCTGTGACACTAGCAGAATAAATCAATGGTATTACCGCGACATCTGGAAACAGTGCTGAAGCCTTGACCGCCATCAGAGCTGCATTGCCTCCAATATATAACTGAAAAACATCAAAAAGCAAAAATAGTCATTTGCAAATTTTAGAAATTAAATCCTGAAAATTTTTCTCAGTAAAATTATTTAAAACTACATTTGATGAGGCGCTTGATGACCTGTCTAAAAATATGTATTTGGTGGGGTTAACAGCATGAGGATCCACTGAAGAATACTATGACGGAACCAGTCTGATTAAAACCGACGGTATTCCGCGGAAAAAATGTGCAAAATAGTGCATCTACCTGGATACGAACTCATATCGTTCGGAGGTTTCCACGCCAAACCGTCTGGTAACAGCCCGTAGACTCCCATGTTCTGACACAATTCAGTAAACCAATCACAAGACGTCCAACATAAGCTTTCGATGCGAGAAGCTAGGGGCAGATAACTCCAAACAGCTATCCTTTTGTCTGTTCCGCATGCTTTCAAAACAGCGACCGTTTAAAAAATTATGATGTGATTGGTCAGTTATTTGACTGAGCTTTGGCTGCGCTAAACTGGTTTGGAACACACGCCTATACGGGATTTTCTCAGACCTTGTGGGGAGGAATCTACAGAACCTGTTCGTATCACGGTAAGTATTATTTTGCAAATTTTATTCCTCGGAACAAGTTCGATTTTAATCAGACTGATGACGGAACCAACAGAAGTTGGGTAAAACTAAAGAGGAGGAGAGAGCCACCAACACACATGAAGTTAGGAGGAGGAGGGGGCGGAGGAGGAGCAGGAGAATGTGTGTAGTTACATGTTACATCAGACTGATGAAGGGGGTCTAACCCAGGGATGCAGAAATCCGTCTATTTGCCGGACATGTCCGTTTGTGAATCCAGTTTGTTCAAATGGAAAATTGAGCTGTCGGGACACTTGAAAAGTCAGTTGACCAATTGAAGAAAATCAAAGAAAAACTAAACAAACATGCCTTACAAGCTTTAGATAAAGGCAAACCACCCTGATTGTGCTTGTCATAATTATTTATTAAATTTCAAACACGTTGATCAAGTCAACAAGTCACATTTATTCATCACCCCACAAAGCACGACATCATTATCTTCAGTAAATTATAATTGTCTGCAGAAACAACACTTACCGTTTGATATTTAATTGATATAGTGTCATTTGGTGATTGAAGGATGTAACACATTTGACAACATTATTTAGGAAAAAAAAGGATTTCATTAACAACGCATTTCAAACAAATCTTGTCAAAAATTAACATCGCGAGATCTAACCTTGAAACATGCAACCACAAACATTCTCCTGCTCCTCCTTGTGTGACTAACTTCATGTGTTCTGACGGCTCTCTCCTCTTCAGTAAAATTATTTCAAATGCCCTGGTACACAATGATGACACATGTCTCTTACCTCCTTATTTTCTATAGATTCTGTCGCCTCTATAACCTGCAAGAATGGTTCGGGCTTGGAGAAACTCCTCTCTGCCGCTGAGCCCTTCTTGAAGTAGTACGAGAACGTCTGCTGTAGATCCTCTAGGGAGTTCAGAATCTGATGGTCTTTAGATTCCCCCGCAGGTAACCCTAGTTTCCTCAACAGCGGAACACCCGGCAAGATGATGTCAACATTGGAATTGATTCTGTTCAGACATAATAGTTTTTATCAAATACTTGCGAAGGATTCTGTTTGAAAAGGATTACAAATCTACAATAATGAAACAATAGTTTGTTATTTGATCATTACAATTTAACCTGTGGATGTTTGGATTCAATTTGACTAAATAGATATTTGTGAATTAATTTAAAGAGTTATAATATGTCAGTAAGTTAAACACTTCAAAACTAGTTTCATATAGTTAAAAGCATGGCTGACAATTACATAACATTTAATTTTTAAACCGGTTAGAAATATGCCTTTTACTGCTTCAGATCGCACAAGAATTATACAATGATTACTATTGAATTTGAATATTAAATAATGTAACGTTTGTTCCTATTGAATTTGAATATTAAATAATGTAACGTTTGTTCCTAGAATTTGCCGCCGCGAGTTTCATATTGAACTACCATGGTATTGGTCTGTTTTCAAGAAAATGATGTCACTGGGTAATTTTGAGCCAATCAGGTATTTTTGTTTCTTTACTGCTGAACTACAGGAACATGGAGTCATGGGGTCCCTCAACTTCTGTTGTGTAACATAAACTACAATGTCTGTTACGGTATAATTCTGAATAATTCTCAAGCACAAAGTTACAAATATATTGGCTTTGCATACTCATTTTAGCGGATGTGGGATTTCAAGCAATTTTATAATTATTTTATTTTAAACAATTTTTCATCAAAACTGTGGCCTGGCAAATGGCTAGTGTAGAATTTTAAGCTTTGAAAATGAAAATATTTTAAAATACCCAACTGATTTTTGTAACCAATAATGAATTGACTTTAGAATGATATTGAAAGATATAAAGATATCATTATGATCCTAAATTTCAAACAGCCATGGGGTGTTGACCTCGTAAGTCGTTACAAAACCTTTTCTTAGCCTTAGCTGCATAAAAAAGTTAAATGTTTCTCGGTTACATTTTTTGAATGACAATATAAAACTGTCATGCTCACAAATAAAAGTGATACGCCGATTCCTGGGAAACATTTCCTTTTTTTAGTTATTTAATATTTATTGACTAATTATTGTAATAGAGGTTTCATCGTGTTGATTGCATTTTACTTCTCATCATTCATTTTCAGCAATACGTACATATATATACACCCCTGTGCAGAATACATGTAAGAACTTTAAAGGTGCATCCAGTGTGTTTTATAAAATTTTATTTGACTTTAATATGTTCCAACACACCATATGTGCTGTTTACAATACACATAAAATCACTCAGCTTGCACATTCATCCCACAGGAACTCGACATTGTAAGTAAAACATAGGTAAAACGTAGGTAAAACAAACCTACCCCCTATATAACATACAGTAAAGGAGCAAGGGCAGCCATGTTGCCGATCTAAGGGCCCATTCAACAATGGGTCAAAAGTAACGCTAAGAATTGGTGAACGCACTTACTTATCAATTATACATTTCTCCGCAAAACCCGACTGATCTCCAACATATGTCACCCCTGCGATAACTTAAATAGCTCTCAAAACTCGAAATTTGACCACACAAACATCTCCCGTGAACATTAGTTACCTACGTTTTACTTATGTTTCACTTACGATATCGAGTTCCTGTGATTCATCCCCAATCTCCAAATATATCATAATTACTTGTTTCCAATTAAAATCGAGTAACATAATTATGCATCATGTGCAGAAACCGAAAGTGCACATCCTATTTACATGAACAGTAGTTAAATGACCTATAAAACATTATCAACCCAAATTTGTTATTTTGTCTGGTTTAAATAAGATTCCAAAATTACTTTGGACTCATTGGCCCGCGCCACACACGGTGCATTGTCCGGTTTTCGATCAGAAATCGACACTTTTACCTTCATATCCTCGATATACCAAGTCGAGTATCATCAAAATGGTATGTTTCGGTAACAGTTGGTACTTCTCAAAAAGTAAGACAATTTATAACGTTTGCCATATTTGACCCCCAACAACAGATCAGATGTAATTCATAGAACACCTCCATAAAAAAAAACAGTTTAAAAACATGTTCTTACCCGACAGAAATTCTTTCAAACTTTCTCATGGGTTCCTTTATTTGTTTACTCCAAACATCAATCACAGTTCTCTCAATTCCATTTAATACTTCTTCAGATTCCCCATTCCAAAGCAGAAAGAGATAAGCAATAACAAAAGCTGACACCCCAGCAATCAGTGACTTGGTGATCATAGTTGTCAAGATATTGGCATCAGTCCCTACAGTATAAGTTGAGGGTGACCGGTTTTAGTTGCTGCCTCTCTTCGTCCTGTCAGCGGCTGACAACACAACACTGACATAACCCGGAAATGAAAACCGGGATTTAAACCATCACTTCACAACGTTGTTCTCAGCTAATGACATGTGCATCAAATGATCTTAACTGTTTCATTCAATTTAGTGCAGTAACGTCAAGCTATCTACAAACAACGTGTTCACTGATGCATGTCGCTTTCAACTTAGATGACTTGCACTCGCCGACTCGGCTCCTGCACTCGGCAACGTGCTGAAAGTGCAAGTGCAAGTCTGAGTGAGGGATCGTTTTGAATATTTGAAAGATGTTTTTGCTTTTGATTTTGAAGATGTTATACTTTGACACGTATATTACTCCAAATTGAATGAGAAAGGGGGATATGTTGAAAGATTAATCAACAAAAGTTGAAGCTGACGTTTATCTTTCGGACAATCTTGAAACTGAAGTGAGTCGTGTCACAAATGAGTGTTGACTGGACTCCCGCTCTATTTTCTCCGCAAATATTGAAGCGCATGTCCGTCTTAGAACCAGTTTTATGAGTAACCGGAAGTGAATATTCCAAATAATACAAAATGGCTGACGACGTGTTAGAACTTCAAGTTTGGAAAGGAGATTGGGGTCTTCCTTCCGTCGATCCAAACTGTCTCGCTGTTCTTGTACGTGTTATGATTCCATTCATCAATTTACAGAGAATTTATTTCTAACGATCGAATTAACCTGAAAGGGCAAATGTGATTGTGAATTTATAACTTCAATGACATTTTGACAATGACCCTTGACAGTAGACGATGTAATGCTCGCCGTGACTATCTCCGGTAAACCTCCGTTCCCACGACGAGGTGCCGTCCTATCTAAAAAGCGGGACTTTCTCAAATGAAGCGCTTATTTATTCTTATGCACAAAAACGAATAAAATCCAAACCGTTCACGACGATAATTTAACTAGGAGATTTTGATCATGACGCTAACGAGCCATATATCGTCGCGTCACATAACTTCGATCGTCACATAACTTCGATCGGCCATTTTGGATGGTAATCCACGCGATAAAAAACGAGATTTGACGTCACAGGCAGCTTTGATGTTTTGTTGACAGTGCCGTCGATCACCTGAAGCACAAAATGCTTCGCATCAAGTTATCAAATGTAAGTAAATGCTATTACTTGTCAAACAACTTGTTTAAGGCGTGTGTTCACTAATGCTTCTTTTTCATTGTTAATAAAACGCAAATATAAATTTAATACGTCACAGAAAAAAATTAGGAATTCTGTCGTCTGCTATGTTTGGATCCCTCGTACAAAAGTCACATGACTGAATAAGTGACGTCACGTTCAAAAAAAAAATCTATGGAATCTTCAAAGGGCCATTTCTTATATAAATCATACTTTATTTTGAAAGTTTAATGAAATTCGTTGTGAGGAACTAGAGTTTGTTTTTCTTATGTTTATAGGTTTTGACTGATGGGAAAACACCAAGAAGAGGGAAGTACAGGAAATATTCCTTTGATGCCCTAGATAAAGCCTATGATGCTATAACTTCAGGGATGTCTATTAGAAAAGCTTCAGCCAAATTTTCTATTCCCTTTGCTACGTTGCATGACAGAATAAGCGGGAAGGTTTCTGTTGAATGTATCACGACCGGCCGGGATCCAGTGTTATCAATGGAAGAAGAAAAGCAACTTGTTGACCACATCAAGGCGATGTCCAACTTTGGATATGGATATACGAGAGCAGAGGTGACAGCCATTGCTACAGATTTAGCCGTATGTCTTGGGAAAAAAAGTAAAGACGACCCCGGTTTTTCACTGCAGTGGTTTTATGGCTTTCTCAAACGTTGGCCTGATTTGTCTGTAAGACGACCTCGTTCTCTTGAAATTCAGAGGGCTCGTGCTACGTCTGAGGAAACAGTAAATAAATACTTCAATGAACTTGACAACGTTTTCACAAAGTATAATTTGAAAAATGATCCTCAACGCATCTACAATATTGATGAAAAGGGACTGGTTGAAAATCACACCCCTCCTTCTGTTGTTACTTCAAGTCAAGGAACTCCAGTCTCTGTGACGACATCACGTTCTTCTACAACTACAGTGATAGGATGTGGTAATGCAGCTGGTTCATCTATACCACCATTTTTTATCTTCAAAGGAAAAAGAATGAGGGATGAACTTCTGGAAGGATCCACCCCCGGGACAGCAGGTACTGTGAGTGATTCAGGATGGTCGAATTCGGAGATATTTCAATATTATCTACAGGAACATTTCCTCAAGTACTCTGTTGCCGCGTCTGCCGACGCTCCCCTCTTGATATTGTATGATGGCCACAAGTCTCATGTCTCTGTACCGTTGATCACCTGGGCAAGACAACATCATATCATATTGTTTGTTCTCCCGGCACATACTTCTCACGTGCTACAGCCAATGGATGTTGGATGTTTCGGACCCTTTTCCCGTATTTACAATAACATGCGTCACAAGTATATGAGGGAAAATGCTACAAGTTCCGTCAACAAACATTCAGTTTGTCAACTAGGATGTAGAGCGTATAACCTGTCGCTAACGCCGTCGAACTTACAGTCATCTTTTCGAAAATGCGGCATTTACCCATACAATGCGTCCGTTGCGTGTGATATGAATTTTTCACCATCTTCAGTTTTCAAGCCTGCTGAAACAAGTTTGGATCAATGTGCCGTGGATATGGTTGTTGAAAACCCTTCCGAACCTATTGCTGAAAAATCAGATGTCGCAGAATTTTTCAAGGAAAAATCGTCTGTACTTGTCAACAAATCTGTTCCTACAAAGAAGAGAAAAGTTTTGAGTGCTGTCGTTGGAGGGAAAGCTATCACTGAAGATGATATCTTGGAAAAGATTTGTTCTCATCAAGCAGAAAACTCAGCACCACAGAAAAGAAAAGAATATTCAAAGAAAAGTAAATCTACAAAAACAATTCCAGTGCGTAAAAATGCGTCACCAAAGCCCAGCACCTCTGGAATATCGCGCCCAGTTCGTCACGATAATGACACTGACAGTTTCGACTCGTATGACAGTGATGATGTTATCAGTGACGAAGAATTATGCTGTAAATGTAAGAAGCAAGTTCCTGATGAAGTTCGAAGAAGCGTATCATTAATCATCACAACTTGGGCTCAATGCACTCATCCGACATGTCAGCACTGGACACATTTACGTTTCTGTACTCCAGTTCGTGTTGTACGCAGACATTCAGAGTTTTGGTGCCCTTGTCACAATGAACCAGAAGAATAATTCAACTTATGACATGAAATTTTGTAAATAAGTTCCTTTTTAAAATATCTGCTGAATTTTGTGAATTGACTATGTACGATAAAGAAACTGAATGAAATGACATTCGGAATGACTGTGTGTGAACTTCAAATTATCCGTTCCGAATGCGCTACAGCCTGACGAATCATCTGATCGAACTTATGTGACGTAACCTCCTCGGTCGCTTCTGTTGACACTGAGAGTGAAGCCATGCCGCGACTGTGATAATTGATGGAATACAGTGTGATTTGGATATTTCAAACTTTATTAAACGTCATTGAAGGTAAGACATGTAAAACAAACTTTGAAACGATACTTTTGTTAAATTTTGGCATGAATGCTTAGGTGATCGAAGTTACGTGACGCGAGGATACTGCATCAAATGTTTCAAGCGATCCCAGTTTGTTTGTTTGAAACGTCCGCCATTTGCAAAGTTAGTTTGCGCATGCGCACTGCAGATTCTACGATCAGCTGGACGTCGCTGCAATTTTTGACAGGCAAATTAAAAGTTACAAAGTCTAATCTACTAGCCTATGGTATATTTATAATAATAATAATAATAGTGCATATTTATAAAGCGCACATATCCACGCTCGAAAGCATGCTCAAAGCGCTAAACATATAATGCTTATAAATAATGATAATAATGATGCACATTTGAATGTGCTCACTTCACACAAACAGCAATAACAAATCAATGTGTACAATATTGTTGCAATTGAAGGAGTCCGTGTTGAATATATTTATAAAGTTGAAAGATATTTTAAATGGAAATTAATGCAATTTTATTAGCTAAGTGAAGCGCAATGAACTGTTGACAAAGGTGAAAAATAAATAATTAAAAAATAATTTCAGTCAGTAGGCCTACAGCAATGAATTAATTAGTATTTAGTTTTAGGCCCCATATTTTATAATATATTGCATATTCTACTTTATTCAAGTAACCCAGTCTACTGTTTAAATGTACAATAATCTTCTAAATATTGAGCAATCAATTTTGAACAAATATCAAGTTTGCATGGGCTTTCACTTCATTAAATATGACTATCATTTCCAAAATAAAATTAAATATTTAAATTAATGTGCATGCACATTTTTGTAGTGTTAATTTTTTTTATTGAAATACCGCATTGAAGTTTTGACTTGCTTTCAGTATTAAGATACTGTAATCTGTTAATTATATAATTTACATAAAATATAGGCCTACCAGTCAACACCAGCTATATATGTGTCTGTAGTTTGAGAATAAAAAATTAGTGTCCGGGCTTACAGTCAATTGTGATTCAAATTCATGGTTTTCAAAGTGTCCTGAAAATATAAATGTTGATTAAAAATATTTGTTCATTCAGCTTCTGAAAATGTTATGTTATGCAATGTTTTTCCCTCAGAGTTTATTCACTTGAATCAGGGAGTCTTGTGTTACAGGCTGTTGCTTGGATGGAGCTGCTTCATACTTTCATCTTCTCCACAGTTTCATGATGTATCAATCCCAGATATAAGAACATCTGAGTTACAATCAGTCAGACGAAAAGCAGACCAACTACATGATTTTGTGTTTAATGTCACGGCACAGACATCTTCCCTTTCTTCTAGTGTATATGTACACCCATTTCCAAGAACTTCACATTTAATTTAACTTAGTGCCCTAATAAATTTCAAGAATGTTGTGTGTACCATGTTTTCTTTTTATGATGTTATGGCCATCAATATTCAATTTGAAATACAGGTAAGTTTAGGATAAGTAAATCTTACTTTAAGTATCCTTGAAGCTGGTGACAGCATTTGCAGAATGAATAAGCAAAAGAAATCAAATGAAACACAATTTTTCAGGAAATGATATCCACAATACATGTGATTTAATTCCATTTTATTTTCACAATTGTATTGTTTATTATTTTAATTATAGCAAGTTGCAATGTGAAAACTATTTGGCAGTTTAATATATGTAAATTGGTGGAGAAAATACAAACCAAACACAAAGACATTTTAGCATAAGTTTACAAATCAATGAAAGATAAGTGTATACTGTATATGAGCAATGTATTGATAATTGTAACAAAAGCACACCTTACATGCATGTATCTGTTGATAACTGAGTTTATGGATGAATGTAAACAAAATTATTTCTAATTAATTAATTCTAATCTATTATAAAAAATTATTTAAAAAGTTCAACAATAATGGTTAATAATATGTCATGGTAATGTATAAATTTAATTATTGTCTTTGGTAATGTAATGTCACTCTCTTTCCACAATGTTTACTCCTTAGGATGATGTAAAAAGAATTGCCTTTTGGGTAATAAAGTGTTATCTTATCCTACATTGAGTTTAACTAGCCTTCTGTAATAATATACACTTATGATAAATATTGTTATATAAAAATCAAATTAAGTTCTAAATAATAATCTTCAGTGTTTTCTTCACTTAATCTGGAAAAAACAGTACTCAATGACAATTGACATTTTGATAGGATTATGGTCACATATAATTCCTATCAAATACCACATGATAACTTTAATTATTCCATATAATAATTTCTGGGTTTGTTGAGGATCAAGGAGCATTGTGTTGACACAGTGTCATTATACAAAAAGCACATGTTGAGTTTGGGTCAATTTGACATCTCATATCTCGTAGTTTATGGGGTGCCAAATGGGACTTTAATCGCTATTTAGTAAGCTTACTAAATCGGTACCATTTAGTAAGCTTACTAAATCGAATTAGTAAGCTTACTAATTCGAATTAGTAAGCTTACTAAATCGAATTAGTAAGCTTACTAATTCGAATTAATAAGCTTACTAATTCTTTGCCTGAATTAGTAAGCTTACTAAATGAATTAGTAAGCTTACTAAATAGCGATTAAAGTCCCATTTGGCACCCCATAGTAGTTTTCTCTACAACTGGCAACTGTCACTGCTTGAACAATTGTAATTGAATCGATGTTTCCTTTATTATTACAAAGATTTAGTTTTCAAAATGGATTCTTACTGTCTCCAGTCTTGAAAATCGAAATTATTAGCCAAAGAGTGCGAGATTTGTTTTCCTTGAGAGGTCAAGTCATGATTGCAGTGTTCTTTCCGGTTCGGTGCGCATGCGCAATTGATGAAAAAACAAACGAAATCGTAAACTTACACCTTCTGGAAAATTACTAATTAAAACATAATTTTGACACCGAGAGCTTTGATTTAATTAAAATCAACAATTTATTTGATGAAGAACACGTGGGTAAATTTTCGTGTGTGAATTTGTAGTATTTCTTGTAGTAATTTATAGCCAAAGGCCGATTAGGATCCTTGTCGGGCCCGTTTTTCAAATCGTCGATTTCGGCAAACTATTGGAAAAATAAAGCAAATAATAAAAAATACACTGACTGGATGATTAGATTTCATAATTTTACATTGGTATATGACAATAATTTGATCGGGAAACTCCTATTATTTCTTTATTTCGACTTTGAAAATTTCGGAGGAAAATTTCCACTTTTTTCAATGCGAGGCTCCTCGTCTCGGTAACTGCGGAGCGTAGCCCAGCGTAGGGGAGCATGGCCGAGGCGAGCACGATCGTCTACCTTGACAGTAGCTTATGCAAGAAAATGAGAAAGAACTATTTTTTTAACTAAAAAAAATATAAAAAATATTTATTACCAAATCCATTCTCATAAAAATACAAAACTGAAATATGCTGTGTTGCTTAGATTCGTACAATGTCATGTCCGTCTCATTAAAATCGACCCTGTTCAGAGGAAATAAATCTGCAAAATAGTGCATCTACAGGGATACAAACTGGTTCTATATATTCCTCACCACAAGGTCTGATGACACCCCACAAAAGGCCCATGTTCTGTCACAAGTGCAGCCAAAACCCAGTCTTTAGCTGGCTATGCAATCACTTTACAGTTTTTAAACGACCGGCTATTGGAATGCATTCGTTAAAACGTTCTGAATGTGACGGTAACAGATGAAAGGACAACTTTCCACAGGAAGGTGAAAACACATTGAGATCAACTCTTCCCGTTTTTTTTAACTTGCCTTCATGGATAGCAGAAGCCGTGAAACAAAGCAGCCACATCTATTGTGATTACGATTGAAGCCCCTCACCAGCTACTTACATACAGCCAATGAAATCGCATTTTACATTCGGTACCAATTCAAATGGTGATATGCTCGATAACTTATAGAGGCTATACAAGTCATTGTGATGGGGGTTGAAGCAGAGCACTTGAGAAAGTTGGCTGAATACTTGTAAAGATTTAGAAAAGATTTGTGTCCGTTTAGTAGGTGGCAAAGTATCGTTGCAAATGCGACACAGGAAGTTCACTTTGCAAGCTGTCTTCTGATTGGCCTATCCGATTAGCCTGCAGTATGCTAAAATCTTAGAACAGAAAATGAGAGGATTGAAGTCTAGGATGGAGAGAGAGAAGAGTTGGAAATGTTTTCGTTACGCCAAAAGGATGGCTATTTGGAGTTACTTGCCCCTAGCTTCGCACACTGTTGCTGGTCTTGTGATTTACTGACTGAATTGTGTCAGAACATGCCAGAATACAGGCCTATACCAGACTGTTTGGAGAGGAAACTTCTGAACGATATGATTTTGTATCCCTGTAGATGTACTATTTTGCAATTATTATTCCTCGGGGAAACGGTTGATTTTAATCAGACTGAATGTCATAAGTGTCACTATCATTTATCATGTTGTCCCAACAGAACAAGGCAGGATAATAAACAAATGAAAATAGACCATCTTATTGTACGAGGGGCGTTCAATAAAGATTCCCCTGACCAACTTCTCTTTACCAGAAGAAGTAGAAATTTCACATGTGATATGTAGCATGCCTCCATAGCGAATCTGCACACAAATGAGACGATCAGCGATTATAAATACACGGGGACGCGAAATGAAAGACGCGAAGTGTAGCTCAGACGGAAGCGCAGACCTGCTGCTATAAAATACTTCCTCACCCACCCTATTCTCCTGACCTTGCATCATCTGATTTCTTCCTCTTCCCCTTCCCAAACATGAAGTCATTTTTTAAAGGCCCTCGTTTCCCTGATGATGAAACCCTCATTAATGAGATCAAGTCCTGGCTTTTGACAAGATCTGATGCCTTTTACAAGAAAGGCCTAGAGGGCTGCATCAAGCGATGGGAGAAATGTGTCACACTGTGTGGTGCCTATGTAGAGAAAGACTAATAATTGTACCAAGAGTCGTTTCTTTCAGTAAAGTAGAAGTCTATCAGGGGAAATGTTTATTGAACGCCCCTTGTATATATACTTACTACCGGTATGCACTTACCTTGTAAACAAACAACTATTACTCATTGACATATTAGTTAAAGAGTTCTATCGCTGACTGTCCGCCATCTTGTTTTCTTGCAGTACATGAAATAAAAACATGCTGTATTTTCCCTATTTTGAAAGAATAATTACAAAGTAACAAATAATTTATCATTAAACTAATCAACAATGTCTTTTTGTGCCATACGTAGCAAACCTTTCTACACTTGTAGCACTGATGAATAGCTGTACTTCTCATTGTTTTTATTTTCAATGAATATGCGCTAGCCTTTATCAAATTTTCAACAATAAAGTCATAAAAATATTATCTTTGGTGCTATGTTTCACCTGGATTGTGCAATAAGCATTTTTTAATAATGTGTAAACAGGAATGTCCTCTCGAATTTCGCTTCTAGAAAGAAGAAAAATCCCAATACTATAGAACCCTCTAAAATTATACTGACCAAGAAATGAAGACTATGGCTTTACTGTAAGGCCCCTGCCAAAATTTAAATTTCATTAGTTCTTTATTTCAATACAATTTGATCTTTATTGGGTTATATTTCAGGCCTACTGTAGATTCTCTGGAGTGCCAGTACGTGTGAGGAAAACAGGAAACACATTCAGATCTCCTTCAGGTAACAATGACTCTTCCATTTGCATAATTTGAATGTTAAACTGTGAATCTATATTAAACAATATTCACATCAATTTATGATAAATGATCCAAATAAAATTTCGATTAAATTACAATACACCTTGTGGGTTGAATCTGGCTTTTTTTTTTTTAGTAATATTCATAATTTTCTGAGATTACTCTTTTACATTAACAAGAAGTGTAATACTGTCTATGATGTAATATTAAGTGACCCTAGTGTTAAGTTAAAACAATATTCAAAAATTTAGAAATTCCTTCGAATTAGAAAGGTGTAATTTTGGTTTGTCATTAATCTTTTTTTAAAGCAATTATAACAAGACACATGTTTTCTAATATATATAACATTCTTAATATTTTTTACATACTTATCAGGTTTGAAAAACCAACATTGCCCAACGCTTCCCCCTGAAGCGTTCCTCAACATATATCACACAGAATTAAAAAGGGACGCTACCCGGTATAGGTGGCGCTCGTGCCACGTGACATCGGTGACGTCATCATTCCCTTATTTGTTGAGCGAGCATACGGTCACGCGTGTGTTCTTCTCTCGACTATTTCGCTACTTTATAGGCTTTCTAAGTCTTCCTAGTTCCTCAAATCTTCAGAGGGGGCGGGATAGCGCAGTGGTTAGCGCGTTCGGCTTCGGATCAAGAGGTCCGTGGTTCGATTCCCGCCAGGGGCACGGCAACTTTGTCTGCAGTAGAGAACTGTTCTACACGCAGTAAGGTTTGGGTGCAATGCTACACTGAATTTCAGTGCAGTACCACCCATGGTTCGCTAGTTCCAGTCGATGCTCGCAGGTTTCACCGCAATGCATAGCCACATGGCGTTGCGGGCTTTCTCCCTGCCATAATACTAGCAGCCGCGATATAAGTGAAATACTCTTGAAAGCGGCGTTAAACCCTAACTCACCTCACCTCACCTCAAATCTTCAGAGTTATTGTAATAAGTACCTTTCTGTCCTTTCCTGACCAACTGCTGAACTAAATATCGCCAATTAGTTGAGTTTTGGGTCGGGTTTGGAGTTGTCAGGTTTGTGCATTTCTCGCCTTGCCAGGCTGCCTGTCTTGCTCGGGCTGCACGTGCTAGTCGAGCGGGTCGTGCACGTGTATATTGCTTGACTGACTGTCGGTTGGTCTCTCGCCTCTCGGTTGGCGTAGGCTCTCGCTAGCCTTCGCTTTCACCTTGGTTCGCTCACCTGGTGGGTTAGTGAACAGGGTGGGGGTACGCCCTCCGCTGTGCGAGCATGCGCGTGTGAACGAGCACTCGCCAAGCGGGTGAACGAGCACTCACCTAGTGTGAGCTCGCTAGCGAGGCGTACATTCGCCTAGCGTGTGTTCGCTAGCGAGTGAGTGTCTCCTCACCTGTGTTTGTACAGGCGTACGTTCGCTAAGCGTGAACTCATTAGCGAGTGAGTGGTTACTCACCGGCCCGCGCGTGTCAGGTTTTAGTGCCTGTCAGGTGACGAGGGTGTTTGTACAGGCGTACATTCGCTAAGTGTGTTCACGTTAGTGAGTGAGGGTATACTCACTTGTGTTCGCGTGTCAGGTGATTAAGTGTTAAGTGTACAGTCACACTCGTTAAGCGTGGACTCGCCTGTGAACAGGTTCATTCATTGCCGTCTCGGGTTAGTGAATTGAGTTACGTTTTGGGGTTCACTTTTTGTCTCACTCACGCGCTTTCGTTGACGATCTTATCAGTGAGTGATGGCTCCGCCTGGACCTTTCGCGGCTTTTTGCTGCCGATGCGGGACCCGCAAGTCGGCACTTAACGACCCTCACTCAGTGTGCCGTATGTGCAAGGTCATCTGTACCGTTAAAGACAGATGTGCAGAATGTGGCTCGCTCTCGACGCACGACTTCGCGCGCTATGTTACGACCATACGGAAGAGTGAGAGAGACTCTGCCGCCTCTAGGAAGAGGAAGGTGGATCCTTCCCCCTCTAGGGACTCTCTGACTAGGTCGTCTCTCTCTTCAGGTCATCGTGACCTGTCGGGACGTAGCCCTTCGCCGGCTCATGTGGACCTGGTTATCCAGGAAGACGGGGGGGAGTTCGGGGAAGATTATGACGACGAGCGAGGGTTCGCGTCTAGTCCCACGGGGGTCAGGTCGACTGTCTCGCGCAGGTCACGTTCTCCTGTCCGCTCCTCTCCCCTCCGTTTTAAGAACAAGAGGGCGAGTCGCAGCCCCTCCCGTTCGCCTTCGGTCTCTCCTAAGAGGAGGAAGAGGACCAAGAGGGGGAAGAAGAAGCATAAACGCTCGGTGTCTCGGCCGCACTCTGACGATGGGCAGACAGTGTCCGCGCAGCTTCTGCTTTCCATTAAGGACACGGTGTCGGCCCTTATGGACGCGAGACTTGGGCCTCTTGAGTCGGGAGGGTCTCGTGAACCTCCCGCCCTCTCGTCAACCTCCCCCGTTCGCAGGGTGGTACGCATCGCGTCGCCTACGCTCGCCTCGACTTCTCCCGCGGGTTCCCCAGTGAGGGAGTTCATTGATACTAGCAACCCTCCTCTCATTAGGGTGCTATCAGGGGAGGATGAGGACCTCTTCGCGGAAGAGGACGAGGGGTTAGCACCTGACGCAGGTGCGAGGTTAGAGGCAATTGCAGAGTTTGCGGGGGTGGAACTAAGGGAGGTCTCTCCCGACTCGTCCGCCGCCAATCGCGCTCGTCGTGAGTCATTTTGCGAACCCACTGCCCCTCGTCCGCCTCGTAAGGCTCTACCTCCTCACAGGTTTCTGGTGTCAGCGGCACAGGACCTGCGTGAGTCTGTCAGGTCGGCCGTTCCCGGCAGACTGCTACCGCCTCCTGTCCTTTCGGACAGACAACGGGCTGCATTACCAGTGGTTGACTCTCCCATACCTCTCGCTTCCCCTATGCTGGACGCGGGTATCGGACGCGTTGCCTCTTCCGCCATTCCTCACAGAGTGGCGGACTCCTGTCTTGTGCATCTTGACAAGGAGGCACGTTCGATTCTGGGGGTTGGTAATTACCTGGCACACGCTTGTCAGGCTATGGCCACCTTTGCGAAGGAGGCGGGTATGGAGGAGGGTTCACCAGCTCTCTATCGAGGGTTTGGGGCGGTAGCCAGCGGGGTGGCTGAGGTTACCCTGTCAGCCGCTCGTATATCTGCTGGAGTGACTAACCTGCGGAGGGATGGTTTCCTCGCCAGGTCTAACCTGTCACTGGACATTAGGAAGGGGCTGAGGGCGGCGGATGGTGCCGCCAAGTTTCTGTTCGCTGGTAATATTCCTGAAGCGCTCCGACAGCGTCAGGAAGCCCAGCAGCAGGACATTACCAACAGGTTGGCCAGTGGGGAGGTCAAAAAGAAGGTTGTGACGCCTCGTAAGACCCCCGCTAAGAGCATCCCTGTTCAGTCTGCTCCTAACCGAACCGGCCAAGTTAGCTTTCGCGCAGGAGGTCGTGGCCCGAGACCCACGCCCGACACCCCCTCTCGTTTCAGCGGGAAGGGGAAGAAGGGTCATCGAGGCGGCAAGAAGTGACAGGTGGTCACCGCCGTGCCTCCCACCTCCTGTGGTCCCGCCCATAGAGGGGTCGGTGGGGGGACGACTGGCGGGGTTCGTCCCCAACTGGAGACAGCTGTCTCTAGACCCTTTTGTGTGTCAGATCTTAGAGCGGGGGTTCCGTATCCCAGTCTCCTCACCCCCTCCCCTAACCTGTTCTCCAACGGAACGGCCACTAGCTGCGGATCGGTTCACCCTCACCTTGGTACAGGTGGAGATTCTTCTCTCCAAGGAGGCGGTGGAGGAAATCCCCCTCTCAGATCTGACCCCAGGGTTCTACTCCCCGGTGTTTGTCAGACCCAAACGGGACTCGAACAAATGGCGGCTGATACACGACATGAGGGAGTTCAACACTTCCTTCCTCGTACAGCCGCCATATTTTCGACTCTTGACGATTTCATCAGTCATGCGGTCGCTGGAGCCCTCAGACAGTATGGTGTCTCTCGACCTCCAGGATGCGTACCTGCACATTCCGATCTTTGTGTCGGACCGCAAGTACCTCCGTTTCATCCTGGACGGGAGGCATTTTCAATGGAAGGTTCTACCTTTCGGGATCTCCTCCGCCCCTTGGTTGTTCACGAGAGTGACCCAGCCTATTGTTCATTATCTGCACGTCCATCAGGTGCAGTTTATGATGTATCTAGACGATGGGTTCACTCACGACCATTCGCCCTCCGCCCTCGGGGTAAACACGATTTCATTATCCAGTTGTTCAGGCGTCTGGGGTGGCTCATAAACTTAGACAAGTCGGACCTAGTCCCGGTAACTCGTCTCACGTTTCTCGGAGCCATTCTGGACTCCCGCCTGTTCAAAGCGTTCGTTCCCAGGGAGCGGATGGTCCGCACAGTCCGCACTGTCACTGCGACAATGGCAACGGGTATTAGGTCTCCTCACGTCCGCTCAGGACCTGACCGTCAGGGGCAGACTGTATCTGCGTCCCCTGCAGGTGTTCCTGAACACACACGTCAGAGAAGCTCGATGTGCTCACGCTATCAGCCTCCCGCCGGACCTCCGCCGCTTCCTAGCTTGGTGGCGAGTGGAGGATCATGTTTACTCAGGCGTTCCGCTGAGGCCGACCCCCGCATCTCTGCACCTGTTTGTGGACGCGTCCACTCAGGGATGGGGGGCTCACCTCGGTTGGGACCAGACCGCGGGGGTGTGGGCACAAGCTCAGAGGGACTGTCACATCAATGTTCTAGAGTTGGACGCAGTCCGTCGAGCGATAGACCATTGGTCAGCTCGCCTGCGAGGTCACTGCCTCTTAGTGCACACGGACAGCTCGGTGGCGGCCTGGACGATCAATCGCCAGGGGTCGACCAGGGCAAACTCGCTGCTTCAACTCGCACTCCGCCTATTCGATCTGGTGGACAGCATCGGGTTGACAATTCGTGCGGTACACATACCAGGGGCCAAGAACGTCCTCGCAGACGCTCTCTCTCGGCCAGACAGCCCTCCTCCTACGGAGTGGCAGCTGAACCCGGTGGTGTTTCAGTCTCTGTGTCTTCAGTTCGGCAGGCCTCTGATAGACCTATTTGCGACAAGGCTCAATTGCCAACTGCCGACGTATGTGTCCCCAGTTCCCGATCCGGGGGCCTGGGCTCTAGACGCTCTCTCGTTAGAGTGGGAGGGGATGGACGCTTATGCTTTTCCACCGCCGGCCATCCTCTCTCAAGTAGTAGCGAAGCTACAGTCCACTCTCACGATCCGACTCCTCCTCATAGCCCCTTGGTGGCCAGCTCGTGCCTGGTTCGTTCCTCTGCGCAGACTAGCTCTGCAGGAGCCAGTTCAGATACCCCTCCGGGGGGACCTGCTCCGGAGCAACCCAAGCGGACGTGTACACGAGAACCCGCAGGTCCTCAATCTTCACGCCTGGCTTGTATCAAAAAGGGGTTAAGGCGGAGCGGTTACTCTAAACGGGTGGCCAAAGCCATAGCAACAGCTCAACGGCCGACCACAAGGAAGCTCTATGACTACCAGTGGCGTGGCTTCGCCTCGTTCTGCGAGGAGCAGGGCTTTGAAGCGGAGGCGGCCTCACTGCACCAGATTGCCGAGTACTTGGTGTACATGAGGAACGAGAGAGGGCTCAAAGCCTCCTCGATCAATACCAATCTGGCGGCGATCATGTCGGTAGTTCGCAAACGCTCCCCGGGACTCGACATCTCGGTTCTGAAGGGCCTGGTTAAGACCTTTCGTCAGGTCGACGGTCGGCGCAAGCCTAGACCGCCTGAGTGGGATCTGGCGATAGTGCTTGGGCACTTACATTCAGATTTTTATGAACCCCTGTCGGATACCACCCTCCTTCGTCTCACTGTCAAGACAGCCTTCCTGGTCGCAATGGCCTCAGCTGCGAGGATATCAGAGCTCCACGCTCTTCACGCTGACCTTTTAAGGTTCGAGCGCCGAGACGGAGGGTCCGCAACATTGGGCCTGGCCCCAGACTTTGTCTGTAAAAACCAGGCCGCGGACGAGAGGGGAAGGACCTTTCTTATACCGTCATTAGGTCCTGAAGCCGACTCGCCAGAGGTCACGGACCTTTCCCTTTGCCCTGTCCGCGCGCTCCGCATTTATGCAGAACGGACAAGGGGCATCAGACAAGGGAGGCGTCGGCTTTTTCTGCCTCACTCACCACGGACTGTCAAGGAGCTTGACAGACGGGCTTTGGGGGTGTATCTGCGGTCAGCAGTAATCAACGCCTACAAAGCAGCTGATCTCCCTCCCCCGTCTCGCTCTAATCCCCACGAGATCAGAGCAGTATCTGCTACGATGGCTTTTCATTGCAACATCGCCGTGTCAGACATTCTGGCTGGATGTTTTTGGAAGTCGGGGTTGGTCTTTGCTGACCACTACTTACGGGAAGTGTCCACAGAGGACTTGGCAGGGGTGTCAAGGTTGGGTCCTCAGGTGTTCGCCCAGCAGCGGACCGCGGCACCTCTTTCAGTCGTACGACGGAACGCACCTTACCCCTGACGGGGGTGGGCGTATCCACGCTGTTATGTACTTGTTTTGGTATTCACTTGGTTGTGTACAATAAAACTTGTTGTTATTATACTTGTGGTTGGTTGTTTTGTTTTGCCTATGAGTGCAGTTGTTAACCCAACCGGGGTATTTGCATGACAGCAGTACCAGGATTCTTACTCTACCCCCCCTACTTAACGAGTGAGGGGCGGACACATAGAGGTTGAGTGTAGGTTTGTCTTTTTTAGGACGGCGTCGACCTCTGTACACTCAATTTAAGAATCCGCGTGAGTTCTCTTGGGCCGTACGCAGCATGGATGGTTGTCCACCTTTCATGGTTTCACACCATCCAGTGCTCCGGCGTGCCAGCCTAAGGGTAAAGCGACGCGTCTCGGTGGCGCACGTGACTCGGTTCAGCCCACCTCCTTGCTGTGGTAATCTGGGCAATGTTGGTTTTTCAAACCTGATAAGTATGTAAAAAATTTAACATTTTTGAGTAAATGTCATTTTTTATACTTACCTGGTTGAAAAACCAACGCTCGTTAGTTCCCGCCCTTCCTCCCCTCCTGGATTTGGGTTTTGTGCTCGCTTGTACTAGGGAATGATGACGTCACCGATGTCACGTGGCACGAGCGCCACCTATACCGGGTAGCGTCCCTTTTTAATTCTGTGTGATATATGTTGAGGAACGCTTCAGGGGGAAGCGTTGGGCAATGTTGGTTTTTCAACCAGGTAAGTATAAAAAATGACATTTACTCAAAAATGTTAAATTATAAGATTGAATTTTGGGTAAAAAACAAACATATACTATGCTTGGATTTGTAATGGGTGCACTAATTAGTAATTAGTGCACCCATTACAAATCCAAGCATGGATAGTAATTACATCCATGATAGTATACACACTTTGAGAATAACTTTCTTGTAAGTTTTGTTTTATTAATTTGAACAATTTATGAAACAGATATACATTTTGATTTAGTTTGTAACTCAATCTCTTTCAAGGAGAATTTCCAATGCTGAAACACAGAAAAGTTACAGAGACAAAAGTTGCGGAAATCTTCAGTTATCTGCGGAAAAAGGTATTACTAAAACATTTTTAGCTCATCATGCCTAAAAGTCCAGATAGGCTTATGGCTGGACATCTGGCGTCCGTCTTTCCATCTGAAATCTTGTTTACAGGACCTAGGCCCATTGGGTATACAGTGAGATTTGGTTACCCTAAAATGTATTTTTGTCTTCTTTATAACAACCATAAAAGCTTTAGAAATTTGAAATCTTGTTTGGAGACTTGAAACATGGTAACCATGAGGGCTAGAGATTTTATTTTTTAGGTGACCAGGCAGTGTTGTTCTTAGAGGGGGTCCTGGGTACATTTGCCCACCTTTTTGGCTAGGTGTCCCTTAAAATTTGGAGCAGTAGGATATTTTACCATTGCAAAAGGTCCCACTTGTTAAGAAATGGGCAAAATGACCCCCTCAGGAGATCACCTAGGAACAACACTGCGGTGACCCATATTAAGAGCTATGGGAAACATAAACTGTTTGAGAGGCATTCTAGAAGTTGGTGTGATGAAGAAGACAAATATTTTATGGATGATCAACTTCTTTATTAACAATAGCGACGTTTCGGTATAGATCCTTATACCGTTATCAAGCATATGGAATGGATGGTGAAACAGCAGATTATATACAGGATACATGTTGGTATGATAAAGAGATAACAAGATGAGGTAACAATGACATAAATGGTTGTACAAGTGAAGTTGTAGTAACAAGGAAACCAGAGAGTAGTAAGTTAATTAGCCAGGGGGTGGCGGATGAGAGGACAAAGGCAGGATGAGGGTACCAATTAGTGGTGTAGGTGGAAGCCAGAGTGAGTAGATTGGATTAATCATTTGTTGATTAAGCGGTTGTAAGCTGATGGGATGAAATAGCCTTGATCCCTATTCATAGAGGGCTTATGTCTAACAATATGCACGGCTTCAGCTAAACGCCGGTGAGTGTAGTCATGTTTGTTGTTTGTGAGTGTTTTGACAGAGTCCCAATGGATGTTGTGTTGTGGAAATTTGGTGATGTGTTCCGAAATGGCTGATTTGTTGTCTCCCTTGATTGTTGATGTTTTGTGTTCTTTGATGCGTGTGTTGAGCGGGCTTGATGTTTCCCCAATGTAGTTGCTGCCGCAGTCACAGCTAATGTTGTAAACAACTCCTTTAGGTTGTTGTTGTTTTTGGGCATATTTTCTACCATTAGCCTTAATGATGGTTTTGAGTGGGGTGGCCAAGGAAAAATAAGTGTCTATGCCTACTTGTTGCTTGAGTAGATGACTGATGTGATGTGATGTTTTGCCAATGTAGGGCAGTGAGATGCGAATAGGGGCAGGGGCAGGCTTGCTAGTAGTGGGTTTGGGTGGCGGGATTAGGGTGCAGTTGATGACACGGTCAACAAGTTTTGCTGGGTAGTTGTTAAGTTGAGTGAAGACATGTTAAGTTAAGTTGGGTGTAGACATGTTCTACACACACTTAGTATCCAATTAATGTTTGAGTCACTAGTCTTTTAAGATTTTTCATTGACAAGAAATCGACAGTTCCTAACTTCAGTTCTTTCAGTTACCATTTGAATTGACAGAAAATAAAATGATTTTTATTTATTTCAGAATCTTGGTTCAGACTTTGAACTCTCCAACAAACAAAGTGCAGATGTGATTGCATATTCGTCACTTTTGGAGGAGAAACTGCTGCCTGCTCTGGTGAACATAACTTTGTAATTGACATGACAACTTTGGTAACTGACGTAAGCTTTAAAGATGCATCTTTTGTGTTCCATAAAATTGCATTTGGCTTTAATACGAGCCAAAATACCATATGTGCTGATTTGAGTTCATATTATTCCACTGTACTTGGATATTCATCGCCAATCGCCAAATATAGTGTAATTATTAGTTTTCAAAATTTGAAAATCTAGAAATATCATATCTGCGCAGAAACTGAAACCTTACGTCAACCCAAATTTGTCTTTTTGCCTGTTTGAAATAAGTTTTCAAAATTACTTTTCACTAATTGACGTATGTCGATCGCGTTGCATTTTCCGGTATTCCATCAAAAATCATTACTTATAACTTTGTAATGTCATTATACAGAGTTGACAATCAACGTTTGGCATATGTGACTCCCAACAACACAATGGATGCACCTTTAATTTTGATTGATGTCACAACCACTGCATGTGATATTCTAAAACTATTTGTTTGTCGTCAACACTATCATTTCAATACTATAAGATCAAAGAGACCTTTTGAGAAGATCTACTTTTCTGTCTGAATCATAATATAAGTTATAACATTCAGTGGAGGGTGACATCATAATTTACCAGACCTGAGTTAGTGTTTATTAAATTGTGAATGAAATTCAGAGTTCCAAGTTAGCACTAGTCCAGTAGCCCATGGTTAGTGAATAAGTTGCTGGGTGAGTAAAAAATTTGATAGGTAGTCCAAAGGTTAAAAGGATCTGAGCCTGTAGATGCTTTTGGTAGCTGAAATTTAGAAAATTACCTATGCCGAATGGCTAGTGCTTTGAAATGGTTAGTTTTGACCCTTCAACTTGACTTGAACTTGAACATTTATTTCGTTCAGTGCAAACCCTGCAAATAAACTGTTCATTCTTTCGTGTCCGACAGTTGCATCTATGGTGGGTGGACGGGAAAACCTTCTCTGATTTCACACGGCCATGGTATTCTAAGATTGTCCCCTTCCCTTTGAACTTCTTCGTCCCTGGGAGGAAACAGAAGGATGCTTCACTCCGAGTGTTGTATTGTCGGGGCGGTGAACACATCACGGACAGCGAAGTGGAAGCAAAAGTCTACAAAGATGCTAAAGAATGTCTGAATCATCTGGCATACAAGCTTGACACAAATGACTTCTTCTTCGGCAAAACGTAAAGGAAATAAGTCATTTTAAACCTGCATGATCTTTTTCATAATTCTTAAATTAAATTTCAATGATAATTAGTGATGTGTAAGAATCTGATATTTCATTGAGTTTAGAAAGAGAAAATGATTTGTTTTAATGGTATTCTGATTTTAAGGGCATGTCTTGACTTATTATCAAAATCCATAATAAAAATGAATTATAAAAACGTGGGTAGAATCTTACAAATTTAGTTATTGAATAGACTCATTAACATCTGAATCAATAAGTCTGCATGGAAATGACTGATAACAAAGTAATTACAGTGGAAGACCTCTAAACAGGTACTCGTTCTGATTGAGGGGAAAATGCCACTATTGCGAGCGTGCCGGTTTAGAGATCTTTATGTGCAGAGAACTTGTTACTGTCAGGACCAAGTTGTTGTGCGGATATTGAGGGCATGCCAGATTTGAGGTCTGCTTCCACTGTATAATTAATAGCTCTTGATGATTATTGCAGCCCCTCATCGCTTGATGCCCTTGTGTTTGGCTACCTGGCTCCGATACTGAAGGCTCCACTCCCCAACAACCCCATCCAGAACCACCTCAGGGGTTGTGAGAACTTGTGCAATCTCGTCAACAAGGTGCTGCAGAGATACTTCCCGCCGGACCCAGAAGGTGAGAAGGTTAACTCTTACCCTGATGAACATGAATATTTCTCAAACTCATAGCATAAAGCATAGGCAGATTACTTGTTGAACAAGGGGGTCCATCAAATTTAAATGCAAATCCCCTGAACCCCCCTCTGGATTCGCCACTGCATAGAGATGATTGTAAGAATTGTTTGACTTATTTGATAGACAGGAATACATTCAGCAAGATTTCTAATTATTGCGTAAATGTTCCCTCCCTTGGTCGTGGTGCTAATTTCCTTGACAGCAGGAGATAAGTACAGAGTAAAAGGAGAATATATTCTAACCCCCGAAACATGTAACTCCAGAGGTTCCCAGCCTCCTGCAATCATTTTCACCCTCCTCTTCCCCTTGCTCCCCTGTGGATAACTACATGTGTTGTTGGCGGCTTTATCCTCCTTCGAGAATATATTCATAAACACATCTACCAGTATGTGTTTTCTGAATCAGATCACAGTGTAAAACTCAGTTGTCCATTCCCTTTTAGTAAGGAATTCTTGTTTGCGAAGTAGTGACTGAACAGTTAAACACCATTACCATTGACCCTGCAAAGCTGTAGTAGGGTATCTTACCTTAATTTGTAAAAATATAATTTTGGTTCATGAAAGTAGACAACATTCTCCTTGATTAGAATTATTTCAAGTGTCAATAGTTACCTCTTGCAAAATAAAATAAAATTTTGAAAAGAAGGAAAGAAGCCGTCATAAAATAAATGCATTATAAGTTTTCAAACGTAAATTCTCTTTTTAGAACAAGAAGCCAAGAGAAAGAAGGCGGCGGAAGAGAAGAAGAACATGAACTCTGATGCAGCAGAGTTTCCGAACAAGACGAGGAATATGGTTCTGGCGGCCATCTTTGCACTGACAACTATGGTTGGGTATGCGTTCATGAGCGGACTCATTCGGCTTGATCTGAACGATGATAGGATAGACCCCCAGCAGAGCGAGACAAAGCCTCCCGACTTTCTACAGGCCGGTTTTGATGAGGAGGATGAGAATGAAGAGGAATAGACAATGTGTTAGACCAATGAGGACGTAGATCTCATGTGTGGATACATTGCTGAGGACACACTTGATTTGTCCTTAATCGGCTGATAGCCGGTGTTGAGCCGCATGCACAATTACATGATCGGTCAGTCTGCTTACAGGAAGAATCAAATGCATCAGGTGAAACATATGAGCCGACCACAGTCGCTTAACTGAAAATGTCTCATTCGGCTGACAGCCAAGTCTGAGCCTTGTTCAGTTGCTCCAAAATCGTCTGTGAACATCCGGGCAAACAGCTGATGCCAGTAAGCTGGCTGATCAGCTGGTGTGCAAATCAAGTGTACCCTTAGATGGATACCAAGTTGGAAAACAAGTCACATTGGAATAATTGCTTATTGTAGATGCAAAATCACAATTATAGTTATTTTGTTTACTAAAGTGTGCACAAGAAAGAAGTGTTGATAAAGTTGGATTTGATATGACAAGTGCTGCCTGCCATTTTGTTGTGTATATGAAGTTATATGCATTTATTGATTGTATAGATTGTAGAGATATTGAGTTGAAGATTGGGTTATTTATACAGACAAATATTTATTATATTTCTCATCTACTGTATACATTACTGTAGTGAGTTGAAATTGAAAGATGTAGTTAGTTACCTAAGCCTCTGTTATCAAACATTTTGGTCTTTCACCATGTTTATCATCTTACTCTGGTCTGGCTAGTTACAGAAGTAGCTACCATTGTAAATATTGTTCTTGGGTGCTATAAAGTTGAATTACACATTGCATTTAAACCAGCTCATAGGATAATTTTAACATTCATTAATTGTATGCAAGGTTTGATTGTAGCAACAATAAACAATAATGTCAATAGTTTAACCCCGTCTCTAAAGTATCACTATTGGTACAATGGCTTTTTACCTGTTAGTCCTAGCAAAATTCAGGAATCGATATCTTCAGAGGCATATTCCTGATTATACTTTTGTTACGAGCCGTGCTGCCTGTAACTTGCCACTCTTTTAGGATAACTTGACACCCAATCCTTTCTCTTGAATAAATATTTTTAAATCAAATCACATGGTTTTGCCACTAATTCATACAGCAGGTAAAGTGTTAATTATAAATCCTTATGTCACTTCTCTTGTTTCGTTTATATTCAGTTAATTTTTCACATATCTCAATAATCCTATCCAGCATCTTGTACTCATTCTGTAGTGAGATTTGCTGAATGTTTTTTTAAAATACTCACTTTGAACGAAAGCATTTGTTGATCATGTCAATTGTTTTGTTTTCGAATTTTGACATGACATTGTAGATTGTGTATTTTGATGATCTCAGAGTCAAAGTTTTAATCAAAGAATATTGATTCATAACATATCAACTGAGTTAATGACCAGCTTTCCTGCTAAAATAGGCTGGGATAGCACAGTGGTTAGCGCTTTTGGCTTTGGATCAAGAGGTCTGTGGTTCAAATCCTGCCAGGGGCGCAGCAACTTTGTCTGCAGTAGAGAACTGTTCAACACACAATAAGGTTTGGGTGCAATGCTACACTGAATTTCAGTGTAGTACCACCCATGGTTCGCTAGTTAGAGCCGATGCTCTCAGGTTTCACCGCAATACAGTCAAATGGCATTGCGGGATTTCTCCTTGCCATAATACTAGCAGCCGTGATATAAGTGGAATACTCTTGAAAGCGGCGTTAAACCCCATCTCACCTCCTGCTAATAATGTGGTTTACAGATATCAAAAATAGGTGTAATTTTGTAACTTCATCTCTGCAACAGTAGGATTCCTAAGTTGTTGCAGTCATTGGTTACATGTTTCATTGAAATGCATTACTTCATTGGTAGTGCAGTATTTCTTCCTGCAATATTAGCAGCTACAATATAGGTGTAAATAGTCTTGAAAGTAGTAAGAATGAGAAGAAAGTAATTTTAACCAAGATTTATTTCTGTGATAATCAAAATGACTGATATTAGATAAGTGAGTTGTGTTGTGTATATAGTAGAGGCGGATCCAGAAGACAGTCTGATTAAAATCGACCTTGTTCCCGGGAATAAAAATTGCAAAATAGTGTTTCTACCGGAATACGAACTCATATCGTTCGGAGCTCCACGCCAAAGCCTACACATGGTGTTGTCAGACCTTGTGGCAAGGAATCTACATAACCTGTTCAAATCCTGGAAGATGCATAATTTTGCAAATATTATTCCTCGGAACAAGGTCGATTTTAGTCAGACTGATCCAGAAGAGGTTTAGGCAGTTTGAATCCACACTCCGCCACCTTTGAAAGGTTTTGCATGTAAATTTATTGGACCCCCTGGGTGTTTCCTCCCCCTTTCAAAATCTCTGGATCCGCCTATATATGGTCTTGTGTCAGTCAGCAGAGAGATGCATGTGTCACAGTGAGGTTTGAAGTGTGTGTGGAGATGACTGGCGTGGGAACTGTATCAAATAAATTGAAACTTATTAAGATTTATTGTCTGTTTTATTTTTACTATTGATAAAAGGATTGTAACCTTTATACGCTGCTAATGTGCTGCCGTGCAGATTATCATACATACATTTCAGTTAGTCGATAAAGGGTAACTAAAAGATTTAATGCTGAAACAAATCCTGTATTCTGAACACATGAAAACAACATTGTTCAATCTGGTCATAAACCACAGTAACAAAGGCCTGCATTACCGGTAACATGTTTAGATAATCGATAAATTAAAAAGTAAATGGCATCTAAAGGTATGCATTATCAATGGAGGGATATGTTTGGTCTTTTCAGGAAGGGTTTGTAAAGCGATCACTCCTCAATCTTTCCTAAATGTGTCGACTCAATATTCTTCTACACAAGCAAGCAACCCTCAAGGCATGTTTGCTTTGCCAATAGACCTTGTTCCAACCTGGAATAAAATTTGCAAAATAATGAATCTCCCAGGATACGAACAGGTTCTGTAGATTCCTCACCACAATGTCTGAGAACACCCTGTGTAGGCGCACGTTAGTGCAGACAAAACTCAGTATAGCTAACCAATCACATCATGATTTCTAGCGGTCACCGTTGAGAATGGATTCTGGATCATTCATTAACACGTTCCTCGAGTTACGGAAGTATGGCTGTTGGGAGTCACTTGCCCCTAGCTTCTCATACGTACTGTAAGCTTTTGTTGGATGTTCTGTGATTGGCTACCTTAATAGCATCAGAACATGCAAGCTTACCGGCTGTTATCAGACAATTTTGCAAGGAAACCTCTGTACAATATGAGTATCCCAGTAGATGCACTATTTTGCAACTTTTATTCCTTTGAAAATGGTCGATTTCAATCAACATTTGCTTAGCAAGCTTACCCGAGTTAACTTTAAGAGGGTACCTTCAACACATGAACAGCTGGAAACAACAGTTTTAATCTGTCATGACTCATGACCACTAAATTTCAGAGAATATCCACCTATGGAGTTCCAGCCAATGCTCGCAGGTTTCACTGCAATGCATAGCCACCGTGGGTTGCGGGTTTTCTCCCTGCAATAATACTAGCATTCATAATATTAGTGAAATACTCTTGAAAGTAGCGTAAAACTCACATCACCTCACCTCACCTCACGACCATTTAACTCTTACCATTCAAAAATGAAGCTAGAAATCATCAGCGCGTTTGGAAAAAAATGGAGGCTCGAAATTCGGTGAATTAATGGAAGGTGAAAGGTTACAAAAAAGGTTACCAGACATGACCACTGTCAAAACTCAAAAGCAATCTCATAAAAAATGTATTGAATGTTGAAAGGATAATATTTGTTGCCGGTCATTTAAACGGCTAGAGACGTACGCCGGTTTCCAATATTGTGAGCCGTCGGTTGCGCCGCTTTTGGTGCCGTACGCCGGGTGGTGCGCCGAGTCCCCAATCAAGCATAGCCCCTCACGAAAGCCCCACCTAACAAAGACAAAATACGTAACTTTTATTTATATATAATGTACATATAAATATGAATAATAACCTAACCATAACTTACATTTATTGTTAATTACCCCATATATGAATATATGTACTCAAACAGATACAAGTTTTTTTAAAATTACATATGTTTTAAGCGACCGAAACTTCAAAAATGGCGTCTCAAGAACATGAAGATTCAGGCGTGTTGCCATCGAATATGGGTGGTGGCCCTCATGGGCTAGGTAATGCTGTTATTCACGTAATTGCGAGTTTTCCTTAAACTTAATATGCAATAATTTCGATTTATTATAACTTGGTACCCTTTGCAATAATGTTAAACCCGTCTCAAAATCATGATATATTGGCAATGACATTGAGCTACTGCTGAAAAGTAATTTCAAGATCGAGTTTTCTCAGCTGACAGGTGCTCGGTGCATTTCTTGTTTGTCAGTCAGTCAGTGCAGTAGTGTAACAAACACTAGTGTTTAACATCCACTTAACTGCTATCCTGACGTCATTTGTTATGATCACGTGATCCGAGGCTACTTCCGGCAGGCAAGAGCATCGGTAAACACAACAGCAGACAACGCGCGAGATACGGTTTTATTTCTGTTAACGCATATTTTTCGTCATTCATGAATGAAATACGTTTAATTTTGATAATAATGGTTTACTCGTGTGTAGTAGTTGGGTGTACAAATCGTTTTGACAAGGGATCGGGCTTGAAATTCCACCGTATACCGAGTGCAGTAGAGAGGAGACAGCAGTGGCTTCAAGCGATCAACCGCAAGAATTGGATCCCCTCAGATCACAGTGGAAATCGTGTTTGTGGAGTACATTTCTCATCAGGTTTGTTTTAACTTTACTAAGTTTATATATATATAATATATATTAATTTTTATAAATAATTTTTACATTCACGAGTGATTGTGTGCGAAGTTGTGTTGGCTTCCATTGCCATGCCCGACCTGCCGAGGTCGAACAGCGAGAGTACCAAATTCTCTTTTAAATTTGATTTATTTATTGTGAAGATATGTGGAAAATCCAAAATAAAAGCGTGTCAAATGGTATTTTAAATGGTCATGATTGTAATTATTGTTTTAAAAAACGTTGTGATTCGATTACAGCTTCCAATTTAACGAATTGTTCAGTTTTCGATCATGCACTATTTTGCTGTTTCAACATAATTTTTCCTTCTCGAGCTGAGACAGGCTCTCATTTTTGAAAATCCTGAAATTGAATCATTGATATTTTTGCTGATATGAATCATGAATTCTTTACATATTTCGTTCTAAAATGTTTATCTCAATGACTTCTATCAAAATGACTTTGTGAATATATTTCAACATTTTATTTATTTCTTTTTCTGTAAATTTATTATTGAATGGGTATCAAATAAAACTATGACATAAAACAATAAATTGTTAATGTGATTTCTTGTCAACTTGTAAACATCCATTGTCTTAAAAAATATATTACATACATGGTATTACCTGAAAATAAAAATCAAGTATGGCCATGCACAATTTTCAGTGCTACAGTATGTCCACTTGGTGTGAAATTTTAGATAATAATTTGATGCATGTATTGTAACAATTATGTTGTATACTTATGAGTGCAATTTTTCCTAGGTTCTGCAAGCAGTGATCCAAGTGATCCTGACTATGTACCACATGTCAACATGGGCTACACCAGTACCTCTATGCTCACACCAGAGGAAAAGTGCAAGAGATTCGAGAGAGTAAAAACAAGAGACAGTAAGAAAGAGACACATGCACTGATGCAGCGTGAGACAAGTGCTGCTGCTGCCATACTTCTGGAGCTCTCCAACACCACAAACAGCGGTGTAGTACATGTCGAAGATGCTGATGATGAAGATGAAGAAAGTTATGCCCAACCAGGTGTGGATACAAAATGAGAATTATTGTCATAAATACCATTTTTATCCACACAAAAAATTAAATATATGGTACAAAATGAGGCACATAAAGTTTTATGTAATATTATTCAAAACAAATAAAGAACAATTTATATGGGGAAGTTTAGTATTCAAGTGTATTGATTTACTCATCTATATTTGTCAAGCAAAATTTCTGATAATGTGCATAAACATATATTTCCAAGTAAGATAAAATATGAAAGTCATGTAAGCAGCAATTACACTAGCTCACTAACATGGTATAATTTCTATTTTGCAACAATTTTCAATAAAACCAAAGATAAAGCTATCGAATGTAAATGAAACTTAATTTTCACCATCTCCATAATGGCTTTAACAATAACATTATTCTTAAATTTCAGATGTACATGATCCTTGCTTGGGGGTGATAATGAAGCTACAGAGGGAAAAGAAACAACTACTAACAGAGATAGCCAATCTCCAAGGGGATCTGCGTGAAACAAGACGAAAACTGCAGGCTTCCAAATTTGGAGAATCATTCCTTGCAGATGGCAACAAGGATGCAAAAACTCTATTTCTGACAGGTATACCCAACTACGCAACATTCTTATGGCTTGTGAGTTTCTGTTCAAGTGTGCTACCTGTATCCATGAACCTATCCCCTGGAAGTGTTCTACTCATGGTGTTAATGAAACTCAGACTCAACCTAGTGGACCAAGACCTTGCATATAGGTTTAATGTGTCACGACAAAGTGTGAGTGACTTAATCAGTAAAACACTTCAAGTCTTAGCTCCCAAGTTATCATTTTTAGTGCATTGGCCTGCAAAGGAGGAAGTCATAAAGAACATGCCCAAAGTTATCAAACACACATACAGAAACTGCCGAGTCATCATAGACTGCTGTGAAATCTTTATAGAAAGACCAGGTAATTTTACAGTGAGGGGAATGACTTGGTCAAACTATAAAAGTCATAATACTGTTAAAGTACTGATTGCAGTTTCACCAGTGGGAGCAGTGACTTTTGTATCTAGGGCATTTGGAGGTAGAGTGTCAGACAAAGTTATAACCCAACGCTCTGGATTTCTACAACTGCTTGAACATGGTGACCTCGTCCTGGCAGACCGTGGCTTCCTCATTGCAGACGACCTCGCAGCCCGCGGAGCACAACTGGCAATCCCCGCCTTCACAAGAGGAAAAGCTCAACTCAGTCCAAAGGAGATAGAAATAGGAAGGAGGCTGTCACGTGTCAGAATTCATGTTGAGCGTGCTATAGAAAGAGTGAAGAACTTTAGAATTCTTAGTACAACCTTGCGGATGAACCTTGTGCCACAATTTGACAATATCATGACAATTTGTAGTGCTATTGCAAACCTCCACCCTAAGTTGGTTGCATGAATTGTCACATTTCATAGTGATAAAAGGCCAGTAGCATGTTTTTTCAACGTTCAAATAAGTTGATGAAATATATTAAAAAAATAATCACTATTTTGTAAAAACCCTTTTCTCTCCGGAAAACCAAGTTAAGAAATTGGTGTACACTGTTTAGTAAACCCATGGGAATCTGTTTTGTAATTTGAAGTAATAAAATGTGTTCACATTAAAATGGCTGACATGCAATTTTTGCTTTATACACAGTTATTACCACTTCAGATATTTGGTCTGTGTAATAAGATGTTTTACATTATAAAGTAAATAAAGATGGCATAAACTATAAATAGGAAATTTGAAAAATTAAATTTTCAAAAAACATGCTTCAGTTCCTTTTAATGCTTTATTGATATGTGAATAAATAAAAAACACACATAACAGCATACTGTGTTCAGAGTTTTATTTTGACCTTGTTACTTCCAAGATCCATTATCTCAGTTATTTTATATCAAAGCCACACTTACAACATTTGTAAGAACAAGCTGTCAATCTACTAGACTTGAATTCACAAACAATAATTTTCAAAGAGTATAAAATATCCATCATTTAGCTCAGCATCTCTCTTCTCTTCATATCAAGGTCACTCTTCCAACATTTAACAGCTCAGAATTCATAAATGTTTAACTACAAGCTGTCAATCTAATACACTGAAAATGCAATTTAACAGTAATAAAACAATAGTTTTCAAAGAGTATAAAAAATCTTCATTGCACTCAGCTTCTTACTTCCTATCAAACTCACACTTCCAACATTGAACAGTTTAGTTTATAAGGTATTACCTGGAAACACTTAAATCAACAAACTAAAACCAAACAAAGTTGTTTACCACTGGTCACTGATTTCATTTACATTTATCAATTGTCAAGCTCAGAGGAAAAAAATATCCTATTTATATATATATACAACAAGGTCATGCACATTTAATACATTATCCCATTACACAGCTTGGACAAAACCATGATCCTTTTGGCTTCCTTCGAATGTCAACACACTCATAATGAAACCAAGTGTAGGAACAGTTTGGTCCCTCACACATAATCATGCGACCATGTTCTTCTTGTTGACACAGGCACCACACATTGTCCGAGTCACTGACAGTGTCTCTGTCAACAGGCTTGGCTTCTTCCAGTCTCCTTGTCACAATCTCAGGAAGAACATGATCAAAGAAGAACGATTCACACTTTGACACAAGAGATGAGATGAAACTGTCATCGCGTGATACTCGAATGATGGCCATGTCAATGTTTGTAAAAACAACAACATCACAAAACAACACGTCATGGACATGCATTTGCAGCTGGACTTGGGTGTAATACCTATGCTTGGATTTTAGAGTCAGGTCCTTGTTGAGACAGAAGCTCTGGTCTTGTGCTGATGTGTGTATTTCATGGTCTTTGTGCTTAAATGGACACTTGATCTCAATACACCCCTTTCCACAGCATGAACACTGGACAATGCCATCACTTGACACTGCCAGGTATGGTCTAGCTTCACTTACTATGAGTCCCACAGTTGAGGATTTAAAATCTGTATGAAGGCTGGCCTGATGGGTTGAATACTGTTTCCTTGCACGGGATTCATTATCAATCCCCCATGCAACTGCAGCCTTCTTTGAAATGTCTGGCACATTGTACCCCATCACCTTCATGACATTGTTCCGGGGATCAGTTGTCGGTTTCCTGACAAAGATGTCATGAGCCTTTGTGCCTGTTATCCTTCCTCTTCTGTGTTCATACCAGAGCGGGCTTATGGCTTGATTCCTGGTAACTTTCTCAAGATTCTTGATTTGCTCTGAAGTATATTTAACAGATGCCCATTTATTCTCACACACTTCCTTGATGTTGCCACTTGGTATAGGGTCTTCACATGCTAAGCTTGTGAGAGTGGGTGGAAAAGAGCTCTTCTCTATGTCCTCTTCTGCTGTGTCAGTTTCTTCTTCGTCTAAGTTTGGAATGCTCTTGAAGAATACAGCATTCGGACAGACCTCTTGCAAAGATTTTAACAAATCTCTGTCAGGGAGTTGTGCTGTTCCTGCTGCAGTCACTGTTGTTATCCTGGTCTTCTGGTGGCCGCTCATAATATTTTCAATCTCACTGATTGGTGTTGGCAAGAGCTAGAACAAAAAGAACATTGCTGCATTTAACAAAGACCACAGTATCACAAAAAGAAGTTATGCCATTTTAAGATATAAGGAACATGTTATTATCAGCTTATTATCTGTTATGTATACTACAGTGTTAACTCATGTAAAATAATTAAAGACAAGTACAGCAAATTTTCATGTAACAGTATTGCCTGAACACTGGAATGATTGGAAGAATATGTTTATTTAAATAAAAAAATTTAGACAATAACAAACCTGTATCATAAGCTTATGCAAAGTATGCTATACATCCTTATATTTCAAAACATCTAGTTTATTTACTTTGGGTGTCGTGAATAAAATGTGTCCAAAGTGGATGAATATTAAATTATTTCTGCTGTTACATAATTAAGGAAAAGTAATGCTGAATAATTTTTTTTTATTTACATTAATACTGTAATTTAAATAATACATAGTTTGTAACAACTATGTGTGGCTTCTGAGTTCATACCTGCTTTCTGTATGCAGCATTCCACTTGCAAGCCTCACTTGTACACGCCTTTGATGTCAGACCAGCTCGAACTGCAGCATCAACCTTGAACAGAAGTGCTGCAACATGACTGCATACTTCTCCAAGACTGCAATTTAAAAAACATAATATTAGATATTTAAAATATAATATTAGATATGTAAATATATAATGAACATTTTCCACTTTTCAATAAACATTCTTATATTATGTGAAAGACCATGACACAGACACAAAGATGATTAATTTTAACACACCTTTTGTATTAAGATTGTATATGTTTGATATGATGTGATTACAAAATTACATACATAAAAAATGCATGTATTGTAAATTACCCAGATTATTTAAATTCAAACTTCATACTGATTTACAATTTTCAATACTTTTAGTGGTAATTATATATTCTGTTATTGCTGATTGCGTTATTTTTAAAATATTCTTTTCCCACCCAATCCCTGACAATTTGACAATCAACATTCATTATCCAAACAAATTGCTGGCAAATTAATTCACACATTTTGTTAATTTTTCTACACAGTGTTTAAAAGTGGGTGTGTCCAGGTTGATCATGAAATGCACTAAATAAGATAAGATAAGATAATATTTATCAGTAAATACAGTAGGAAGCATTAATAATTTTTTCAAAAAATATTTACAAAATGAAATTATTAAAATAAAATAAAAAGTTTTGTTTTTTTTTAAAATTCTTACCCTGCCATGCAGGTGCAGTGAGCACAGTACACAGTCCCCTCAGATTTGTTTACACAGACCCATGGTTGGTGAGGTTTGTCACGTAGGCGTTGAGAAGGGATCACTTTTGTCTTCAAAAAACAGTACGGCGACTGCTCGATACTGTGATAGAAAATCGGGAAAACATGTCCACTTTTCACATACTCGTAGGCTTTTAATGATTTGTAAGCTTTCAAACTATCGTGAGTGAATTGCCCAGGCGTATCAACGAGATAGAAGTATATATCCGTGAAAGTAATGTCCGGCCATAATGACGGATCATCAAGCCATCCACTCTGTAAATTGTATGGATCGGGCAAAATACACGTGTCAGACTGATACCTCAACTTGTTAATATACCTCTCCCGAGCTTCAACTGTTAAATTTCGCACATAATCGGACAATTGATTGGATTTCATGGAAGAGCACTTCGCATTGTTATTGACGGCCATTGTAAGTTCCCGCCGTGTTGCCTCCCAGAGGAAAATGTCACGTGATTTGTGACGTCATGCTTGTAAACAGTCGGCAGTCGCTATTGCGTCGCTGATTTGACACACAAACGCTTGAGTTGATAAAGTAAAAACAGTAACTAACAATATGTTGTTTTTTAACTTTCATTTTATAAAATCAACTTTCTGCTTCTCATTAATTGTCAATATATTTGTAAACAATTTGAATTGATAGAAATACATGTGTTATAGCTATTAGAAAAACATCTCTTATTAATAAACAATAATAGAGTCTCTGGATCCATCAATTGTACATAATAATAATAATAGTTCCATTTATATAGCGCTTTTCCACACATTAAACACGCTCAAAGCGCATTTGGGGTCACAGTCACAGTCAACATGTGAACCCTGCTTTCAAAATGTGTACCGGTAGGTTATTGTCTTTCGAAGTTAATTACTCTACAAAGGAGAACCTGATAAGTAATTATGTCAGCATGCAGTATAAAATACAAACAAATTCAATTTAGAGAAAACATTACTGACATTTTCTGTAATAATTTCTCTTATTTGATTGATTTCTCTTATTTGATCATGAATCTTTCATTTGTTATGTCATTGTATCAATCTTGTCATTTCAATGAAATGATAAAAGGACAGTTATTTTTAATGTTCTCAAGTACATCAGGCAATATTGTTATCATGAATAATCATATATAATAGTCATCCAAGTGAGATTTGAAATTTAAGATAAGATAAGATAATTCTTTAATGTCCATTGGAAATTTATTGTACACTGTTTTCAGGCAAAACACAAATACATAAAATTTATATATCACATAGAGATAAATATATATACAATACACACATGTATAAACCAAGTTACGTCATTCACAATTAGATTCCAAATTTGATAGAGTTGGAGATTTAACGTCTGAAGGAAGAGAGTGTGTAAGGATATAATCTATTTGTTTATTTTGTCTCACATCTCCTGACTACCCAAATTCTTCCTGTTGACAGCCATTAAAAAAAGTATTTTCAATTTTCAAAAATTCTGCCAAGCCCATTATTTTCAACTAGTTTGCAAAAAGTATACTATGGAAGACGTTACGTGTAAAATGATGATTTTACGGGATAGAACAGTGGTACGCACATTTAGCTTTTTATCAAGAGGTCAGTGGTTCGAATCCCACCAGGCGCTCAACCACTTTGTCTGCTGTAGAGAACTGTTCAAGCAGTAAAGTTTAGGACGCTACACTAGATTTCAGCACAGTATCACCAATGTTCGCTAGTTCAAGCCAATGCTCGCAGGTTTCACTGCAATGCTGGCTTTCTCCCAATAATACTAGCAGCTGTGATATAAGTGAAATACTCTTGAAAGCAGTTTAAAATCCAAATCACATCATCTCACCCCACCTGCACCTCGTTCAACAGCAATCCCAATCAGCGTCAATATACTGATTGTTAATGTCCATGCAAAGACATTGCTATTATTCTTTCTCATGTATCTTATTATTGTTTGTTTACTTTTCATAAAGATGCATATACCATTAATACTGTTCAAATGTACTTGATAATGTTACAAAATCCATTATGTCACAGAAATTTCTTCATTGACATGTGTAAGTTGAAATTTCTTAAAGAGATTTCCCCCTCCGTTGATATCTCCCAACTTTTAAAACATATTAATGGCTTGGTTGTCGGATTGGAGATTCCTCAGTGGTAAGTAGGGTAAGAAAAGAATTGAGGAAAAAGTGGTTTGCCATGCAGAAGTGGTTGGTAATGCAGAATGTCGTATTTTCTGTTTATTGTAGTTTGACTCTGGTATGATGAAACAATTATTCAAACATTGAAATAACATTTCAGATCTTAAACACAATGCTATTCAATGTTAAAGGTGACCCAGATGATCAATCTCTAAGAAGAGTTGAAAGAGAAATACTTATCCCTCAAAAGATGAAAGAAAAAGCAAAGGTCGGCCCATGTGCTCATGTGGTAAAAGGTATGTCGTTTTTGTCAGTCTTGAAATTGAAATAAGAGAAAGTATACTTGAGCAGTGACTGGGAAATGAAGGGCCCATGGTCCATTTTGCACATTGGATGAAAACCCATTAAAATTTTTAATTTTACCAATGCTACAAAGAGGAAAAGCCCATTTAAAATTCAGAAAATGACTAAAACCTCAACAAAATTTCCATCGTCTTTCCCTATCCCTGCTTTGATCTAAATATTTGAAATTATAAATATGAAGCAAGTATAATTTACACATGTGAATCTCGTTGTATAACTCTTCCGTCTCTTTTCACTACCAGCAATTATACTTTTGCACAGCTTCAAATGGGAAAAAATATTAACAGTTACTGTTACATTTATTCTAATTTCAGATTTTGGTGTATGTGCAAAGGAATCTGGTTTGTTGATGCCTTTCAAATGTCGAAAGGAAGCCAAAGCTCTTGAAATATGCTTGTCATCAGCGTAAGTGAATACGCCATTCTATGGGATTTGAGCAGTTAAAAATAGTTGCCTTCCTGACAGTCAATTGCAGGTTAATTTGAAATTCAAAAGTGTTCATCATTTCCCCAAACCCTGGATTTGAGATGTTTTTCCAATAGATGGATTGACCTTTAAATGAGCTTCAGATTCTGGAATGTGTTATATCTGTTATGTTACGAATATCGAAGGGAAGAGCTTTGAACAAATCCTGGCCTACATTTTCAAAGCTCTCTTAATGTGAAGAAAGTCATAAGCCTATGCTTTTGTATGACATACGACTATTTTAACACTGAGGGAGCTTTGAAAATCTAGACTGTGGTGCATATTTGTGCGACCAGGGCCTAGATTTTCGAAGCTTTCTTAGCGCTAAGCTAGCCTAAAGCCAATGGTAATGCATGGTCCTTACGACTATCTTAGCACTAAGAGCTTAAAAAAACTAGGCTATCTTAAAGCTAACAAACTTGAACCATCTGCATATTAAGATGATTTTGTGTAACTAGGTACAAGGACCCCAAGTTTGTGGAGGAGTGCACCGTGGAGTACCTGAAGCAGAGGACGGAGTATCGACGCACCGGCATCAAGCAGAAGATGAAGAAGAAGGATGGAGTCATGATGTAATTCAGTCATAACATTAACATGATACCACAGACCCTAAATATATATGTACATACACCTACCTATATAGCATTTAAGGAGGGTGGGGTAGGGAAGCCATCTTTGATCCTTCCATAGGACTGCAAATGATTAACCGGTTTGCTGGCTCAAATACCGTTTGTAGACTGATCCAAATTTTCATTTCCAGTCCTATGACAGAAGCCAAGATGGCTGACAATGTCCCGTTCTCCTTATATTTTATATAGGTAGGTATACATATATATGGTCTGGCGCCTGTGCATGAAACGTGGATTTTAAATCTACTGGTACTTGTTTAACATAAAGGTTATTCAATCAGTCAAGTTGGCATCTTCTTAAATGTCTATCAAGAAAGAGTCCCTGTCAATTTTGTTTGTGAAAAGACTAGATTTGCTTACTATAAGTATGCAGTTGACTCTTCTGATCTACATTATTTGAATAACTGTAATCCTGAAAATGAATGGGAAACGTGATATTCAAATCCTCTAATATATAGACACTGATGATTTGCTTTTGTCTTTGAAAGTATGTGTACATATTTCGTTATTGTTATCTCACTCAAATATATATACAAGTTATTTGAGTGAAACTAGAAGTAGTCTATAGAGATGACAAAAACTATATAAATAAAATGTTACAACAGTTGCGAAATTGATCATGCATAAATCGTTGTCTTCATATATGCTAAATTATTAGTCCTGACACTGACAATAGAAATGTGTTTAATGAGAGTTGGAATAATACATGATTTGTGCAATTTATGAATTACTTGTACCAAATGTTGTATTTGATACTAATTTTCTATTTGTGAATTGTAAATGTTTGACTGAAGGAATGGAAGGTAGATAATTGTAGGTATCTGTGTATATGTTTCAGTGCAAGAAACTCAAGCATCATGGTTTTTTCCTCCTTCATTGCTTGCAGCTTCAATTATAGGAACAAAAATAGAGCCATGGGCTCTGTAGCTCATCAGACTATATTGTTTGATGATGAAGACTAAAATAGATTATTCTCAATTATAATGCACAAACCCTAGCCCTGAAGAATCTCAGTCTAGACATTGGAGGGAGAGAGAGTACTGTATTTGCAATGTCAATTTTAAAATTAAACACAAGTCTGTGTTACAATTGAAATAGCTTAGACAAAGTCTAAAAAGCATTTTCTCATCAACTGCAAGAAATAATGTCCTTTACCATTGTACTAATCATTCAAATACTAAACAAATATGCAGCTGTCTATAGTACCTCAGAGTAGTTTAACTGAGCTTGGCCTATCACATAAACCTGATCTCCTATTGCATAACATTACACTTACTCTCTCTCCACTGCTCTTGACTGCTGTGAAGAACAGTGAGTGAAACCTGATACTCTAACCAGCCAAAGTGAAATTGCAAACAAGTGTTTGCCACTAACATGGCAATCTCCCCCGCCGTTAACATTTTAGTTTAGTAAGACACATCATTTGGTCAGTCACCTTGAAAATAAGGTCAAGGTCACCAAAATCGACTGGTGTCTGCGTCATACCCAATGTAGACTGACACAAACTTTGACAACTTTGGGTGCTTGGGTTCATGAGATATTGCATAAACAAGAGTTCGAAAGTGGTCAAAGCATTGTGGTGACCTTGAAAATATGGTCACGGTCAACAAAATCGACTGGTGTCTGCCTAAACCGCCAATATAGGCTGTCAGCAAATATTAAGACATAATGTCTAACCGGTCATGATATATCGCGTTAACAAGAGTTTGAAAAGTGGTGACCTTGAAAATATGGTCAAGGTCACCAAAATCGACTGGTGTCTGGGTCATCCCCCAATGTAGCCTGGCACCAAATTTGAAGACTTTTGGTTCATCCAGTCATGATATATCGCGTTAACAAGAGTTCGAACAGTAGTCAAAGTGTCGCGGTGACCTTGAAAATAAGGTCAAGGTCACCAAAATCAACTGGTGTCTGCGTCTTCCCACAATGTAGGCTGTCACCAAATTTGAAGACTTTGGATAAAATGCTTCATGAGATATCATTTAACAAGAAATGTGACGTACGGACGCCGCTGAATACATAGTCCCCCGTTCCGCGTTGCGGCGGGGGACACCAATAAAATAAGTTCTATCTTGCTTAATTTCTATGATACAAATATAATGAAAGTTGCGTTAAAAAGCTCTCGAAAACGCCTTTCATTTAAATATAAACATTGCTTATATGTTATGGCTGAGTTCACTTATAACTTTCTTATTTTTCACCCAAAAGACTTGAAATTCGGAACTCTTGATATTCACTAAACATAGATAATATCCTCAAAAGTAGAATGTTCTAGTGTCATTGGTTTCGGAGATGAAAAATATACATTTAAATGAACCCCTGTCAAAATCAAAGTATTAAAATTTAAATAATGAAATTTACAAATCATAATCTCCATCTTTAAAAGTAAACACTGCCCAGGTTTCTGGATATCTCCTACTTCTGGTTCATGAGAAGTAGTCATTTTAAACTTTTAGGGTGAACCCGCTGCAAAGTTCATATTTCATAATTTATCCCAACCAAATTTACAAACTTGTATAGAATCGGGCAAAAAAAATGAGACAACTTTGAATTCAACTCCTTAATTTAATTTTTGAGGTTTACGAAAATTGGCACATATGTAGTTATCTATTTACAAATTGTTTAAAATAGGACAATAGGACAATAGCAAGTCAGGCCGCCGTTTCGCTCCAAACACTATTTTATCTGTCGAGACATGGAATAAGCCAGATCGTCTTTGAGTTCCTCAGATAGCTTGATCCACTTTGCATGACTGATTCGTTTTTAATCTGCAATATATTTTGCTTCTAACTAATTAAGCGTGTCCTTGAAGATTTGCCAAACATTTTCAATGTGATTCAGATCTGGTGAAACAGCAAGAAAATTATACTCTGCATGTCATTTCACGAAATAAATGTTTTGGTGTGCGCGTAAGTGCAAACACAGTCATAGTAGTGTTGTATAACAAACTAATGTCCACTTTATTCAGTATTTAAATCCGGCACACTCATTTATAAAAGTTTATAGTACTTCCTCTAATCAATGCAACCTGTAATTTTAAAGGACTGCATTAAACCTAATTTTCCAATCTCATCCACGCCATCTGAGACAGCGAAAAATTTTATTCCGGCTTGCACTGTAAACTCTATGCAACTTGAAATCTGACAATAAGTCTATATGAGGATTCTCTGAGATAACCCCGATGTTTTCTGTTACTTTCTAACTGATTTCAACCCTTTTTCATAAAAAGCCTGGAGTCCATATTTTGCCCCCGTTTTCAACATCACGTAGGTAACTAGGAAGTCGTTTGCTTCAGCGTCTTCACGTGACACTACCAAACAACAGGGGAGATAATGCTGAGAACATCATACCAATGTCAGAAATGTACAGTATTAACAAATCATGTTCGAAAACACTGAGCGGCAACGCAAAAACTACTTTTGAAATGTGTCTCATTTTTTTTGCTCTATACTATATCTCCATCCTACAAAGATGTTAATGACAAAATTTCACATTCCTATATCAAGCGCTTTCGGGGAAGAAGTTGTTAAAAGGTTTTACTTTTAACATCTCTGCCGGCCATATTTGTGGGCGTTGGAATTCGTGATGAACAAACTTTGACCCCCTAGGTGATGGGTACCCACCCACCAAATTACAGCTTTGGGGGTGTAGCGGTTCTGGAGGAGAAGTCGAAAGAGTGAAAAGTTTACGGACGATAGACGATGGACGCCGGCCTATGCCATAAGCCCATCTGGCCTTTACAGGCCTGATGAGCTGAAAATGCTTCCAAGAACCCCCAGGGTTTGTTATATTGATTCACAACTATACTATAAATGGCAAGGTAATTGAAGCAAGATCAGATCAGTTACATTTAACATGAGATTGACTTTGATCAGCTTGAAAATTATGACATCGTCAGATCTAGCGACAATGAATAGACATTTCTAATATCACTGATCAATTGGAAACTATGGCCATAGTTAACTACACCCAAGGACCAAAAGTTTTTCCCCACCCTGGCATTTTCCATAGACTTACAGGTTAATTAACTGTTGCAAGAATAATTTTCATAATTAAAATGGTTATAAAATATATATCAAAAGATTGGAAATCACTTCAGCTACATACACATAATTTCCATGTTAGTTTCCGTTGAGTGTCAAGAAAATTGTCTTCATATAAGCAAAGCATTTACATCATACTGGGGGTACGTCAAAATTTTAACATGGCGGCCAATGGGACATTGGTACATGAACTTGTATATACGTTCTTCAGTCGGATGTCATTTGATGAGTGATCAACATAATGAAGAACGAAATTACGGATGCCCAGCTCAAATATTTTCAAAGATGTTGGTTGAATTTTACAACAATTTGACTTTCACTTAAATGATGAAAAATATTCTTGCAAAGGTTAATTAATATGTAAGTCTATGGGAAAAGCTAGGGTGGGGAAGAACTTTTGACCCCGGACTGTAGTTCAGGAAAGCCTCCTCAGCATGTGATGTGGGAAACATGTAATGGTCAAGGTTTAAGTTCCTAAAAGTGCATCTTTCCTCCAAGTTAGAAGGTTCAAGAATATTACTTTACTTCATCCCTGATGTAAATGCAAAGTAAGTGTAAGATTTCAGAATGATTGATCACAAACTGGGAACACAGGTACCCTATTCAGGAAGGGCAGATTGTGCCATGACATGAACCCCCCTTCGGTATCACCTGGGGGTTAAAGGCGCTGAAGCACGTTTTTTGCAAATTTTATTTTTTCAAATTTCTCATTTATAATGATAGTTTATGTCATTTATATTTACTTCAGAGGGTAAAACATCTTATTACACAAACCAATTTTCCGTAGTGGTAATAACGGTGTTGCGTATAAAGCCAAAATTGCATGGCGGCCATTTTATTGTGAACACATTTTATTATTTCGAATGACAAAAAAAAATTCCCATGGCTTTACGGAACCATATACACTCATTTGTAACTTGATTTTCCGAAGAGAGAAGGGTGTTTTACTATTGTTGACATTATTTTTCAAATACATTTCATCGACTTATTTGAGCGAAAAAACGTGCTACAGCGCCTTTAAAATGCTGTAACTGTCTAATACTTCGAGGCTTGACAAGAAAAGAAAAAACAACAGGTGTTGAAAGAAATATTTTTATTTTTATCATCTACAAATGGCTAAATACTGTATACACACATAACTTTGATGATGGTATATGATGTAATGTACAAATGTTGATCTGGAAAGAAGTGTAACGGGTGAAGAAAAAGCTGTGGAATAAAATTGTTATTGGCTCGAATTAAAAGTAGAAGATCAACTTGCAAGTCAGATTTGCTCCAACAATAATTTTGTTTTGGTTAATAGACTTCGAAGTGTAAAACTAAAACTCAATACCATCTCTTCCAAACTGCAGTGATAATATATATACAAAGATCTATGTACATAAATTTGTAGCTTGTTAACTTCCTCGGCAGTGTATATTTTGTGAAATATCTAAAGTTAATGGTACAATTCTTAGGTAATAATTGAACCCTGACTAGAGAAAGTAATCTTATCTAACGAACATTATTTTCACCAAAATGATCGCATCTTACATCTTCGCATCTTCTTTTGGAAAATCTATATTTTTTAACATTCAACCTTGATTTTTTCACTAAACTTTCTGTTGTAAAGAACTACCTACACAACATAAGCATTTTTTAAAGAAACTTTTTGGAAAACTTTTACGAAATACTTCAAGGTGTAAAGAAGTTCAATCAAACACTGTTTATATTTTTTTTTAACCCATTTCAGATATAGAAATGATGTCTCAATACATTGATCAATCAATACAGAGACAATTTATCACTAAATTATGAATACCACACAAATCCTCTTTGTGAAAAACATTTCAGATATTTCAGAGAAACAAAAGGTGCGCTCCATTCAGCCGAGAAATCCACTCTGAGTACTTAAAATGTAGCGCGATCAGTTTGCGCTGAGCCGCTCCTTGTAAACAGGTGGAGCAGGTAGAAGTTACGATACAACCTACGACTGACCCCCCCCCCCCCCCCCCCCCCCCCCCTACAAGTGAAAATTTTATCTCTCATATAAAATGAAGAAATAGTTTTATATTTATGTCCAACATTTTACAATGATGGTAATATTTAGAAAAGTAATTAATTTCGCCAAATGACATCACTTAGGAAATGACCCTTGACCTTGCTCTTATATATTACTTTGTGCAGAGCAGTGATCTGGGGTTCTCTGAGCATGCGAAAAGAGCGCACCCATAAAAACCATATCACTTTTAATTTGTACATTCAAATAAATCTTCAAAGTTTTCATCTTCACACCTCTTCAGTGTAATAAATAAATAAGTTCAATCTTGCACAGTTTGGTAAGTGAGTCAATACCAATAAGTTACTTAACCCTTCACTCCATCCGCTACAACACCATTCTGGATCAGGTGCTATTGCACAAAACAACCTTGGTGCTGTGGTAATCTTCCTTAATCAAATATTTCCCTGTGGTTGCCTTTGTGACATCATTGGCTACCCAAGTGTTAATATTCCAATCATTTTCACTACAGTTACCCCTTGGTTTTTCACAAACTCTGTACCCATTCTTGATTGACTTTACGGCATTGAAACTGCTCAGGTTATGCAAGCCAGTCAAAACATGAATACCAAATGACCTATGAGTTTCTCGCCATCCAACTCTTAATTTTCTTTTTCAGATTGCTTGTTTAACTTTGCAACAAATCACTTGGTCAGTGTCCAGACATTGAGTAGGGGGTCGTTTACAGCTGCTCCTAAGCAAGCCACATATTTATTTATCTCATACAAAGTACTCTTTGTTTGAAGGTTCAGTGCAGATGATTTTAATTTTTAACTGACCCGTCAACGACTTAGGGGTGTTATAGTATTGAAGACCAGAAACATCAACCAAGGGTAGTCATGAATGCCTTTGTGATCACTTTAACCCTTTGCAGTGAGGTCCTGGCAGGGCAGAGAGAGGGTTATGAATGTAAAAGACCTGAAACATCAACCATGGGTAGCCATGAATTCCTTTGTGAAGATCACTTTAACCCTTTGCCGTGAGATCCTGGCTGTGCAGGGAGAGGGTTATGAATGTTTTGGCATCTTCGCCGGGGGTGGCATTAAGTCTCTGTCTGAGGATTGTCCAGGATATGCCCGACTTGATCCCGGGGGTATCCACCTCTCACTCTCAATACAGTGGAACAGAATATCCTTTGTCACAGGGTTCTTTATACTCTCACACACACCTGAAAATACAAGTCACCTCAGAATCTGAATGTAGACATTAATAAGCAACTTGAAACCATTCATTCAAGTTGAATTCATTAAATAATGGGACGTTGGAAGAAAGTTTCATTTCTTCTGAAAAACACTGAATTTACTTTCTAAAATATTACATTGTAATATACTTTATACTTTGTTAAAACATTCTTTATGTTGTACATTTCAGAGTATATATATATATACCTACTTTATCAGGTAATTACAGATTATGTACATATACATTCATTTCTTCTGAATATGTTATCTGCTCAAAAGTATTTCATGTGGAAAGTGATACAAACCCATGGCTGTGCTGTAAGCATTAGGAAATGATTTGTCGGTCCTCTGCCTCATGAACCTCCACCCCTTGCCGTCCCATGAACACTCAATGATCTTGTTGTCCAGGGCTTTCAGTTCCTTGTTGACCTGTCAACATGGTTTGAGGTATTATTTGTGTATGACCATTTCTCATTCTCTGAATCTTTCCATGTCATCAGGAAAACATAATAGCACCATAATGGATTATAAAAAACGCTTTAATTTCTGAAAACAAAATTTATTCAACTACTTCACTATTTCACATTTGAATTATAATGACTTACCTTTATGTTAGAAAATGGAGGTTCTAAACTTCCCACAAAAAGATAACCCTTAGTCTCTGGAAGCATCCTGTCAACAAAAATAAACAAATATTGATAATCTCTGTCATAGAAAATCGTTAGACATTATTCATCAACGCAAGGTAAAGTTTCTGCTACTTAAATGGTATGTCCCCGCTGCTAACGATATAAGGGAGACAGATTTACTTATTTGGAGTGTTGTGTTGTTGTGACCTTGAAAACAAGCACAAGTCCAAAGACAACGGTGCCTGCAAAATCCCCCAATGTCGACTGTCCCAAAATATGAAGACTTTTGGTTCATGAGATATCATGTTAAGAAGAACGGATGTCCGTAAGGACTATTGAATACATTACCATGGCCAATTTTATAGCGTTAGGACTACCTTTGTACAGGGAAATTGCTTTACTAAAAAGAAACTATTTCCATTTACAAAATAATTCAAAACAACTTGTTAACATTACAGACATACCCAGGCCTATTCTCTTTCACAATCTTCAGTTTGAAGTCCACTGAGTTTAAGCTTGGAGGCTTCCACTTCAGAACGTCCATACATCTTCCTGGGACATAGGCCTGTGAAACACATTTTCATCAATTCAATGAACATTAAACCAAATTCTTAAATATGTTTAAAACATTTTGTTACAACTCCTTATGGAATTATTATATCAAATATTATAAGGACTCACAGAAATGGAAATAAAATCCTGCAAAAGCATGTATTTTGGTTCCTAAAGGGATCACAACTCACATCAGAGCCTGGCTGAAACACCAGTCCATCCACTTCATGACTGACCTCTTTGGTGAATTTCCCATCTAGGAGCTGAAATGAAATACAAATGTGAAGCACATTATAAACAAATACTTAGGTTATGGTTTAACGCTAAAATGTGTAAGCACCCAAACCTTACTGTAGAACAGTTCTCTACAGCAGTCAAAGTTGTAAGCCCCTGGCAGGATTAGAACCTCGGACCTCTTGATCCAAAGCCAAAAGTCAATCACTACGCTATCACTGGGTCTGGGAGATGTCAAAGTTCATCTTTACCCCATCAAACCAATTAATGATGTCATAATAGAATGGAATGATACAATTTTGAGATATACCACATGGTAATAAGTAACACACAAGAATAACAAGAACTGATCAAGTTCAGAAGTCCTACCTTCATCGACATGGTAACATCCCAGAATGGTTTAGCACGCACACTGAACGGCTCCTTTGTTTTGTCCAGCATGCCCTGCTGCATCTTCCCGTATCGCGGACCAATGATTTCCTTCTGGATACACAGTAACCGCCGGTCAAAATCTGTCTTCCCAACATCCTGACCCTGACAAAGAAATACATACCAAATTTGTTTATTGCAGTGTATGAAGACAACCAACAAGAAGCATCTTTTATTGCACTTTTCTTAATCGAAAGTCAAACTTTCTATTCTGAAGTTCATCTTTGACACTCATTTATAGGTTATACACAATCTAAAATTCATCAATTATAATAAGAAATATTTAGGTCGTCAATTAGTATGATTACTGTGAGGATCTTTAAACATCCTTATCATTATCAGCCTACAAAATGCTTACCTCAAACTTTATAATGTCATAAACAAGATATCTTGGCACTGTCTTTTCTTCAACTTTGTCAAGAATCATCTCCTGAAAGCAAAAATTTACATCAAAGCATATTGTCAGCTGGTAAAAGCATTATAAGGTCATTAACTAGTAATGTAATAACATCTGAGGTGAGGTGAGATGATTTGGGGTTTCATGTCGCTTTCAACAGTATATCTGACCAGAACATGCAGGATTAAAAAGCTTTTTGAAAATTTTCGATCTTTAGCTATGTTGATCAAAGATGTCTAAACTCATACAGCATTCCTGCTTCCAAATATACCACCACCCCCAAACTTCCCCCTTCGGAGATGATAAACACGGAGCTGTACTTACTCCATCAAGGAGAGTTTCCCTGAGGTGCAGGTTGAGATCCTTTCTCTTGGGGAACTCCAGGTGTGGCACATGGAATACAGCATTGTCTCTGTCTATCATGTACACATCGTCAGCTCCATCTATCAGCATCATGTACCTGCGTACAAACACAGACTGTACATACATGTGGCAGATTGTACTGAATTGAATTTAATCTGAGAGCTTTTTCCTTTTTCAATGCAGCATAAGGTGAAGTAATTTGGTGATTTGCTTTCAAGAATATATTTCATCAAATCATGCAGCTAGTATCAGTCTGATTGAAATCAACCTTGTTGGGGAGTATATGCAAAATAGTGCATCTCCCAGAATATGGACTGGTTCTAAAGATTCCTCGCCACAACATCTGAAGACGCCTTGTATAGGCATGTGTTCTGTACCAGTTTAGTGCAGACAACACCCAGTCATTAGGTGGCCGAGTGATTCATAGTTTTTGAACGAACACTGTTTGAAAACATTTTGAAACTAGATTAGCGTTTGCGGGACACCGCAAAAGCAGAGCAGCTCCGAAACTTAGGGTCTTGCCTTTCCCTGTTCCGCCTTCTAGTCAGCATCAATAAAATGGGAATTCTTTTTAACAAAAGTTTGTTCATTATTCGAGTTATTACTAATCATCACTGTGGTCACTTTTCACAAGTTTGTTCTTAAAACCTATTTCTTCTTTCAAAATTTGATCAAAGGATTAACGTGGCCTTAACCATTATCTCATGACCTTGACCTTTGACCTTCAAGGTCACACCATCAATGATCACTTTTCATCGCGTATAATAATCATGCAATGACTCAAAGTGTTCATAGTTAAAATATGACATATTAACAAAAGCATGCTTAAGTTTCGACCTCACTGTGACCTTGACCTTTGACAGATTATAGCAAAAACGTTTTCAAATCTTGGTCTTTCTCCATAGTTCATATATACCAAATAAGACCCTAATAGCACAAAAAAAGTTTGAAGTTATCAGGTTTACAAGTATTGTTGTATTGATTTCAGAACTCATGACCTTGACCTTTGACCTTGAATGTGAACATGTCAAAATCATTCACCAGGTGTATAAGAAAGAAATTAAGCTGAGGTGTTAATATCTTCATGGAAAAAAGTTACTTAGTGACCAGCCAGTCAGTCAGTCAGTTAGTCAGCATGACCCTATCTCGTGACCTTGACCTTTAAAATTCAAGGTCACATAATCAGTGATCACTTTTCATTGTGTATCACAATCATGTAATGATTCAAAGTGTTAATAGTTGAAATAAGACATTTTCGCAAAAGCATGCTTAAGTTGTGACCTCGCTATGACCTTGACCTTTGACGGATGTTAGCGAAAACCTTTTCAAATCTTGGCCTTTCTCCATAGTTGATATACACCAAAGAAGAGCCTGATAGCACAAATATTTTTCAAGTTATCGTGTTTACAAGGATTTTTTTAGCGATTTCAGAACTCGTGACCTTGACCTTTAACCTTGAATATGAACATGTCAAAAAAATTCCCCAGGGGTATAAGTAAGAAGTTATGTGTATGAGTTCTCAAAACCTAATAAGGAAAAAAGTTATAGCTAATTCAAAACGCGTCGCCGGCGGCGGCGGCGGCGATGGAAACTGCACAAAAACTGATAGCAGCTCCGACTTAGTCGGAGCTGCTAATCATTCATTAACACATTGCGAATGTTACCCAACCATCAAAGGAGGCATCTATCAGGATATGAACTGGTTCTATAGATTCCTCACGACAACGTCTGATGACACCCCGAATAGGCACAAGTTCTGTACCATTTCAGTGTGCAACAATGTCCAGTCATTATCTGGTCAACTGCTTTAAAGATCACCGTTTTGAATGTATTCGCAATCATTTGTTAACATGTTGCGAATGTAACAGACACAACCAAAATGATTTACTTGCTCCTAACTTATTGCACCGAAAGCTTTTGTTGGAGGTCTTGTAATTAGCTAACTGAATTGTGTCAGAACATGCGAGCATGCTGCCATCAGACTGTTTGGAGAGAAAATCTCTGAATGATACGAGTTGGTATCCCTGTAGATGAACTATTTTGCAACCTTCATTCTCAGATAACAGTCGATTTTAATCCGACTACAGCTACTATTAAGCTGGACTTAAATAACATCGCGTGGTATTGCACTCAATAAAGATTGCACATAAGCTATACTGCATGTAAAGCAGGTATCTACAACTGACAGAGTAACCAAGCCTCTGGCCGAATTTAAACCGAAATGTCTTTTCTGTGAACTGTGACGCACTAACCACTGTCCAATCCCATCCCCAGCACAAAGCAAAATCTTTTCTCACCGTGTTCCATCAGCTTTCCAGCTTACTTTGTAGGGCTTCTTGCGGAGGAAGTCCAAATTGTTTATATCCATGGAAACCGGCTGAGAACCAGGAAATCCCTTCCTATTTAACATACAGTTTCTACAAATTTCTTGATGCTTTGAGTATAGTGAAATCTAATGATGAAGAAATATTTGCAAAATTCACCATGTATTTGACATAACATATACATCCAGAGCATAAGAAAAAACAACCCAATTTTTGTGTATACAGATCTCAAATATTTTCATACCACTGTTTCATGAAGGGTACATCTACTAGTTCTAAGATGCCTTTACTTTAACGTTTCAATAATGTCAAATGAAAATTTCAACAGAATAAAAAGACATGAAAATACACGCACCCTGACCAGTCACACATGCTCTGACAACGCTGCTGTATCTGAGAGAGTCTCGGCTGTATCGTCACTCGCATCACTCCAGACACGCCCTCCATGAACTTGGCATCCTGCACCAAATATACATGGTGCGGGGAGTCAGGGTTTAACGCCACTTTCACAAGTATTTCACTTATATCAAGGCTACTATTATTATTGCAGGGAGAAAGCTCACAACACTATAGTGGCAATGCATTGCATTGCATGAGATGGAACTAGCGAACCATGGGTGGTACTGCACTGATATTCAATGTAGCATTGCACCCATACCTTACTGCGTGTTGAACAGTTCTCAACAGTAGCAAACAAAGTTGCCAAGGCTCTGATATACAGCCCCATTGATATAGTCCATCATTTACCTGTTCAGTGCGATTATCATTCTTTCCATAATGAGAGCTATAATTCTCTTCTTTAACGCTGAGTTTCAAACATAATACTTTTACCTCCACTTTACAATAACCATATTGTATGTGAATTAAATAAATAGAAAGAGAGCCATGGGCTCTGTAGCTCATAAGGATTGAAAGTATTTGATGTTGAAAATTGAAATAGATTGTTCTCTAAAGATAAAGTATAATTTCTTGACATGACCTTGAAAATCCCATGATCACCAAAATTGCGTTTTTTAAAAATTTTAACAGAAACAATTCAGAAGTAAGAATAACGAAGAGTTATGATAAGACTTTCCAATGTAAATCCCTCATGAAAAGTACACAAATTTTTACCTTTTTATTGAACTCTCGCCTCTTCTTCCCAGATCCATTCTGTTTTGAATCTGCAGTTTCGTTGTTCATCTTGATGCCGTCATCATCAACACTGTCATCATATTCTGAAACAAATGATTCAACTTCCTAATATAGTCAAGCATCAGTGGTTGAACAAGAAGGATATTTTCACTCGTAAAAAAACAAAATCTCCCCCTTCCCCTTATTCACCTTACAAACCAACTTCCAAAAGCAAGGCATAACTCTTTCCAGTCTCCTTTACTGCCTGATTTAAACCTTGCAGTATTTCCCTCACTTTGCTGTGCCTAGACAGTGGATCGCTGCACCTGAAATACATAGTGTGCCCGGATTTCCCTGCACAGAGGAAATACTGCAAGGCCTAAAACAGCCAGTAATGGAGACTAGCAGGAGTTATGCCTTGCATTGGGAAGTTGCTTACAAACGATTTAGAGTGAATACACTTCAAAAAGAAGAAGTCCAATTTGTTACCATGAAAACAGAAGGTAATAAAATTGAAAATCTGACCCCCCAAAATGCAAATCTACATGATATGGAAGCACAGTGTACAAAATTTGGTGAGATACGTTCCAAAAATGCCAACGCAAACTCAACTAAAAACAATGTCTCCGAGCCTTCAGAGGCAGAAATAACTGAACTAGAATATAACTACTTCAACTTTGAAGGACAACAAACCAGGGATGCAGATTCAAATTTTTGCCAGTCGGACATTTCATCTTCGACCCAAAAAGACGAACCCGGAAGTAAAAATTTTTTTTATGAATAAAGTATCACAAAGTATTACTATTTGTTGGTTCTTCAATTCATTGCATACTTTTAAACATAACACGAAAGCAATTAACGATAACTATTTATTTATCATTAACATGCATAAAATGGTTCATAATTTAAAATCAATGTTTACCAACTACGATTTAAGCGACAGTGCTAGTTTGAGCGAGTTTACACAAGCGAGTTTTCTACAAGCGAATTTGCGTCAAGATAGACGAGAAAATTCTAATAATTTAATTGTACATAGTTCATCAAAAGTTCAAATCATGGACCAAATGATATGTACCTTCTAAATAATCATTTTAAATTCAAAGGAACTCGTTTTCAATAGCGATATAATTTACGTAAACTCACAACTCGGCAGAGCACGTGGTCCAACTATTTTCCATACGACTATTTCCTATTCAAGATGTAGTTACGAATTTGAACTTATTCTAATAAGATTACTTTTATATTTTATTTGAAGCCATATTTCGCAATTGTAAATGAATAATTATAAAATAAAAAGAAGTAATGTAAACGCAGGAAAATTGTATAACGTGTGTCATCATGTAAATGCGATCGCGTGTTCGTAGCGTCATACAAACGGTGTTTGACTATATATAACGTCTCGTGAAATAATATTGCTAATTATTCGTTTTTGATAGGTTTATTTATTTTGAAATTGTATAATAGCTTTACCATACATCGATATTGATCTATCATATTTGTAACAATATGTTACCTTTGCTTTATGACCGAGATATTATTAAATTTATCGAGATTCAAAGTAGCAAAATCTTAATCTGTAACAAATTCATGAATCACCGGTACGGTGAAGCCACACGTTCATGCAATGTTTATCTTTGACAAAATTTGTTTACAATGCGATTTTAATGAAATCTTTTTCGCAAATAATGTTGTGAAATGGGTCACATCTTTCAGTCACTAAATGACACTGGAAATTTCAATTAAATAACAAACGGTAAGTGTTTTTTTTCTGCCGACAATTATAATTTACTGAAGATAATGATGATTGACGTTGTGCCTCGTGCTGTGAAGAATAAATGTGACTTCTTGACTGGATCAACATATTTCAATTTCATAAACAATTATGACCAACACAAGCAGGGCCGTTTGTCTTTATTTAATGCTTGTAAGTTTAGTTTTTCCTTTATTTTCTGCAATCGGTCAACTGATGTCCGATAGGTCAATTTTCCATTCGGTCAAACTGGATTTACAATCGGACATGTCCGGCAAATAGACCGATTTCTGCATCCCTGCAACAAACTACAACTACAAAGCTGAGCAGCTCACCTAGACACCAATCTGGAAGCGGAGGGGCACCAAAGGTATCTTCTTTCTCTCCGTATCTCTCAAACAACTCATTTATATAATCTTGCTTGTAGATGCCAGGAGGACGTGCCTAAAACAAGGATTGAGAGAATATAACATGTGGATGTATAATGTCTTGTCTGCAAAAGTGACAAACCAGGAGTAAACAACTTCAAACCACATCTTATACATATGAGGCGGTGAGGCGAGGTAATATGAGGTTCAATTCTGCTTTTACGAGTATTTCACTTATATCACAGTTCTCCATCACAGAATCAATGAGCGATTTCAGATTTCAAGTCTAATCTTATCTTAATATATACATGTATCTATGCATTAAAACTTTATACTCGAGCATGCAAATCAAACGCAGCAAAGATGGAGAAACGAAATATCGAAATGAGTTAAGATAACCACAGGTGAAGTAACCATCAGCAACGAATAACCAATTAGTTGAAGTTATATACAATATTTAATCAGTTATGATTTGGGTGCCATAACGGTTTCAAGGCTCACCCTGGAGCAGAGTCTCAAAGGGAGAATAATCTCCCCTTTGCCTCACACAATGGGATTTTCAGATAAAGTAATGGGATATTTTTTAATAATAATAATGATTTTAAGAATTTGACATTTTTGCAATGGGATATTCGTCCCTTGTCAGTATTTATCATGGGATATCTTGGTACATCAGTGGGTAAATATCCCCAAATCCTTGTCTAACTTCTCAACATCTTGGTTATCCATTGCTGATAGTTACTGCCTGTGATTATATCTTATTCATGAGAATAAAGTTATTTTAAGTATTAATCTCTAACGAAAACTGAAGCTTAAATTTTTACAAATATTGCATCAGATTCTTCTTTGAAATGCTAAATATTCATGGAAATGACATTACTTACATCAGCAAATGCTCTTATTGCAGCTTCAACACTGGAAACAAATACGTAAGTATAATATATCATATATCACTTTGATATGGTTCACTGAAATCATTAACATTGCTTTGACATCACATTTTATCTATGATCTATGATTTTTAATTGGCGATGGTGTTTGATCAGACTTATCCTTGAAAGTAGATTTTTGCACATTTTTGTCAATTTCATGACTTTGGTAACAGATCATAATCATAAAACTTTCAAATGTTAGAGAAATTATTACACAAAAATGACCATAAAAGACCAACAAAATATTAGATTTATCAAATAGATAGAACAAATTCTCACCTCCAGGACATCTTCTCAACCAGAAAGGAGACAATAAGGAACCCAGTTCTGTTGAATCCATGGGTACAGTGAATACCTGTAGGAAGTTAGACACAAAGTATGATTTACTTCTATTAATGTAGGTAGTTATTACGTAAAGACAGAATAGATTAAACAGGGCTAGAAATTAACACTAGTCCTTCGGCCCGAGGCTAGTAAAAATGACACCGGGCTAGTAAATGCTTCTACTAGCCCTGTTGGCTTTTAAATATTTCTGAATCCTTATGAAATACTCAAAATATGACTAGAGATTCTTGGGTTTTTTTCAGCAACGATATCAGATGTGAATGATTGAAGTAGGGTAAATACTTGCCATTGTAGTTAAAACATCACATTTTATTATTGTTTGATTACTATAATGTTATTAATTAAGTATTTCCGTATTGGCCCAGTTACAGGTCCGAGGTCCGTTGTATTGGCCCGAGACAAAGTCGAGGGCCAATACAACGGACTGAGGACTTGTAACTCGGCCAATACGGAAATACTTAATTAATGACAATTTTATTAATTAACTTCTTTTCATTCTATTTGCACAACACTAGACATCTCATTTATATTGAAATATTAATTATAAACAAGATTGGTTAACAAATAGCACGGGTCAAAGTTGTGAAGCGACAGCTTCGAGCTTTCACCAAATGTGCAACTGCGCATGCTCAGACTCATATTGGCCCAGTTTGTCTCGTATTGGCCCATATTGGCCCAGTTTCCCCGTATTGGCCAAGTTGTCGAATCATATGGTCTAGGCCGTAAATGCAGTATACATGCAATAACATTGATAGTTAATTAATAATAGAAGATACAGGCTAGTGATAATTGTATTGGGCTAGTAGAAATCAAAACGACTAGCCCTGCAGGCTACCATATGTTTGAAGTTAGTTTCTACCCCTGTGATTACATCATCTCTCACCACAGATGTTCCTCAAGTCAGTTTTTCCCACGTAACAACTCAGCTGTATATTTCTAACAGTCAGTGATACCATACTATCTTCATGGTGAAGCGACTGGTACAATCACAAAGTCAAGTCACAGGAGGTCATTTGTAACAAGACAATGGAACAATATAGAAGAATTTTGCATTCAAAATAATTTACAAAATCATAAAGATGAAATAACTTTGGAGTTGTGGTTTAAACATATTCTTATTTCTTAAGGTTAAACCCGGATTGGCGAACATGCAACAAAGCTTATTTCCACACCGTTCTTTCCGAGATATCATTGTACCAGATAAATTCAAGCATGAAAGTAGTACTCATCCTCTTTAGAGGTGACCCAAATGGAACAATTCACACTGGCGTTTTATTTATCACAACTAACAATTACTTATACTTAATTAAATCTCAGTTTAGTATCAGTATGTATGATAGAGCTACAAGATACTCACCCATGATTTCCAGTGGTTTCTGTTGAATAAAGCGCTGGGCAATTTCTAGAAAGGCTTGAGTCTGTTCCAAAGTTGGAGTTTCTGATCGCCTGCAATGTGACAATAGTTGATAATAAACTAGTGGATAATGAAGAACTATTTAATGGATATACAACGTCTTTATTCTATGTAGCATCGACATAGATATCTATGTCAGTTGAGAAATTTATATCAGGAGTATCCAGTATGGGCCCAGGGGTGAAGTGAGGTGATTTGGGGTTTAACGCCGCGTTCATGGGTATTTCGCTTTCATCAAGTATTGCTAGTATTATTGCAGGGAGAAAGCAGCAACACAATGCATTGCGGTGAAACCTGCTAGCATCGGCTGGAACTAAGGAACCATGGGTGGTACTACACTGAAATTCAGTGTAGCATTGCACCCAAACCTTACTGCATGTAGAACAGTTCTCCACAGCAGACAGGAGTTGAAATTGAAAAAACCCAGGGGTGACAATTTCTGGATCTGCCTATGGGGTTATCTATGATGTAGTTCTAGATGACCTGTCAGTACTCACCCCTTACACTGCAGCTTGAGGTACTTGCAGTCCTGTTTCTCCACCTCCTTGCTGTCATAGAAGCGAGTTGTGTTCGTCAAGTCTATCAGGATACCCATCTTCGTCTGCATATAAATCATGGATCTGTACACCACTATAACTACTCCAGCTAACACAGGGTACTATATACTACTATAGTGTATCATACATTTAAAGGGGCACTAAGGCGCTTAGTTATTTGTGCTGTGACCGCAGCGTAGCGAGGCCAGTACGAGACGGGTAGCGAGGACGCAAATGGGTACTGACCGGCTGGGCTGCAGCTGTAGGTAAATCCGTAGCCAAAGCGAATTTGTAATCAAAATGAACTCATACAAAACATTCACATTTCATTCAGCATTTTTTATTTGTTGTTGTCACATTTGATATCGGTGGAAAAAATATTCATGCAGAGTATATGACATTGTGTCATATAAAAGATTACTTTAATTCAATTTTCCCCATTAAAACGTTTGATATATTATGTAATGTAATTTATGCAAACCATATTCACAATAAGACGCCCGCCTGTCTTCGCGCAAACATAGAGCGCGTATAGCAGACAGTACACTAGTTGAGATTTTCGGCTCGCCACGGTGTGATGATAATTAATCTTGGGTCGTGTAAATTAGCGTCATAGTGTACCTTTAAGTACTTCTTTTGTTGTCATCTACAAAACATCTGAAGTTGACACACTGAGGAATACAATCTTGCTATCATCTAAAAATATTGTGAATTATTATATGTGAGGGCCATCATATCTGGGTTAATATTTTTCATAGAAAAATGGTAAATCTATTCAGCAAAACCTACTTGGGTTTACTAATGCAAGTGAAAAAGGTATCCTATAAAGGTAGTAAATTTTAAGATATGATCTTATGCAGTTCAGTACCTTGAATGTTTTGAGTGAGAGGAAGAGCATCTGAATGTTGAAGATGCTTTCATCAGGAACCTGGTCCTCATACTTGTGGTCCAGAGGAGTCTTGAAAGGTAGAAACTTGCCTACAAAGAAAACAGGAACTGTTCATCCTACTATCGGACAATCATATGTAGATTAGAATATAACTCTCCACAAACTTGAGAAATACATGCCATTTAGATTAACAAATGTGAGGGCTGTGTCTAGGGATTATGGTTTACATGTGTGACAAGTTTGGTGAAACTAGCATGTCTTCAGTGTAAAACTTAAAAGATTCTAGTGTCCCCCCCCCCCCAAAAAAAAGAATTTTTTCGGGTTTCTGCCCGGTTTTAAAAAAGTAAGGGGCAAATATCTCTAATTTTTTAGCCTCAGAAAACATTGGACATAGAAAATGTCACTCTTTTCTGATGAGATGGAGTGGAGGGGTAAGATTATAGACTATTTGGAATAGTAACACATATTTAAGAGGGCTTGTGCTTTATTTATATAAATAATTGTATAAATTTTGATTGTTTATCTCTTCATTCCTAAAAAAAAATGTCGTAAATTTGTTTTAAATCGCATCATCGCATCATTTTTGTCAGTCTAAAAAGACCAGAAACATTTTTTAATTTTTTTTAGGCCTTATAAGAAAATGAAGTAGAAAAAGTTAGAAATATTGCATGAATTATGTAAATAAGGATTTTTGAAACATACAAAAAGCATATCTTCACACGGTAGTGATTTATGTAATCTAGTTATGAAACATTTGAACAATTAATGTCCGAGTTATGAGCTGAAAATTACTTCCTCTTAGTCATTGTTCTCATCATGTTTCCATGGAAACCACAAAATGAATGACTTCATCTGTAGTTCTAACCCATAATAAGTATATCGAGGCATCATGGTGCACCTGTGTAGTACATTAGAATGTTCTCATTGCATCATTTGAAAGACTTTATAAGTGCTCAAGTGTTGTTGAAATGGAAGTCGGAAAACTGAAAAAATTTTGCATACATAATCCAAATGCTTGTTTGAAAAACACAAAAGTCACATCTATACTTCATATTGATTGTATGTATCAAGTTTTACATTTGAACAATTAGTGTCGGAGTTACAACGTACGGACGGACACACGGACGGGCACGCTGACTGCTATATACCCGACTACTTTGTAGCCCAGGGTATAATAAAGGACAAGGATAAACATAGGTTCATAATTAGCACCAACCTGCAACAAGTTGTCCTTTACGCGGACAGTGCAGCCAGCGAGGGGGGAGGTCCCAGCGCCTTTGACTCATTTCAATTGCCAGGAATTGACAGCATCGTCAAATCTGAAATGGTTTGATTGAATATTTAAGATTTTTTGTCACACATTGAATGAACTGTAGGACTATGATTTCTGCTTTGAACAATTTGTTATACTTGCATTTGAAGTCATTGAGATATATAATGTATGTTAGTATGTGCCTTTTTAGTATTTAATGTGTGTTACTGAATATATATATTGCAGTATTGACAATTTACAAGCAACACGAACAATGTAGTGATATAATTTAGGGTTTGACATATTGGATGAGTTTAACTGAATATATGTGTATGTCATGCAGTAATAGAATGAGATGAATATACTAAAACTAGTTTCAAATGTAGAACTCTCTGCCTGCCAAACAATTGCAGGGTAGTTTCAGATCATGGGTCAAGTTGCAAATGTGTCAAGCATGACCGCCTGGGTAGTCAGAATTTTTACATTAAAATGAAAGCTCTATTGGGGTACATTTTGTGGAAAAGAAATTTGAGAGGATATTCCTGTTAACACATATTTGCTATAATACATGATTAAAACGCAGTAAAATTGAAAGATATTAATGAAGTTAATATAATGATGCCTTTATATTTCACAACTTGATAATGACAAGTACACATTTGTTGATAAATAAAACAATGAGAACTGAAGCCAATCATCAGTGCTGCGAGTGGGGAAAACTTTGATATAGCATAACAGCAAATTGTTTATTAGTTTTATGAAATGTTGTGTGTTACTATGTAAATATTCTATGTGTATATGTTTTATAATTAAACAAAATTTAAAATTGGGTTAAATATAGCATGTTTTCATTTCACGTAATGCCAAAAAACCAAGAAGGCGGATGCTGCCGATAGATCGGTAATAGAACTCTCCCTTTACTATTATTTCCACATTGGAGGCTAAGTAGACGCTTGCTTTATCAAACCATAAGTTCACTGCCAATGAAAAATGACACTTGGTTTGAACTCTATTTGATTGAATCATACACTGTAAAAGTTAATATTAAAAGTAAGAAGTCACTTATAAATCTGTCATGCATAAAATTATTAAAATAAACTCCATCTGGTAGTTGTTACATTACTATTAATTACGTATTTTCACATGTTTAATTCAAAAGTGTTTCTAATTAAAGTTTGGGAATAAAATATTTTAATCTAAAAACACAATGGTCAAATTGAAATAGATCATATCAAAGAAGTTTGCAGCGGGTTTATAAACTCAGGGTTTCTTTACACACGCTTGTGCATCTACTATCATCATCTACTAATGTGTGTAAATTATGATGTCCTGCTCACTTTATCGGGATTCATTGATGTGAAATATTAGAATTATGTTCTTACAGTCAACTATTTTGAAGTGAAGAGATGATTTCTCAAATATGTTTAAGTTTTAAGGCGTCTGTTACATGATGTTCTGCAGCTGAGAAGCATGTCTTCTGCAACAACGCCATTGACAGACTCGATTTCATATCCACTTCCTGTTTGTATTTTAGAGTTACCCGCCCTTGGCCTGAATAACTTCAAATGTATTACTTTAGTTTTACTGTACTTTTCTTTGTCAAAGGGAGGCTATTCAGTAAGGAAAAAACAGTTAACACGTGTTGTTCTGTGCGAGTGTTTGGAAAATGGCAAGAGCAAAACAAAATCGCAAAAGGGCAAATTTTAAGAAGAAGAAATTTTATAAAAATAAGAAAAGTGTTTTCAAAGGAAAAAAAGCACCTGAAGGAAAAAGTGACAACTTGGGAGAATGTCAATCTGATTCTGAAAATGAACTTGAAGTTGTTGATTCAAGCAGTGGAAAAACATATGTAAACAAGGTGATTGATTTTATGAGTCGTTTAATACTTGATTAACAATGATAATTAACGATAATTAAATTCGTGTTATTGTTTATTATTGCAATTTACAGTCCCTTATCAATGACATGTCAAAATATCTAAAAATAGAACATTACATTAAAAACAGATCCTATTAAAGGGAATTTCCACCTTTATTGTTCAAACAGCATGGTCATGGTATGGTTTCCCAGCAGGCAATTCGACGTTGAAATGACGTTGTATTATGGTTGCATATGAAATTTGTGGCGGCGTCGATTATCGACGTTGAATCGACGTCGGAACAACGTTGTTGCTACGACGTTGCATCAATGTAGATTCGACGTTGCAATAACGTTGATTCGACGTTGCGTCTACGTTGATACGACGTTGCACCAACGTTGATGCAACTTTGTATCAAAAACGTTGTTAAGACGTCGATTCAACGACAATACATCAACGTCGCCGCAAATTTCATATGCAACCATAATACAACATCATTTCAACGTCGATAAATGACGTTCTTTCTGAGCAGTAGCAATCTCTAAAAAAATAATCTCAATTCTAAAAGTCAGTATCTCTAAAAGATAGATATTATATCTTCTGGGTTAGCTGTAGCAACAAGGGATTAGTCAAAGCAACCAAAATTGAAAAATAAACAACAGACAGCTAGGGATTAAGATTACATAATTGTTTATTCTGCCTTAAAATAACAAGAATACGCGGTTATTTGTGTCTTCGTTTCGTCACAGCACCATTCATCAGCTTTCTGGAAAAAGAAAAAGACAACTTACACAAATGAAAAAGGGAAAGAAAATCAACTTATTATTTATGTCGATGCTTCATCAAATCTTGAAATGTATCTAATTTTCAAAAATAATCATGTTACTCATCATTATCACTGTACTTTACGTATCTGAATTCTATGTGTTAAATATCTATGGACCTTTACTGAGTCGTTTTATGTCGGAAAATACATGATGCATGATGAATAAGTGTATACCTGAGAAAAGATTCTGGATGGAGCCTGATAGATAACCCAGCTAATCTATAGATGCGGTATCTCCCGTCTGCAACTCTCTGCTCCCCATCTTATCCCTTCTCAAGCAGTTGACTGAAAACAGAAATGTGAGCCTTTATAATATATCACTACAAACAGTCATACTTCTTTAACACAATTATTCATAGAAATTAATTTACAAAGGTACATAACTCTAATGGTCAACACATCTACTTATTTCAAGGAACAAGTTGTAAAGTCAGGAAAACAGTTAATTTGTCAACACAATAACTGAATTTCCACCGATACCAGCTCCTATAAATAATTAGATATGAATCACTTTCAGTATATAGATATATTAGCAAAAATTATACATGTCAATTACGTGTACATGCACAGATAATTACATGAAATAACTTCTGTTTGAATCAATATACCGTATATTACCGGGTATAAGTCGACCCCGCGTATAAGTCGACCCCCTTTCTCAACTACCCAAATACTGGTCAAAACCCTATATCTCATGTATAAGTCGACCACGTGCTGACTGACACCGAGTGACAAGTCGACATGCACAAGAGTCAACACAGCGGCGATTGTAAAGCAGTGATGTCGATCGACTTATCAATTGTTTTTACTTTTGAGATGAGAAGTGACAGGCTTTAATTACTGTTAATTACTATCAATTAATGTTAATTAAACATCAAAGCTTAGATAATTACCGGATGCGCTAATGAATCACTACCCTGACTGGCAATTAACAAATCTATTCACAACCTTAATCACACGTATTGAAGTATTGAATATACACTATTATACAAAATGAATGGTGAACATCTCAGTAACAATAGAATGACAATCGGCAATTAACATTTCTCTAAATATTTTTGAATATATGCTATTATGTTAGAACATATCAGAAATTATATGTCTACTCGTACCAGTAATTTGCACTTCTCACTGCGTAAACACTTGATTATTTTTTCATGAGTATCTATCTCACATGTCACCGGCTTCTATGTAGAATCTCATTGGTCCACGTGACCTTATCGGGTCACTCGACTTACATCAAGGCTAGATATCGATCGATGTTTGTCAGGTAATAGTGAAGATTATAATATAAACTTTAATGAACTTTCGTGATTGAAATGTTATTTTTTATTCATATATCACGCTATATTTGTATTTTAAAAAGACAACAATAAAGCATATGTTTTTTATTCAATGATTTTAATATTGACTGGACATCGATGTTTGTGAATTGTTTCCGGTGTAAACATCGTCCGTTCGACTTGCTGGGCTGGCAGATACTTACCTGGCCTCTAGATTTTTGGGGCTGAAACATAGACCCTGTGTATAAGTCGACCCCCCCTCCTTGACCCCCTAATTTTTGGTATCAAATTCTCGACTTATACCCGGTAATATACGGTACAACTTTTCATCTTGATTAGAAATCATCTCAACAAGATGAGCATTTGAATTTAACGCATGTCATCATATAAATACTGTCATTATTATCCCCCGCCGCGCGTTTAGCGCGAAGCGGGGGATAAAGTATTCGGCTGCGTACGTCCGTCCGTCCGTCCGTCCGTACGTCCGTACGAAATGGAATAACTCAAATACCATTCACTGGATTCTTTTCATATTTTGCATATGGGTTCATCATAGGAAGAGTAATGTTCCTACAGTAGTTTGAGACCTTGACCTTCATTTCAAGGTCACAACGAGACTTTGTCATTTTACCCTTGTCAGCGGGATATCTCAATAACCATTTGCTGGATTCTCTTCATATTTTATACATAGCTTCTCCAAGGCAAGACGACGGGTTGATTAGATTTTGGTGACCTTGACATTATTTTCAAGGTCACAGCGGAACTTTGAAGTTTTCAACATGTTAATGTACATGTAAAGCTTGTCAGCGGGATATCTCAAGAACCATTCACCGGAATTCCATCATTTCTTGCACAAAGCACCTTCTAGGGATGATGATGGGCTGATTAGATTTTGGTGAAATTGACATTATTTTCAAGGTCACAGCAGCACTTTGAAGTTTTCAACATGTTAATGTACATGTAAAGCTTGTCAGCGGGATATCTCAAGAACCATTCACTGGAATTCCATCATTTCTTACTCAAAGCACCTTCTAGGGAAGACGACCGGCTGAATAGATTTTGGTGACCTTGACATTATTTTCAAGGTCACAGCAGAACTTTGAATTTTTCGACATGTTAATGTACATGTTAAGGTTGTCAGCAGAATAACTCAAGAACCATTCACCGAAATTTCATTATATCTTACAAAAAGCAAAAGGACTGATAAGATTTTGGTGACCTTGACATTATTCTCAAGGTCACAGTGGAATTTTAAATTTTTCGACATGTTGATGTACATGTGTGTAATACTTGTCAGCGGGATATCTCAAGAACCATTCACTGGAATTTCATCATATCTTACACAAAGGGTAGATTAGATTTGGATGACCTTGCCATTTTTCTCAAGGTCACAGTGGAACTTTGACTTTTTTAACATGTTTGACGGTCAATTTTGCTGATCTTGACATTATTTTTAAATTTTGAAGTATTAATTTGCGGCGGGGGATCATGTCACCTTAGTGACAACTACTTGTTTTTTTTTTTAAATCCAATCGATCATCCTGTTGATGTTTTCAGAACTATTTATACTTACTAGTTAATTTAATCAAATTACTGTGATTTCTTTGATAAAAGATGTAATTTTTTACATAAATTTAATGTTTTTCATAATTTATGTTTAATTTTCTGTTTTCTATCTTGGAAATGACAGTAGATTAATTAGATCAACATATATAGATAGTTGTGAAAAATTTAACATGGCGATCTATGGAAAACGTTTTATTCAATGTACACATGTAGGTAAATCGGATGACATTATTTAGATTGTCCTCGGTAATTGTCATTTATATTATGTACTTCAAGCTGATTTCAAATAAAGCTGTACATTTTGACATTGATCCAACAAGAACATATTTTATGAAAATTATTTATCCTAGAATCGACTCAATTAATGTCGCATGTGTATGGAATTAACGTCACTGTCCGAATACTTTTTGCATCACTCTGTATATCATATTGAAATAACGTTTAAATACTAGTGGCACAGTAATATTCATGATGACAATTTTAGCACACTTTTAAATGGTGTTAATATGACGCAAATAGCAATCAACATAAACAAGTTAGCAAAGCCTGCACTCAGTGAACTTGCAAACAGCTGATCGAAGACAATACGAACTCCGCGCATCATTGTGAAAAGACACGTCACGGAGCACTTTACGCAACACTGTAAAGAGTTTTCCCATGTTTCCAAAGTCGGGCAGGCGACACCAAAATTGGTTTGAAAATAGAATGTCGTTGATCTCTAGTCAGTGAAAATAAAGTTTATGGATAGGTTAGGTAATAGTAGCACAATCATTCAAATTCTTACTCGTTCTTCAGCAGTGTTAATAAGACTGCCGACTTCTACTGCAGTTAATGTAAACTTCGCTTCGCTTTGCCATTGAGTTGAGTGGTAGGCTATTGTGGCGGGTTTGGTTTGGACGACGTGTCCGTATTGGGTTGACTTTAATTAAATATTAATGATCAAAGTGTGCATAAATGCAGGAACAATAACTTACCTCAGAAAGAGAAATGGCGATACCAGTGTCCATAATACGCTACGTAAACAGATTCCCTCCATACGGCGACGTCAAACATGGCGGCGAAAGTACTTGGTTTGTGACGTAATCGTTGCACACATGACGTCATAAGCTTTTGTGCTGGCGCGAAAATGTACACAGCTTCACAAATATTTGTGACGTTTCAGAAAAGAGTCTCAAATGATGAATAAGAAAATGATTAAAATACATGGGCATACAATAGATTACATATCTGTTTAAAAATAAATTCCCCGTTCATTCGTTAAAATCATTAATCAAATGAAAAAATATGTGCACACATACATTTTCATTGATTGTAGACTAAGTGTACATGCACATTTATATGTTTTAAAATAACATTACTCATTACGGAAACTTGAAGAATATCAATGATGGTTTTAACATGGTAATTTATTATATGTCCGACGACGCCTAGATGTAGGCCTATAGGCCCCCTATAGGGCCCATAGACTTCATATCTTTATATAATAATCAAGGATTAAGATTGGAAATATATGCCTCATAAGCCATTGCGATCGCTAATAAATGAACAGTAGGATGCAGTTAGGAAGACGTTGAAATGCCGTCGAAAATCACAACGTTGAAGAGATGTCAGATATCGACATAACACCGATGATGAAAATACCGACGGTGAAACAACGTCTGATATAGAATATATTATCGACGTCGAAAATAACAACGTTGAAACGACGTAGTTTTATCGACGTCGAAAAAAGAGACGTTGAAACGACGTCGTTTTATAGTTGAACGACGTCGCGACATTAATTCAACCAAAATGCGACGTTGTAACAACGTCGTGTGCCTGCTGGGTTAACTCATAATATGATTAAACGCAGATACAGAGGTCATCAGCATGTTAAAGGGAAAGTTCTATCACCGATTTATCGGCAGCATCCACCATCCACCATCTTGGTTTCTTGGCATTTCATGAAATGAAAATGCTCTACATATAACCCAATTTTACAATTTGTAAATAATAAAACATATATACAATGATAAAATATTCCTAAAGTAACACATAACATATACCGGTACTCAAACTAATAATCAATGTGCTGTTATGCCGTAGTGAAGTTTTCTCCACTCGCAGCACCGATAAATGGCTTCAGTTGTCATCGTTTTTATTTTTCCACAAAAGTGCGGTTGTATTTATCAAGTTGTAAGAAATAAAGTCATCAATATATTAACTTCATTAATATCTTTGAGTTTGAAAATATTTTAACCATGTATTAATAGCATATGTGTAAACGGAAATATGCTCTCGAATTTCGTTTCCACAAAAAATACCCCGATATATATAAACCTCCTTTTAAGCTATATATCATATAATCACAGGATAATATGGAATCATGCTACTGTAATGTGTATTCGTTGTAAGAAGAAGCATGTGTTAAAACTCTCTATTTAGTATTTGCAATCATCTATCAAAGTGATAATCATTCATAATTGAAATATCAATATTGATATTTTGCATCCATTTGTTCACTTATAAGTGTGTTACCGTATGACATATCTTTGACATTTGTATTATGAGCCAAATGTGCTGTCAAGTGATCAGGAAATGTTTTACAACTGACATAAAATTAGGACTGAGTGTTTTTTATGCCAAATTGTTCTAATAAAACAATATTGTATTGATGTCGTATTTTGATTTGAGTAACTGGTTCATCTTAAAAATATAAATGTTTGGGTTTTTATTTATCAGTGTGATGATGTCGGTGACATGGCGTCTGATGAAGAAGTGGAGGAGACAAGAAAACTGGTTTCACAGCAGAACAGGAAGAAGAAAAAGTCTGGTGGTTTTCAAGCAATGGGTACACTATTTTATATTTTCTTAATCAGCTCATCTAAGTTATCTATTTTCATTCTGCACTGCAATCTCTTCCTACAGAGGTTACTCCCTTCAGATTTCCGATCCTAACCTCTGTTCTGGAAGACCTGAATTTCTCGACTCCAGCAAAATTCCCTAGCGGGGGAAAAGGGTACCTCATACTGTATCCGCGCTTCTTAACCAATGAAAACTCATCTTTCAGCATCCTTGTCGACTGAGTGACTTGAAAGATCTAGGCATTTGACTTTTAGGGGTCTTGCATAATTCAATTGAACCAATCAGAACACTCCATTTTCGCTGCCGATTTCAGGTCAAGTAGAACAGAGTTTAGGATCGGAAATTTGAAGAGAGTAGCTTCTATGGGAAGTAATTAACTGCACTGTACATTTTGGAGTTAGTCATAAAAATTGTCAATTACTTTAAATATCTGATTTACTAGTCTACTTATCTGTGCTGTCATTGTTAACAGGTCAAGATCAAATAGGTAAATTATTTTTGAAAGTTTAGAATAAATCCAGATAAAAATAAATGTGTTTTTCATCATCTCCCTAAAATATTGTTCAGCAGGCTTTCAAAAATAGGACTGCCCAAAGCTGAGATATGATGAACTCTCAGTCTGATTAAAATTGACCCTGTTCCAGGGAATTAGAATAGTGCATGTACCTGGATTAGAATTATTTCCAAATATCCCTCGCCACAAGACACATGGTGTATAAGTGAATGTTTAGTGCAGACAAAACCCAGTCTTTAGTTGGCCAATTGCATCACAGATTTCAAATGGTAATGCTTTTGAACGCATTAGGAATCATTCATTAGCCATATCCTAATGTTACGGGAACAGACAAAAGGATGGCTGCCTCGAGTTACTTACCCCAAGCTTCTTGCACTGAAAACTTTTGTTGGAGCAATAGTGAATGGCTAACTGAACTTGTGTCAGAACATGCTAGTATACAGTTATCTGACAGTGTGGAGAGGAAACCCCTGACGATGTAAGTTGTGTCCTGGTAGGTGCACTATTTTACTTTATTCCTCGGAATACAATAAATTTTAATCAAACTGGGTAAACTTTCAATTTGAGGCAAGTATACTTGTATTGTTAGCTTGTGCGTTATCAGGCTCAGGTTGCCAATTCTTACATTTGATACTTTTCAGGGCTCTCCTTCACTGTTTTCAAAGGCATAACGAGGAAAGGATATAAAATACCTACTCCCATACAGAGGAAGGTCAGTTCATCACATGATCATTTCTCATTTTGTAGTTTACCAAGAATCCCCAACACTTGTATACTTGTATGAACCTTTTCAAGGTCATGTGACCTTTCCCCGGGACTACTTTCTTGATTCCATGTAAACTTGATTGCAAGTACTCTCCTTTTACAAAAGTTTGAATATCACTTTGACATGGTTCATTTTCCAGTGCAAACACACACACATTCAATTCAAACTCATTGAGATTTGTTTGAGCAAACAGTTTGTATGGATTTACAATTGCTGCCTTCCTTTCACAGGGACAATTGTTTTCTTTATTTCACTGATTCATAAAGATGATAATTTGTTAGATTTTTAAAAACTCTTTTTCAGACAATTCCACTCATACTAGATAGTAAAGATGTGGTTGCCATGGCGAGGACAGGAAGTGGAAAAACGGCTGCATTCCTTATTCCCATGTTTGAGAAGCTAAAGATCCATTCATCAAAGGGCGCAAGGGCCATGATTTTGTCACCAACGCGTGAACTGGCTCTTCAAACTCTCAAGTTTACTAAAGAGGTATGCACTATAATTCATTTTGTAATAAATATGCAAATTATTTGCAGCATTCAATAATGTGAGTCATTTCTCAAATGTACATGTCTGTAAATGAATTTTTAGCTCATCAGGCCTGAAAAGCAAGATGGGTTTATGGCATGGGCCGTTATATCAAATTTGATATTGGATAATATCTTTTGATTGAAAAATGTCTCATTCTTTTTCAGCTTGGTAAATTTACAGGCTTGAAAGCAGCAGTTATTCTAGGCGGTGACAGGTAAGAATATACAGTTGTGTTGAAGATAATCCATAGCATCTATCTTATCCATGGCTCTAAAACTAAAACTGGAGTTAAAAAACTGAAACGTGTCATTATTAAAATCCCAGGTTGTATACTAATTTTCCAAGATGAAAATGCATCAGTGCGCAACTTGAGATTGTTATGTTAAATGAGGTATTATTATGTGGTTACACCTGGTGCAGTTGAAACATATTCAATAACATAGAAAAGTCTTGATTTTGGCTGTGCAACTGTAAATATGAAATCTTTCACTGCTATAGTGTCATCATCTTCTTCATGTGTCTTCTCGAACCAACAATTTGTGTGTTAAAAAGTTTTCTTATCCATGTGACCTGTTTTATATTTCAGAATGGAGGACCAATTTTCAGCTTTACATGAAAACCCAGATATGTACGTATTAGACTGTATATAACCATCAGTATGTTCCTTATTATTTAGAGTAAATGTTTTCTCTATTCAACTTCAAATAAAATTTGTTGTAATGTAATGTCAGTGAAACTGTCAAAGCATTGTTAATGTCTCTGTTAAATAAGCATGTGCATGTTTGTGATAAAAACTCAAGTAAAATTTTCAAAGGAAGTGAGTTGAAAGTTTTTGAAGCGAATATGATACGCTTTATTTCAGTATAATTGCGACTCCAGGAAGATTCCTCCACGTGATGGTAGAGATGGACATGAAGTTGAGAGCAGTGGAGTATGTCGTCTTTGATGAGGCCGACAGGTAGGTAGCAAATAGTCCTTTTTAGTTGCGATCAGTTCTGCTATTGCCAAAAATGTTCTATGTTAACAAGACATCTATTTTGAACAGTTTTTACTCACAAAGTCACAGTGTTCTGACTGAAAGTTGGGTTGTTTTGTAATTTCAATAAAGAGTCATTTTGGCTTTTGGATGATTTATTTGAGTCAGAAGTAAGGTTTAATTAGTCAATGGCCTCCGACTGTTTTTAACCCCTGAATATTCTTTAATTTTAGTGATATTTAAAACATCTGATGACTTTTAATTAAGTGACACCCTTCATCACAAATTACACAGACGTCAGTCGATTTTGGTGACCTTGAATTCATTATCAAGTTCACCACAGCCCTTTGACCACTTTTCAAAACTATGTTACTGCTATATCTCAGACCCAATGTTTTCAGGTTTGATGGCAGCTTATATTGGTGGATTACCCATAACAGTTGACTATTAACTGTAGCACCAAATGTTTGCAAATTTGTCTACAGCATTCATTTGGGAATAATGCAGACACCAGTCAACTTTGGTGACCATGCCCTTATTTTCAAGCTCATAAAGACAATTTTACCAGTGATGCAATGTATGAAAAGCCATCCTTTGAACACTAAAAACTAGTAAATGTATTTGCTGGGGGCATTACCACTTGTTATCTTGGTTATTTGAGACCATTTCACTGTTTTGTATAGTTTCCCCAATTATTCAAGACTGCATGTTTATTCAGTATCTGTAGTTATTACAAACTGTTATCACCCATACTTAGAATATTGCATGTCCTGTAATTTCAGACTCTTTGAGATGGGTTTCCAGGAGCAGCTGCATGAGATCATAAACCGACTGCCCGAGTCACGTCAGACGGTCCTGTTCTCTGCCACCCTGCCCAAACTGCTGGTTGAGTTCGCCAAGGCTGGACTCACAGACCCCACGCTCATCAGGCTTGATGTGGACACTAAGCTCAGTGAAAATCTCCAGGTAAACTCCTTGGAGAAGAATACAGTGTTAGGATTGACAATCTCTCCACTACACTTTCTCATCAACTCAACAAATGTTTCATGCCATGAATGTGATTGCAATGATTTCATCATTCTGAGTTCAAATAGCTGTACAGTCTATCTTATCTAAAGTAGTTATGAGATCTGTTTACTAAAGTGCAGATATATTTTTTCAGAATCTTGTCAGAAAACATCAAGAAAAAGTCAATGCAAGATTAAACTAAAACAATAAGAAAGTTTTTGTTGACCTCTTTCGTGTGACAAGTACAAAGTTTCTTATTCCAGCTTGCCTTCTTGTCGTGCCGTGCATGTGACAAGCTCCCTCTACTGGTGTATCTGCTGCAGACAGTCATCAAGTTCAGACAGCAGCAGACGGTCGTGTTTGCTGCAACCAAACATCACGTGGAGTACCTCAACATGGTGCGTTCATCTGTTTGACAGCTTTATCTCCTGCTCTCAACATTCACTTGTAAATATAATAATATAAAACGAAGTAGTCGGGGGTATATAGCGCTCAGCGCGTCCGTCCGTCCTTGTGTCCGTCCGTCCGGAACACTTTTGGTTCCGCTCATAACTCAAATACTACTTGTTCAATTGTTATGAAACTTTATACATGTACACTTTATGGTCCCTAGATGTGCCTTTTCTATGTTTCACTCAGATTCCATGATTATTTTTTCAGATTTTCCACTTTTAAGCATCTTTGTGTGCGCGTCTATGCTTACACTTTTGGTTCCGCTCATAACTCAAATACTACTTGTTCAATTGTTATGAAACTTTATGTATGTACACTTTATGGTCCCCAAATGTGCCTTTTGTATGTTTCGTACTCTAATTTGCATAATTTATGCAAATTTTCTCCGTTTTTCGACTTTGCCATTCAGATTTTGTTCCACTCATAACTCAAATACTAATTGTTCAAATGTCTTGTAACTTGATACATATAATCATCACGATGTGTACATCTGCCTTTTGTATGTTTCATACCCTCATTTGCATAATTTATGCAAATATTCTCCGTTTTCGACTTAACCATTTACACTTTTTGTTCCACTCATAACTCTGAAAGCAGTTGTCCAAATGTTAAGAAACTTGATATGTACAATCACCATGATGTGTACATCTGCCTTTTGTATGTTTCGTACCCTCATTTGCATAATTTATGCAAATTTTCTCTGTTTTTCATCCTCGCCATTCACACTTTTTGTTCCACTCATAACTCAGACACTAATTGTTCAAATGTTACGAAACCACTGACGTGTACATCTGTCATTTTTAGCTCATCAAGCCTGAAAGGCCCGATGGGCTTATGGCATGGCATGGCGTCCGGCGTCCGTCCTTCCGTCCGTCCATCCGTCCGTAAACTTTGCACATTTTCGACTTCTTCTCCAGAACCAATGACTCCACAGAGCTAAAATTTTATGTGCAGACTCCTTGGCCAATGGGGATTCTAAATTGTAGATTTCGTGACCCCGTGACCCCAAATGGGGTCACAGGGGTCACATCCTTAAAAACCTATTTTCATCTTCTTCTCCAGTTCCAAAAGGTCAAGAGAGCTGAAAAGTTGTGTACAGACTCCTTGGCCAATGGGGATTCTAAATTGTAGATTTCGTGACCCCATGACCCCAAATGGGGTCACAGGGGTCACAGCCTTAAAAACCTATTTTCATCTTCTTCTCCAGTTCCAAAAGGTCTAGAGAGCTGAAAAGTTGTGTGCAGACTCCTTGGCCAATGGGGATTCTAAATTGTAGATTTCGTGACCCTGTGACCCCAATCTAGGTCACGGGTCATGACCCAAATATTTTCATCTTTATCTTAAGTACGTAAAGCTGTAGAAAGGTGAAATTGTAATTGTAGGATTGGTGACCCTGTGATTCCAAAGTTGGGTCACAGGAGTCATGGTCTAAAAAACCTATTTTTTTCTTGATAACAATGTATTACTTGATATAACTTAGATAGTCAACCTTAGATAATAATCAATGAAATCTTGATGAGCTACAGAGCCCATGGCTCTATTTTTATATTTCATACCCTCATTTGCATATTTGTATGTTTCATACCCTCATTTGCATATTTAATGACATTTTTCAAATTTTTCGACTTTTACTTCTAAAACATGCTTACAAGTGTAATACTTACTCTGCTTTAATAATACTTATATATAATGGTCTGTTCATACAAAAGTTTAAACATTGATGCCCTTTTGCTATTTTCAAACATTTCTTTTTTACCAATGTTAAAAGCGGGGGTATCATGAGTGAGCTGTGCTCACTAATTCTCTTGTTGTAATAGTAATAGTTTTCCACCACTGTTGCTGGTAGGAATCCTTTGCAGTCCAATTAAAATCAGATCTAACCGACCCTCGTTTCTGGCTACAAGGTGTCATTGAGAAGTTTGAAGAAGCAGGTTCACACAGTAGATATACAAAGAATGTTGCTAATATATTTAAATTCTATGTATTATCTTTTACAACTTGTGTAATTATTTCGAAGCACAAATCAAATCCATGTCATTTTCAACATCGTCCTCCTGCAATGTGATACAGTTGTACCATTGCTTTTGAAGCGCTATATATAGAATACTAAATAATGTCCCGTTTGATAACATGTTTATGAAATGAGTGAATGGTTTGGTATTTTAACGAGCGAAAGCGAGTTAAATACCGATGCCATTCACGAGTTTCATAAACATGTTATCAAACGCGACAGAGTTTAGTATTTTATTTATTACTCAATGATGTGAATAGCGCTGAATCTATAAGAAAATCGTTGTTAGTGACTCTCATTTGTAAATAGGCCATCCGCTACTGCAGTCGATTGTACATTGTGACGTCAACCAAAAAGGATTGTGACGTCACGCGCTGATTATGACGTTACAGAAGCATGCAGTGGTTTCACACATGTGTGTAACTAACTCATAGTTATCTAATGAGTGATCGGTTGAGTAATAATAATAATTACACTTTATTGTCCTCATTACAATGTAAATTCGGAAATTCTTGTTATGCCTTGGCACCCGGCAGCCACAGTGCAGCGCCAGATCGCGTTGTTCTATCCTTATAATGCTAAGCGCCAAGCTCCCATCTTTTAACGTCTTTTGGTATGACGCGGCCGGGAATCAACACCGACCTCCCGGGTGATGAGCAGACGCTCTACCAACTGAGCTACATCCCCGGTTAATAATATACCAGTTCTCTTTAAGTCTCTGTCTAAATATTCAATCAATGATGAACAATTGAACACCAATACCTTGTGTCCTTCACAGATGCTGGACAAGGTCGGTATCCCATGCAGCTATATCTACAGCTCTCTGGACCCAACCTACAGGAAGATCAGCGTGGCCAAGTTTCAGCACAGGAAGGTGCACGTGATGATCGTCACTGATCTTGCTGCCCGCGGCATCGATATCCCCATGTTGGATAATGTCATTAACTTCAACTTCCCTGCCAAGCCAAAACTGTTTGTGCATAGAGTTGGTGAGTATGGGGTTGTTTTATGGTTTCTTTGGAAGTGAAACTGCTTGATGAATACTAATGTAGCAACTCATTTAATGAGAATTGGGGGTTCTCGGTATTTTCTACCTCAATACCTCATTTTGAGCATTCAGCTATTCTATACAAATATTTTTTGTCCCCCGAGGCACATGCCATTATCACATACTTACAACCCAAAGATTTCATTTCCTTCAAATATCTCAATCTGAGCCAGCCCTCAAATACTGTATTTTCATACGTATTTCCAAAAATCATGTATTTATATTTATCATATATCTTGCCTCATGTTGTTGTTGCAGAAATGCAGTTGATCTGAAAATATTGAGGCATCTAAATGAGTATTTGATAGTTAGTGTTGCTTGAGCATCAAGTTGTGGCTCTGTGTATGTCATGTATTCATGTGACAGGTCGAGTTGCTAGAGCTGGGAGATGCGGTACAGCGTACAGTCTGATCTCCCCGGAGGAAGTCCCCTATCTCTACGATCTGCACGTCTTCCTCGGTCGCGCTGTCAAGCGGGTGCCTCACAAGAAGAAGATAGCAGGTGTGTGCATTATCTTTTCACAAATTATCTGACAAATTCTGGTTCATATTTTTATAGTTTGGGAGATATTCTCTGGATCTAATGAGTTATAGTCACTGTAGGCAATAAGCTTGAATAGTAGGAGGCTCAAAGTGTTATTTTGTCAAATTAGATGTCAAAATTAAAGAAAAAACCCAAAAGTTACCAGTCCGGACCAAAGTATGGGCTTTATTTCATACACTGCTGTAGGTGAATTATTTTATATGTGCTTCAATTACAAGTAAATGAAGTTGAAAATCTTAACAAATTTGAATGAAGTAGGATGGTACATGACCGAAAATTACAGCTACACATCGTATTGATTACATGCATCAATGATTGGAACAAAAAAGTGACGGATGGATGGACACGATGACCACTTTACCCCAAACTACTTATCACAAACTAGTTTAACCAAACTTGATACGTGTCAAGAATGATCCCTTAATGTGCTGTTGTAAGTGATGGATCATTCAAGACCAGTTGACAGGAATCGCAATTCAAAGGGAATAAATTTCGATAGTCCACTGACTAAAGACCAGGTATATTTGAATGTTCCAATATGGTGGTAAAATGTAACATTGTGAAAGGAGCTGATAGATGTTTGTGTGTACAGATGACCATGAGAGCTGGTTTGGTGAGGTTCCCCAGAGAGTGATCGACGGCGAGGCGGAAACAGTGCGGCAGCTACATGACGAGTCAGTTGATCTGGTGAGGACAGAGCTCATGTTGTTAGGGTAGAAAAAGCTTGAAATTCTACACCCACACTTTGAATAATTTTTTCATTTGAATGAGGGTTTAAACTTCCATTACCATGCATGGCATCAATTGTGTTCACCTTTGGTTAAGCCCTTGGGTTATCTAACTTAGAATACTCCCTCCTTAGTTTGTATAACATTGATTTATATGCCGGTATACATTTTCAAAAATGACAGATAGTTAACCAGACTAGAGGAAGAAGAGATAAAGTATAAAAGAATAGGTTTTGTTTCACTAATATTTAAGTCTGCACTCAGTGGGTGGTTCTAAAGAGCAACAAGTCCTAATTGCTAGTATAGGCTGAAACTTGGGTTGAAAACAGAGCACATGTTATAAGGGTAGAATAAGCTTCAAATTCTACACCCACGCCTTGAATGAAATAATTTGCTCATTTGAATGAGGGTTTAAGCTCTCATTGCAATATATTCTGAGGCTCATTTCATATATCAATGACGACCTCAACTTGTTTGCTCCAGCAAAACATGAAGCGAGTGAGTGAGAACGCCTACAAGCAGTACGTCAAGTCGCGGCCTCTGCCGGCACAGGAGTCTATCAAGAGGGTCAAGGAGTTGGACAAAGCCGCTGTCAAGCTTGGTGTGCATCCAATCTTCGGTGAGTCGATCTCTAGCTCCAGTCTTAGATTGTTCTCTTTCTTCGCGGAAACAGCCTTCTTATGCAGAAAAACTTCTTGTTCGCAAATACAGAATACCTGCAGAATTAAACAAATTCTGGTGCAGATACTTGATACTATTAAATCTTTTGCGGAATTTTTAAAGATGGATTACAAAATTTACTTGAATTTGCCGTTAAATTCTTAAAATGTATCTGTGGAATCCAGGGGGGACTGGTACAACGATCATTATCATATTATTTCAATATCCTTTAATTCAGTTTTGATTCACCACTAGATTTGTACTGTATTCTTTGTTGAGAGGTCTAAAGATAACCACCAATTTACTCTTATCCATTTGAAAGGTGATATTGACTGGAAAGTAGATGTTTGAAAATACATGAGTCTATATAGATTATGTTCTCTTCCAGCCGTCTAAACAAATTTATATTATTTTTCCAGCCAACGCAAAGACAGGAGATGAGAATGAAAGGCTGAACCTACTGGATGCTCTGAGAGGCTACAAGGGAAACACTGTGAGTTGTCAATGACTTGTCATACAATATAGACAATCCTCATACAGTTTATAGACTTATTGCCAAAGTGATCACTAAGTCAATTTGGCATACTGACTTCGATTTTAAGTAGAGTCAGTGCATGAACCTGTTGAATTTCATGTACAGGGCCAGTGTAATTTAGTTACTAGCATAGGTTGGAATATTATCTTTAAATTGTATTTAAAATTAAATTTGCAATTTAATTTTTAGATAATGATCTTAATGAGCCAAACCAATAACCTTGTAACAATGATGAGGCCAGTTTTCTTAATAGCCTATTTTGAATCATCATTTTTCAGACCATCTTTGAAGTGAATTCAACCAATAAGAATCCTTCATTCGATGTGATGAAGAGTAAAAGGGTATGGCATGAGAAAGTCATATCGACCAATCGGATGAAAGAACACATACAGAGGGAATCTGAGCCAATGGAAGAGGAGGACAGACCACACCAAGAAGCAGCCAATCAGGAGGATCTTCAGGTCGGTCATCTTTCAAACAGCTTCAATGGACAGATGTGTTGATTCTCTCTTCATTAATGATCATTTACATTACACAAGAGAGACTTTTATTTCACATTGTGATTATTGAAATTTGAAAAAGATTTTCACATTCATGTGATTAGCCCCCAAGTTGCAATATTCTACATTACCCCTTTTACCCCCCTGTTGCAGAATATTCATACCCCCTTAGCTTGCCGCTGGGTTTTGCTTTAGGCACTTATTGGCACCACTAGCTGAATTTCCCAGACAGTGAATTTGGTATCATCTAACTGACCATTCTCTAAACGGTAAAGATCGGCTGTGAGAAAAACTAAGTCATGTTTCCGTGTCTTGCCTGCAGGGATGAATGTTTTCTATCCCAGACTCCTGGACCCACAAGTTAGTGGTTAATATTTAACAGCTATCAGTTTTTGTGCAGTTTCCATCGCCGCCGCATTTTGTATTCGCTATAACTTTTTTCCTATTAGGTTTTGAGAACTCATATACATAAGTTCTTACTTATGCTCTTGGGGAATTATTTTGACATGTTCATATTCAAGGTCAAAGGTCAAGGTCACAAGTTCTGAAATTGCTAAAAAAAATCCTTGTAAACATGATAACTTGAAAAATATTTGTGCTATCAGGCTCTTATTTGGTACATATCAACTATGGAGAAAGGCCAAGATTTGAAAAGGTTTTCGCTAATATCCGTCAAAGGTCAAGGTCATAGCTAGGTCACAACCTAAGCATGCCTTTGCGAAAATGTCTTATTTCAACACTTTAAATCATTACATGATTGTGATACACAATGAAAAGTGATCACTGATTGTGTGACCTTGAATTTTAAAGGTCAAGGTCACGAGCTATGGTCATGCTGACCAGTTCTGGTTCTGAAATCACTAAGTAGCTTTTTTCCATGAAGATATTAACACCTCATATAGATAGCTTAATTTCTTTCTTATACACCTGGTGAATGATTTTTGACATGTTCACATTCAAGGTCAAAGGTCAAGGTCATGAGTTCTGAAATCACTACAACAATCCTTGTAAACATGATAACTTCAAACTTTTTTGTGCTATTATGCTCTTATTTGGTATGTATGAACTATGGAGAAAGACCAAGATTTGAAAACGTTTTCGCTAAAATCTGTCAAAGGTCAAGGTCGCAGTGAGGTCAAAACATGCTTTTGTGAATATGCCGTATTTTAACTATGAACACTTTGAGTCATTGCATGATTATTATACGCGATGAAAAGTGATCATTGATGGTGTGACCTTGAAGGTCAAAGGTCATGAGATATTGGTTAAGGCCATGTTAATCCTTTGATCAAATTTTGAAAGAAGAAATAGGTTTTAAGAACAAACTTGTGAAAAGTGACCCCAGTGATGATTAGTAATAACTCGAATAATGAACAAACTTTTGTTAAAAAGAATTGCCATTTTATTGATGCTGACGAGAAGGCGGAACAGGGAAAGGCGAGACCCTAAGTTTCGGAGCTGCTCTGCTTTTGCGGTGTCCCGCAAACGCTAATCTAGTTTATTAACTGTTATCCAGATGCAAAATTCGGATATGAATGAGACAATATCTTTGGAATAAAGCTTCTTACAAATCCATATGTGCTGTATTCAAAGCAATCATACCCCAACAATCAATCTTGCAGTATAAGAGTTAGGGTTACAGTTAATCTTACTGCTCCAATTGCTTCGGGTTTATGCTCAGTCAAGAGTGTTTATTACAGAACACGTTCAGCACTGTGATTGGGTCCACAAAGCACTGCTCAGGTCGTGGTGACTCAGGAGAGAGGAAGGCGAAGAAGAGGAAGCTGCCAATCAGAGACAATGAGAATTATCTCCCTTACCGTCCCGCTGATTTCCAGAGTGAGAGGGGGTAAGTAAAGACATCTTGAAAAATAGCAAACCAAAAACAGTTTTATCAATAGCAAAATACTAGATTAAATGAGGGTAAAGTATTCTTGAAAATATTTTTCTTATTAATTCAATTTTATCAATGTCAAAATACTTTACTTTAATTTGTCAAAGTTATCTTTAAATGTATCAAAACAATTTATGGAAAAATGATAATGAGTACACAAAACACATCACCTTAAAATTATATTTGCTTTCAATTTGATGCAAGCTGTTCCTGCAATGTGAGGTAACTATCACTGTAAACTGCGGGATTCTGTTGACAGTGAACCCAACATTAGCAATAAGATGTAGTGTCATTATGTTCAGGAAATTATTGAAGATGGGATAAAATGCACTTGAGTGAAATGTTATTATCTTTGGTGACAGTCTGAGTGTTGGTGGGACATTTGAGCAGCAGGCAACCAACGCAGTGCTGGATCTAGTCGGAGATGAGGAGTCCGGCACCAAGAAAACTAACAACCAGCTGAAGTGGTGAGGAGTGTTTGAGTAGAATCATGCTGAGAAGTTCTTAATGAAGCTTGGGCGTCATAATGCAGTGGTTAGCGTGTTCGACTTCGGATCAAGGGGTCCAGTCTGTTCTATTGATTATTTTGCGGAAACTTCATAGATGACAATGTTGTAAAACTGGCCATTTTTTGCTCAAATAATTATAAAAGTATGTTGTCAATATTTTACACTGCGTTAGTAACATATATGATGATGTTACATAATTTATATATATATATATATATATATATATATATATATATATATATATATCTGAGAAGGGAGGGATTTCACTATAGTCTCCTATGTTGATCGAGCTTGTGCCAAAATATTGAAGAACATTAATATAAAGAGGCAAAGGCTATATTTTTCTGTACTTGTTAATTGAGTCAAAAATCACACATCAAAACAAATAATTTCTTACTAAGTTTATGTTGTCACGGAAACTGATGTGTTGCCAGGGATCGGAAGAAGAAGAAGTTCATTCGAGAAGAAGGCGACCCAAAGAAGAAGAAGATTAAGACGGAGAGCGGCACTTGGATATCGGCCTCGTACAAATCTAATGCATATCCTTTACATAAAAACAATGAGCACTGAAGCCATTCATCAACTCTGCGAGTGGAGAAAACTTTGCTACATCATAACAGCAAATTGTTTATTAGAGTTATGATATGTTATGTGTTACTATGGGAATACTCTATCAGTGTATGTCTTTTATTATTAAAAAGTTGTAAAATAAGGTACAATATGGCATGTTTCCATTTCACGTAATGCAAAATATCCAAGATGGCGACTTTAATGTATCAAGAACTGTTTATTCATTTATTCTGTGAAATATTTTGAGAATTGTTCCAATATTCCTTAACAAGTGAACTTATCAGGACTGGAGGGAGAAGAATAAGATAAGCGAAGATCCGGGGAATGAGGACGGGGAAGGCAAGAAACAGAAGCCTCGCCGCGGGAAAATGGTCGTCCTTGGTTCTAAAGGGAGAAGATGTGAGTCTTTTTGTTTTTTTTCTTTCAAAGTCTTGTGCCGTTGATTACAGTGAAAACTGGCCTAACTTGCTAATCTAACTTGATTCCTACGCCACTTCTGCAGTTCATGGAACTGATATTTCATCTTCATGTGTCTTTCTGTGCATATTTGTAGCTTGCATGCTATGTACTCATACAAATCATCTGTTGTTTTCAGAAATTGTTGTCTCAACTGTCATGTATTTTGCAACAATGCCCTGAACGATTATAGTGAAAACAAGGCTGAAAGTCAAGTGGTTTGATACTTGTAATTGTTCAGGGCAAAACTGTCTTTATGCCAAAACACTGACAGTTGAGTCTATTTCTTTTCTAGCATGTAGATTTTAAATTGTTTTTACAATTTTTTCAAAAAAAATATACACAAACTTAGTGAAGCAAATGAATTTGAATTTTAGTGACTGTCCGACAATAATGTATTTGATGTATCTCACAGAAAAGGTGACAAAATGCAACAAAGTTTATATGATAAAGATTGGATCAAATCTATCAAAAATATTGCTATCAGGTCAATGCAAAGCAACATACATAGATATTTTTACCCGAAGAAGTGTGTCATATGACTTTTACGAAACGACTGTGAATTTTTGTATTACCCGAGTGAGAGCGAGGGTTATACGTAAATTTGCACGAGTTCCGTAATAGTCATATGGCACACTTTCGAGTGAAATAATTTCCCGCTTGTATTGCGAGGGCAAGCTACATTGACGTCACAACCAATCGTTTTATGATGTCATGGAGGACGAAATACGGGATACGAAATACAACAATGGTTGCTAGGCAAACGTGATGTGCTCGTATCGAGAATATTAACACGGTTATTTTAAACCATATGGGTAATAATATATTTCGTCTGTTCTCTTTTCAGGGCACACAAAGGGCTCTGAAGATACAGTGGGCTCAAAGAAGAAGAAGCACAAGTTTAAGGAACTCAAGTCTGCTGATCAAATTCTAAAGCGACGAGAGAAAGTGTCAAAACAACAGAATTTCCAACATCATAGAAGGAACGAGAAGAAAAAGAGGAGAGCATTTAAATCTCAGAAAATGAAGAAACAGGGTTGAAATGATTTGGATTATCAGAAAAGAATCTGTAGAAAATGTTCATGAACATAAATTTGTACATAAAAAAATATTCAAAGTTCATTATGTGTATGCTGTTTTATATTGTTAAGTTGTGTTATTATATCCCAGCTAAACCATAGTCAAGGCTATATAGCGCTCCTCGTGTCCGTCCATATCACCAGCGATCAAATGTCATGGGTCAGGGTCACAAAATAGGATTGTTTTGCGTGCCCGCCTAGCCAAGGAAATTTTGAAAAGTGAACAAAAATGACTATCAAATCATTTAGATTGTGTCCATGCCAGACACACATTGAAAACCATTAGTGAATTCTAAACTTTCAAAGCAATTTTCATCATATCATCACTGGTAATGTTCAAGATTGCCGCTACACCAGTTAATGATTGATTGATCACACTGTTACTTAATGTAGACCTATATTGAACCAAACCAATTTTGGTTATCCCCCGCCAACATAGTTGGGGGGGGATATTGAAATGGGCTCCGTCCGTCCGTCCGTTCGTCTGTTCGTCTGTTCGTCCGTCCGTCCGTCCGTCCCGATTTTGTTTCCGGAGCAGAACTCGAAAACTATAAGACATATCCCAACGAAACTTGGTGGGTGGAACAATTATCATGTGTAGATGTGCCTTTTGGGGTTTTCAACTTCTTCGAGTTATTCTTTTATACCGTTTCCATGGAAATGTAACTTAGAATTTCGTTTCCGGAACAGAACTCGAAAACTATAAGACATATCTCAACGAAACTTGGTGTGTGGAACAATCATCATGTGTAGATGTGCCTTTTGGGATTTCAACTTCTTCGAGTTAATTTTTTTTACCGTTTCCATGGAAATGTAACTTAGAATTTCGTTTCCGGAACAGAACTCGAAAACTAAAAGACATATCTCAATGAAACTTGGTGTGTGGAACAATCATCATGTGTAGATGTGCCTTTTGGAGTTTTCAACTTCTTCGAGTTATTTTTTTTGACCGTTTCCATGGAAATGTAACTTAGAATTTCGTTTCCGGAGCAGAACTCGAAAACCATAAGACATATCTCAACGAAACTTGGTGTGTGGAACAATCATCATGTGTAGATGTGCCTTTTGGAGTTTTCAACTTCTTCGAGTTATTTTTTTTGACCGTTTCCATGGAAATGTAACTTAGAATTTCGTTTCCGGAACTGAACTCGAAAACTATAAGACATATCTCAACGAAACTTGGTGTGTGGAACAATCATCATGTGTAGATGTGCCTTTTGGGGTTTTCAACTTCTTCGAGTTATTTTTTTTTACCGTTTCCATGGAAATGTAACTTAGAATTTCGTTTCCGGAACAGAACTCGAAAACTAAAAGACATATCTCAACGAAACGTGGTGTGTGGAACAATCATCATGTCTAGATGTGCCTTTTGGGGTTTTCAACGTCTTAGAGTTTTATTTTTTTTACCATTTCCATAGAAATGTAACCTAGAATTTCGTTTCCGGAACAGAACTCGAAAACTATAAGACATATCTCAACGAAACTTGGGGTGTGGAACAATCAGCATGTGTAGATGCGCCTGACCGATTGGCTTATGGCATTGCACGGTGTCCAGCCGTCTGTAAACTTTTCGCATTTTGTCTTCTTCTCCAGAACCACTTTGTCTAAGGAGCTGAAATTTTGTGTGTTGTGTTAAGTTGAAAAAAAGGTTCATAGTCACTGTTATTCAACAACTATTCTTCAATAAATTTTCCAAAAGGCAGGGGATATGGCCGACTCTGTCTGCTTGTTTATCTTGTTTGTATTTCTTGATTTTGCCATCTTAGTCATTTAGGGTACGAATAAGGTCCCCTATAGTTTTATTCAAGCTGATCTGATATGCCCTGTCTGTGACACATGTTTTTTCATGGGAGGGTATAAACATCATTCAGAAACATTAACACTCTTTAATAAATGTGTATTTCCCTACTTACAAGGAATTATACCAGTTACTATTCAGGATCACATTGAGCAATCCGAAATCAAGATTCTTACATGGTCTTACAGGTCATTCTCTTTCCACAGAGGTTACTCCCTTTCAAATTTCTTATCCTAACCTCTGTTCTAGATGGCCTGAATTTCTAGGCTCCAGCAAAATTTCTTATACTGTATCTTTCTTCTTAACAAATGAAAATTCATCTTTCAGTAGTTATTTTGACCAAGGGACTAAAAAGATTTAGGCATTAAGGGTCTTGATAATTAGCATATGTCCTTCGAATAAGTCTGATGGAAATAACACAAATGAACTATTTTTGGTATTTGCCTCTGATTTGGTCTTCTTTATTTATCAGCATGTTTATGATCAATTGTTTTCACAAAATCAAATAGCACATTTCGAGGAAAACACGTGAAATGAGAAAACGTTTGTTTGTTTGGAAATGTCACTTTTACAACGGTGTCGTTGATTGCACAACTAGATTCAATTGCAAACAATCAGGACACTTCATTTTTGCCGGCAGATTCAGGCCATCTAGAACAGAAGTTAGGATTGGAAATTCAAAGGGAGTAACCATGGAAGAGAATGACATGAGGTAGGATAATGTCTTTTGTCCATGAATCAATCCAAGTAAAGGACTTTGGTAAAAGTAAATCTTTATTATTCACATATTACAGTGTCATTACAGTAGTGATTAACGTAACGCAGACAACCTTCCCTCAGAGTTTAACAACAGAAGCATCTGCATTTCTTAAACAATATTAAATCATTTAGGCAATTGTGATGTTCCACATTATGGTACCATAGCACCTAAATTACAAACAGAAACAGAAAAAAAACCAACTTCGAAGTGAATGAGAAATTTTATAGTGTGAGCAAGTACATTCAGGAGAAATAATTATAATTAACTATAATATTTTTCGCATAAATAATGTCACTATAAGAGCAATCAACGTTCTCATTGAAAAAAATATTCAATCAACAAAGAATCAGCGGATCATCTGATTTAGCTCTTGTGGTTTTGTACCCTTTCTAACATCAGTCATCACACTGCTTTTCAGCACTATCTTTGAAAGATTATCCCTATCCATGCACTATTCCACTGTCAAGTAAACAGCAAAATGATATCTATCCAAGCATGATTCCACTGTCAAGTAAACAGCAAAATGATATCTATCCAAGCATAATTCCACTGTCAAGTAAACAGCAAAATGATATCTATCCACGCATGATTCCACTGTGAAGCAAACAAAACTTAGAAATGAGAAGAAATGTAGGTCTGGTATATCAGCACTCTACCCAAGGATTCCCTTCTTCATAAGCTTCTTGATAGTGGCCACAATTTTGAGATAACCAGCCGCACATCCGTCTGATTCTGCTCCACACTCGAAGAGCTGCCACTTGCCATCTTCATCCTTAGCAACGCTACACATGATAACTGCTTTGTTGTTGATTTGACGTGCCAGGGATGTAGAACAGAGATCAGCATCTCTATTTTTGGCTTCAAAGAACTGTAGCGCCGGTGACGGAAATTTGGAGATCGTTGGAGCTCTGAATGCACTCAGTGTAAATATGAGATGAGTGATGTCTTTTGGTATCTTCTTCATGTGAACATCAATTTTGTGGTGTCCACGGCGGTTCTTGTCGTCCATGTGGTCCCCAGAGTGCTTGATGGCTGCTTCACAGCCAGGGTTGGATCTATAATGGCGCATTGCATTGAATCTTGCTTTCTTGTCAGATGTACCTTTTGAGTCGTGCATGAAGTCACAGACGGATACGTAGATCTCTTTTCTGAAGGCAAAGCAGGAGGCGTCGAGGTAATCCACCTCGTCGTCAGTGGAACCGGCCGGGTACCCCCAGTTAAGGTCAAATACAACATGGTCCAGATCGTCAGGGATAGCATACAACAAAACTAGCAGGTGGATGGTAGCATTGGCCTCTATCCCGTAATCTTCTAATGTCATTGTCTTATGTGATCGACCATAGACCTACCAAAAGAAGTGATTGCATCATTAAAGGGACACTCCATGTTTTTCATTAAATTTTATTTAGATTTGACACATACAAACTTATCAAATGTCCTGATTTACGTCCAAATCATATCACTCGACTTGCATAAGTATCCCCTAACGCCAAATATTTGACAATAACTTGTTTTCAATGTAATTCAAGCAGTGGCTTAATACACGATGAGAAGCCGAATTCATGCGCCCCATTTACATGTATACCAGTTATATGTTCCATTGAACAGTAATAAACAATATCTGCCTCTTTGTCTGCTACATATAAGTTTTCAAAATTTTAAACAATTGACGAGCGACAGCCATTGAACATTGTCCGGTTTTCGATCATAATCAAGAGTAAACATTTAAATAATGTAACTAAACGGAACAGATTGGCACTAAAAGAGTAATTTTCGATAACAGTCATTAATTCTCGATAAAATAACACCCTTGGTAACGTTTTACCCATGTTACAACAATAACATACGGAGTGTCCCTTTAACATTTATTGAGGGTAAGAAAATTTATAATGTTACGGTATCGTTTAATTTTGATATTGTCAATATTATAATAATTTAACATTTTAAGAAATAGTTAATTATTTATATAGGAGTCCAACTTGTCTCCCTTACTGGCTGATTTAAGCCTTGTGGTATTTCCTTAAGCTTTCCGTGCCAGGAAAACAGAGCCGACTATGCTTTTCAGGTGCAGCGATCTTGGCACGGAATAGCAAGGGAAATACTTCAAGCCTCAAATCAGCCAGTAATGGAGACTGGCAAGAGTTATGCCTTGCGAAGGGAAGTTGATAGGAGTCTAGAGTAAATGCCACAAAAACATCTATCGACTGAAGGACTTCTATAATTCTAATCTTGAATTCTAAACCGACTGTACCTCAAGTTTTGTATCATTGTAGACAAGCTTCTGCTTGCTGTGGTCATGCTTGAACCTCTTCAGAATGATGTCCTTGACCTCCAAGATGGTCAAATCAGGCCTGTATGGGATGAGAGCGGAGTCCCCAGTGAGGATGGAGACCCTCACCACGTCCCCCCCAGCCACCACTAGCGGAGTGTACTCGCAGCTGTACTCCCGGAACATCTCGGCCAGGGTCGCCTGCAGTATCTCAAGCACCTGGCTTCCATCCTCAAACTTGGTGTTGCACTGGGGGCACTCATCTCTCTCAGACTCTGCAACTTTGCTGATAACACACTGAAACAAAGTAAAAAATTTTTAGAGCCATTGGCTCTGCAGCTCATCAGGCTTTAAACAATACAATACATAAACTGATGACACACTGAAACCAAGTAAAAAGTCACTACATGTGAACTCTGCATCTTAAAATCAATGAATATTGAGCTGTGACTCCAAGTTCTGGTGTTTAGCCTCACCAAACATCAGCCAATGGTGTTTTGTGGAATGACCAGTTGTTGGTGTTAAGGTTTTTTTGTGCAATGACAGATGAGCTTAAAATTCAACATCTGAAACTTGATAACCAGAGGACATTATTGAAAGCTTGCAAAGCCTACAGTTTACAGGGGCAACTACAAATATATCTACATATCTGTATATATAAATATATATATATTTAAAGATATGTCATACATACCCTCATACAGAAATAACGAGGATGTTTACAACTTTTTGTTAACCTCATGGATGGATATTCATTAGGTGGCTTCGAAACATCACATCCATGACACTGCATGACTCCTAGAATGAAAAGGGAAAGGTCATGTATGTAATTTTTCAGCTACTCTTGTATTTATATTCAGTAAAATTATCTTTTCACATAGAATGGAATCCAAAGTTTCTTGAAGGGCTTTTTTCTGTGCAACTTTTATCAACATCAATTGTAATTCTCTAAAGTGTAAAAATTTATGACCTGATCATATAATTTTTGTCTCAAATAAATATACATGAACATCACAATTTTACAGAAGATTTTCTCAGAATGAGTTAGAGGTAAACAAATCTACAATTACTAATCCCATCTACCACTGATAAGGCACAAGATTCGAGCTTTCTAACATTACTGGTTCTCGAGGTTAAAAACCCAACTTTATATGCCACCCCTGCCACATCCATCCAACGCTTCCTATGTCAATTGGTTTCAGAGAACAATATTTTCACCGCGGGCGTGTGTCGCTTAGAAACTGCGTTTGAAAGACATATACCAATATAGACCTATATCCTACTATCCTTTATATAGTAATAGGGTAGGGTTTATATAGGTATATGTCTTTCAAACGCTGTTTCTAAGCGATACATGCCCCTAAGATTTTCACCAACTCCTCTAGAATCACTGTAGCCCAAAGCTGAAATTTTGTGTGGAGGAAACTAGCGCCTAAGGGATCAAAATTTGTTCATTTGGTCTTGAACCCCCTCAAATATAGGTATGGCAGGCAAAAGGTCGACAAAGGAAACTGAAATTTACCAAACAACAAATTTGTTACAGTGAGACTCAAGTTTGTTGATTTGGTCTTGACCCCTCCTCAATTTCAAAATTTCATAAACCTACTCTCAAAAGTAATGGCGTGGCAGGGGTAATCAAATATAGATGTTGTTACCTTTCAAACGCAACAATTAGATTTCTGTAGAATCAAAATTAAGCAAAATTAACTGTTCAGAAGAGCATATAAATAAATTGTTGCTATTAAACTATTGCAATTGCATGATCTACAGAGACAATGGTTTTATTTTTAGCATTGATCCTGAAAAGCCAGATGGGCTAATGGCATGGGCTGTCGTCTTAAACTTTATAGCTCATCAGGCCTGAAAGGCCCGATGGGTGCATGGAATGGCATGGCGTCCGGCGTCCGGCGTCCGGCGTCCGTCCATTCGTCCGTAAACTTTTTGCTTTTTCGACTTCTTCTCCAGAACCAATAACTCTAGAGAGCTGAAATTTTATGTCCAGACTCCTTGGCCAATGGGGATTCTAAATTGTAGATTTGATGACCCTCGGGCCTTACAGGCCATAACTTAAAAACCTATTTTCATCTTCTCCAGAACAAAAAGACCTAGAAGGCTCTAATATTGTGTGCAGACTCTTTAGCCAATGTGGATTCTAAATTGTAGATTTGGTGATCCTGTGCCCCAAATAAAGGCCTTACAGGCCATAACCTAAAAACCTATTTTCATCTTCTCCAGAACAAAGAGAACTAGAAGGCTGTAATATTGTGTGCCGACTCTTTAGCCAATGGGGATTATAAATTGTAGATTTGATGACTCTCACGCCCCAAATAAAGGCCTCACAGGCCATCACCGAAACAGTTGACAAAGGAAACTGAAATTTCAAAATAACATCTTTATTTCATGTAGATTCAAGTTTGTTCATTTGGACTTGACCGCCCATCAAATATGGGCGTGGCAGGGGGTCCACCCTAAAATCTTTAATAGACTTCTCGTAAATAACATTAATACAGAAAGCTACAATTTTCAGAATAACATCTAGACTTAATTTTGATCATTTAGTTAAAATCCCTTCTCAAATATGGGCGTGTCATGGTGTTAAACTGAAACCTTAATTTTCACTTTCACTACTAGTAATTCTAGGAAGTTCTTTTTTTGAAGTCATACAATGTACCACAGAAAAGTAACAGGGGGTTAGAGACAGCTACGCAGCAGTGGGTTATTCAATTCATATCACAGGGGGTGCACTTTTCCAGACCTCACAAATGCTCTCAGCTTAGTGATAGATTAATATCTTGAATATACAGGGTAAATGTACTATCTCTGTGGCAAAAAGGAGGGGGGGGGGGGGGGGGGGGTGCACCACTGTTTTGTGGTTGGTTTCAATGGTTCAAGTATTCGTTTTGTTGATAATAACGAATGCTAGCTCAATGCAATCGACGATCAAACTGACAAAAATGTGCACTGTGCATACTCCGTAGTATTATTCATTGGCTGGTAATCTGACATACAGGCAAATAATTATGTATAATATATGCTATGCTATGCTCGCCACTCCAACATGAAATTAAACAAATAACGTCATAATTCGTAACATGTTGTGTAAGCAGGCGTATTGAGTTGTTCTTACTGAAATAGCCATGTAGTTTAACAAGAGTAAGGGGTACTTACATAAAATACAAGAAATGAATATACTAAAATGTTGTGCTGGTACTGTAGGCGTCAGTCACTCGATTGCGCGGCGTCCAGGAAGTACAAAGCTAGTTTCGGTTTGACAGCTTTCGGGTCAGTGCTCATCGCCATATCAAAACAGACTTTTCTCACAGTCTTCGTTACACACATTTGGTGAGTCTTTGTTATGTAGTGACAGTTAACCGTCTGTATATTGGATGTGAGTATGTGATGTTAAACGGCGTGTGTACATAAAAGTTTGATCAAAGAATTTAGGCCTATATGTCTTCTCCAAATCGTGGTTCGCTTCGTCATACCGTATTAACCATAATACATGTACTAGGCGAGTACTTACATCAGAAATAAATTATTATCAATTCAAGCGATTCAATATGTGTAAAAACATCACGAAGAAAGTAGTTTGTTTGTTTTTCAAATGTGTATAATATTATCAAAGAAAATAGAGTTTCTGAACTATATTTATGGTAATGAATATACATTATTTTGGTATTTATTGCAAATTCTTATATTAGCCTTTACATAATGAATACTTTTAAGCGTTATTTGCTGGAAATGACGTTTGGTTTTCATTTTTAGGTCCATATACATTCCATAAACCAGCCACACCCGTACACGATGTCTTTGCTTGATTTGGCATTCGTAATGGACTGTACTAGTAGTATGAGGTCATACATAGAAGCGGCCAGAAGCAACATCCGTGGCATCATGGACGGACTCGTGTCTGGTGGAAGCAGAAGTGTAAACTTCGCTCTTGTTGAGTACAGAGACCACCCACCTGAAGATGAAACTTTTATTACTAAACCACACAGCTTCACCGGAAGTGTCAGTACGATGAAGTCTTGGTTGGATGGGTGCTCGGCGAGGGGTGGTGGTGACCCTCCTGAAGCTGTTGCAGACGGATTGAGGGATCTTCTCAACTTCTCCTGGAGATCGGGAGCAACCAAGATTGCTGTTCTCATTGCTGATGCCCCACCGCATGGTCTCGGTTTTCCGCGTGATGGGTTTCCTGATGGATGTCCTCTTGGCCATGATCCACTGAAAGTATGCGACCAGTTGGCATCAAGAGAAATCACTCTGTATGTAGCAGGCTGTGAACCAAGTATTTCATCATACAAAGATTTCTTCACTGGACTTGCCTATAAAACAGGGGGTCAATATGTCCCCCTGGCGTCAGCCAATAACCTGGCCAAGATAATCATATGCGGAGCCGAAGAAGAGATGTCACTTGAGGAACTGATGAAGACCGAAGTTGGGGCTGCTATTCAGAGCCTGAGAGATTCCGGGGTTGAGTTTGATGACGATTTGATGGAACTCCATCTTGTTGCCGAGATGGCCAAGAAAGGAGTCACAACCAAGAAGTTGAGACGGAACAACGCAAGTATGGGCGATGTCAGTGACAAAGCAAGAGCTATTGCCGAGATGAAGGATCTGGCGGAGTACAGAGCCACGGATCTGAGCCGTGTGCGTCCGTCTGCGGTGTCCACAGCTGCTGTTGGTGACGTATTCGACGTGGAGGAGAGCGAGGTGGACTACGCCCAGGTTCAGAGGATGGTCCAGAAGTCTAAGATGAGAAATATGGCGCTATTTGAAGACTAGAACAACCAGGGACTTTTTAATTACAGGAATTATAATAGAGAGTCTTGGAAAAACAGAGTTATGGACGTTGCTTCTTTGTTCTTTGTAAAGTAGGCCTAATCTTCCGAAACGTAAACATTCGATCAGTGCGGGTTACCTTTCCAAGAACCCCCTGTAACCTGAACGTATGTCGTTGTTTCTATCAAAAAAATTATTTGAAAGTTCGAGCTGTGATTTATTTTCTAAATATCCACCGAAATCTAAACGTATACAATATAATACTGATATCAATATAAATATCATTTTCTACTTGAAACATTCCTCTGAAACTGAAAAACCATCTTCAAACTGCATAGCCGATATACATTATTTATTGCATATTATGAATTTTGTATTTAGATACTTTATCACAGCCGCGCTGTCGTAAGTACATGGGCCTTTTTCTGAAAAATTATGAAACATAAACGTGATGTACATTTAACAACTGAAGTTTATTCCGGAAACCATTCATTGAAACCAAACATGAAAGTGTGTTTTATCAAAATAAATTGTGAACTCTAAACAAATAGGAGTACCTTTTCACACAAAAATTGTTTGAATCAAATGTATGTTTGCCTCTCCCCGATATAAATCTTCATGAAGAGAACTGTTTTGCCTATCTGTCTTCATTCTGTACATTATAAAGCACCTTTCATCTGTGTTCTTTGTTTAGTTCAATAAATTCTTGAGAAACAATGTCGTTTTATCATTATTAGCTTACGTATAACATATCAAGTTAGATAAGATAACATATTATTAATAAATTACATGTGTTGGGGAGAGCGGGGCAAGACGCCCATACTAAGCATATTCTTACTACATTTAATAATTAGGGGTTATTTGCATACTTTGAGTGTGACGGTAAACTTTTCACATCTGTTTGCCTATTACCCAAAAGGGAATTATTATTTACATCAAACATAATGACAAGATCTAATTCGTGTGTGGGCACCGTAACGTATATATTTACAACACAACAGTTACAACAATTTTACAGATTTAATTGAAATGCTAGAGGGTATAAACTATTTCCTAGTTCTGTTTAACGTATGATGACAAAAGATATTTAAACATTTTCCAGATAGCAGAAGTGAGAATTCTGAGTGTAGGTGTAAGATGAATTCGAAGTGATCTTACGAGTCTGTGATGAAATTTTCTAATAATTTATTTCCACTTGAAGGCCTGGCATGTCACCGAGAACATATTAACTAATATTCACAATCTGAATTAGTTATCCCCCGCCACAACGAAGTTGGCGGGGGATATAGAAATGAGCTCCGTCCGTCTGTCCGTCTGTGCGTCCGGGCTTTTCCATTCCGGCCTCAAACTTCAAAACTATTCAATTACTAAAAAAAACTATTGCTTAAACTTTGTTCAGGTATCAACCAAGTAGTCTAGATGTGCCTTTTGCTATAGAAATTTGATCACTTATGAGTTATGAGTTACAACAATTTTCAACGGAAAGTTAATGCATTATATATTCAAAATGCATAAATATATTCAAAATTCCTACATGGCGGGGGATATGGCCGACAAGATGGCTTGTTTCTTTTTGTTCTGAAGACTGAGAGAAACATAGCCTACCAATAGTGTAGGCCATATGCCAAAAGACAAGACGCTTTGAACAAATCCCGTGGGTGTAGAGAACACTTTTGCAGACATTTGCATACAAGACAGGCTTGCCTACGTAACATTTATTTAATTTAATTTAAAAACGAATAAACACATACAGTTAGCACATATACAACCACACTTACTAATAAACATTGGCTGATTCGTCGCAAACTAAATAACCGGCCGGTGACCAAACCGATGAAAAACGGTAACTCTGCACTCACGAATTATGACCATCCGTATAAATTATTCTGACAAAACAATCGTGTGTGGAGTAGCCAAAATTATACTTGGAAATCGACAAGGAATTCACAATACTGATCAATGTTCACTTTCAATAACTAGACTTTGTACTCCTCTCGCGAAAAAGATTATTTCTTGGAAAACCGTATACATGCATATATACAATAGGCTTATCGGACGTCCTAAATTGGCGCTTCTAAATGGTTTATCGTGACGTGATGATAGCCTAATATTCATAATTCACATTGGTGTTCATTATATAGAATATTTCAAATCAACAGGTAGGCTTATGTCACATTTTATTAATATATATTGATCATGTCATCATTGATCTTATATTGATGTATACGGTTTCGCGAGAATACAAAACGAAACTAGTTTTTAAAAAAAATACAACCCATGATCGCGTGACTGGTTTGATAACATCCCGAACTAGGCGTCATTGCATGCAAAGGTCGATGGAAAAGTGGGGTTGATCTTGGGCGACTTATCATCTTTAATGTGTGCTGAAGATTTCTGACCTAACTGTTTAAAACACTTTAAACAGAGGAGTAGAACATAAGAAATCGTACAGCGTTATCAAAATGCGGTGAGTTGCTTTGTTGTAAATTACTAGAGTAGAGCGGGGGTAACGCTGGGCAATTGTAACATGGGCTATTACTCTTTAAGTCAAATATAGGCTAAGGTATATAGAATTATTCCCCTTGATCTCCCGGTTATAAATAAATGGGTGTTGTTCAACAGTTTTCACATCGAGCTATCCAAAAGACCCAAAAAATCGATTTTTGCAGTTGAAAGTAAATATTTCGGAAAACATAAGAAATCGTTTGGATCCGAATTGTGTTGTCAGATTTAAGATTGATAATTTATATGATATCTTGGGGTATTATGTAATATCTTGAAGCATAGTCTTGAAGCATAAATTGTAGAAAAAAACGGAAGTGGCTAACTTGTCACGTGACGCGAAACATGGCTACTAACGTTGGGGGCAGTTGTAACACCGTGTTACAATTGCCCATGCAATTTGATTGATATTATCCGTGGTCCTTTTGTTATAAATGTTATGTTAATGATCATTCATGCGTTTAAATGAATCTTACCATACAGAATACCCCCACCCCGAAAGCCAAAGTTCTGCCTTGCTGTTTCCAAAACAACTTTATTGACATAAAACAGTGTATATTTAAAACCAAAAAAGGATGCTCAAAGATAACATTTCTTACAAATGAACATCTTGAAAAAAATACCAATCATATATTGAAAGGCAATATACATCGATTACTTGACCAATTAAGTAAAATATATCGATACACTGCAATGGAGACATACTTACTCTAGCTGAGAATAATCTCAAACCAGCAATTCGTTCATATTACTAGTTAGTAGCCTATAATTCAAAATTCAAAATTACTCAAAAATAATTCAAAATAACTCTCTATTGGTAATCTGATCATTTTAAAAGAATGCATATGATAACTCACATTCGTCATTGCCCAAAAGTTGTTTTTAAAAAATAATAAGGCAAAGGTAGAGATCTTCATTGAGTTTCCACGTGCTGGGAAAATGCTATGCTATTAGTGGGCGAGATATTGTTTAACGCCATTTGGGCAGCTATTATAGGAGAGGTTTATGCGTTTATGTTTTAGTTAATATAAAAATACACTAAATTCCTTTATATGAGCAAAAATTGCGATAGAATTCATGCAGCCAATTTATGTTTATTATTTTTTTCATTCCAAATAGCAATCATTTGTTAGATGGCATGGAATTGGCGATGTCGGTTTATAATAATTCTGAGTTTTGTCAACAATTTGACGAACATTTTGGTAAAAGTTTGATAAAGTTAAATACAGAACAGCTTTTATTGTAAAGTTTTTGGTGCGAAATTTGAAAACTGATTTAAGCTCAAGAATCGTATACAAATTATGTTATGATTGCTATTGACAATGAATATTTAACTGTATTTTATTTCAAACTCAATATATGAAGATGATCTTTTCCAATAGTCTTCTCTTTTATTTAATTTCGAAAATATTTTTAATTTTACCCATAGGTGTTACAAATGACTAGCTGCAGAACTGTAGCTATATAACCTCTTCCCCCAGTATCATCGACGCCAGGGTGTCAAAGAGCCTATTTTGGCAAAGCAACTGCAGCTAACAAATGACCCACCTACCTGTTACAATTGCCCCGTGATCGGGGTCGATTGTAACACTTACAGTGCTTGCATTTAATAAGTCACAATTTTATAACTACTACTTAATTTGTAGAACCCAAAATGGCACTTAGATTTCCAGCCAATACGTCAACGTACCATTTAGAACCAGTTTACTTGACGATCTAATGACAAGCAACCAATTATAACCAGTTAAGTAAAAAGTGTTACAATTGACCCCGCTCTGCCCTACATATCTTTGCAACGTTTATAAGCTTTACACGGTCTTTATTTTTAATCGAAATTGAAACTGATGACAAACATATTATGGAATGATATAAAGGAGATTATCGTAGCCATAGTAACCACAGCGAATGCAACGCTTTCAAATACGTCATGACTATTAATAAGCTATCCAAAAGGAGGCCAAACGACATCAGCAAATGAGGCAACAGCAAACGACGGGTACTGAATCGTTCCGAAATGCGTGCGCAGAAGTAATAGCTTCAATTTTCAGACATGTTAGACTACATAAAAATTATATGTGACACAACAAACTACCAGGTATTGAAGTAATCGTTTCCGGAACAAAACAAACAAAAGCTCAATGAAACTTGGTATGTAAGTTGAGTCCTCATCAATATTGCTTCGGGGGCGAAACTTCGGAAGTAAGTTGAGTCTTCATCATTATTGCTTGGGGGGCGAAACTTGGTATGTAAATTGAGGTGAAAATTCATGTGTGAATTTATTTTTACGAGTTATCTCCCTTTGCCGCTAGGGGGCGCACTTGGCTTTCAACAAGTATATGGCGCACGCTGTTTTGCATGGCCCGCAGGCCGCTTAGCTTTTAAATTTTGCACTACAATTCTAAACTTTTTAAAATAAGAAGAATGGATCGTGGAAAACGTAAGGCCGCAGGGGGTAAGATGCAGGAGATCTTGGAAGCTGAAAAGGCTGGAATCGACTTCCTCAACACTCAGAATATTCTCCAAATAGAACGCAAGAGGGTAGAATTGGAACAGCAAATAACAGAAGAACGAAACAGACTTCAGACATTACAAGATTCTTCAAGGCCACTCGATACTACAGACCACGTGGTCACCAATCGGGAAGGTGAGAATCACACCGGTCTTGTGACTGAAATATCACAAAATAGTGGATTTTATTTTGGTTGACGAGGGCATGAAAGACATTGAAATTGACATTTGGCAAGCGAAGTTGAATTTAGGGGGCAGAAAACCTAAATTATCGGAAATTAGTTCAACTTACTATGGAAAAGTGGGGGCACGCTAACGCTCGCATAATGAGTGCGTTGATGGCATCTGGTCAACTACAGCCTAGGTCTGTTGAAGCGTACCTAAAATAGCGCCCCCCCCCCCCCCCCCGAGAGACTTTCAGTTGGTTCCAAAGATATTTCAAGCTCTTTCTGGCATGAAAGTAGGTAATACTGATCAAACTCAGACAAGAAGAAGGGGGCCCTTCATGCCTTCAGGGCATGAGATTGGCAGAAATTTCAATAGAGAAATGTTTTTCAGGTCAGACTGCAAACTCAGACGTGTGTCCTCAGTGCTATCAAAACCATCCAGAGACCAAGCATGGGTATACAGTGCCAAAAAACTCTTTTCAGAGAGGGGAGATGCCAGCTCCTCGGTTCAATGCCCCTCCCAATCAGGCTTAAAGCGTGTGGCCTGGCAGGCTTTATTGCCACCAGGGCATGTAAATAGTGACTTAATATTGACAGGACTCCTGGATGGTTTTAATATTATTGACTCAAATGTTGAAATTAGTGATGTTGCTCATGTCGTCGAACCAAACTCTCAGTCTACTAAACAATACAATAAACAGGTGGAGCAAGCACTCAAGTCTGAGATAGAGTTGGGAAATTACATTGTGCTAGATAAGCAGCCCAAAATTGTTAGTGCCCTTGGTGCAATCCCAAAACGTAACTCTCAGGAGATCAGAATTATTCATGATGGTAGTAGACCGCTAGGTGGCTCGATGAACTCGTTTGTGATTGACACTTCGGTACAATATCAGGACTTAAGAACTGCTTGTAAGTTAGTAGAGCACAACAATTGCCTAGCTAAAGTTGATCTACGTCAAGCTTATCGTTCTGTGAGTATTTGCCCTAGTAACTATGAATTTACAGGACTGTACTGGCATTTTCATGGAGAAATAGAAGGGACTTTCATGGCGGATACAAAACTACCTTTTGGTTGTGCACGCAGTCCAAAAATATTCCAGACACTTACCAATGCAGTGTGTGATATTATGAAATACCATTATGACGTGACTGTTATAGCTTATCTGGATGATTTCCTCATCATAGAAAGTTTGTTTGAAGCCTGTGCGACAGGTTTACATCTACTTATTAGAACTCTGAGAGTTTTAGGCTTCGCTATTAACTGGTCCAAAGTTGAGGGTCCATGTCACACGCACATGCACACGCCCCCCAAGTTATTATGTGTTGATATTCGACGCTATATTACAGTTGGAATTTTCTAAACAATTTTCAGCCAATGACATACGTTGTCTTTGTATCTTTAAAATTCTAATGACCAATGAACAGGGCTGTAGCAAATTATGAAGCACATGGCACTGTGGGTAATCCGAAATAATTGGCACAAACAGATGTGGAATTTGATTTTTCTGTATTTGTCATATCAACAGAATTTCTCCTTATTTTGCCATTAGAAACTTTAATAAACTTGTTTACTTTATATTAATTTAGACAATATTACGCAAAATGAGCGCTTTTGTAGTACTTCAGTCCATAATTATGCATTCCAGCATCGGAAACCACAATCCATTTTGATAATAACTGACCTTTTCCAAGATGCCCGACCCAAGCAATAACGTAAACACTGAGCGCGCATGTTATGTCCCGTCCGGAATATTACTGTGCGTATCAAGCTAGGATAGGCTGTTTGTTGTACTTTTGAACAAGTCTTCCGCTCTGATTCTGTCAGACCATATTTTCTCAATGCAGCATTTCTTTGTAATCAATGTTCGAAATACATCAATGAACAGTTAGGTTTAAAACTTTAACAACTTTTAACTTTAACAACTTAAATTAGCCAAATATGAAATCTTTCTATTCCTCTCCATCACTTTTAGTCACGGTAGATTCTACATCAAGACGTTTGATTGTAGCCTACATAGACAGCTTTTACAGTTTCCATTCTGCGACGTAAATATATAGAATCTATTTGCCACTCATTTTTCTCTTACAATTAAACCACAAATTAAATCCAGAGTATACGATCCAAATCTATAATCGCTTTTTAATTTATTTGAGCGTACAGTATTTACTCTTATAGGGGCCGGGCCTCTTTTAGCAGCCGGGGGTAAAGGTACCTTTAAATGAAAACGAGCCGGGCCTCTTAAAGGGGCCCGATTTATATCGCATCAATTATTACTCCCTATCAGATACATTTCTACTTACCGGTAAATGTTCCCAGGCACTAAGAAGTTTAGAGTACAACATTAAATCCGATATACATGAAATGGCGAGGACTTTGTGTTATTCTCAGAAATTTAAATCAGTTATCAGAGGTTATCACGTTTATTGGTCAAACCTAAAAATGAAATAAGGGCCGGGCCTCAAATAAGGGCCAGGCCTCCAATAAGTGCCAGGGGTAAGAGCCCTTAAATGTTAATAAGGGCCCGGGCCCCTTTTATAGGAAATGTGGTATACTCTGGATTACCTATCGCGTGAATGTAGGTAAGGTTGAAATCTAAACAGTTGCTAGGTTATATTTTAAAAATCGGTAAAACCTTAGTCGTAGTAAAACTTTTGTTGGTGGTAATTTTAAACTTACAGAGAGGATATTATTAGACATGCGTTAACCTGAACATGAAAAGCGCTTGTACATTCACGTGCATGAGGTCAGGCGTAGGCTACTCTGTTTGGATTTGATTTTGCAAAGGTTAAATATGAAATTAAATAAGGTTAAAGAACATGTTTTCATGTTATCAAGTTATCGTATTAATCATTCATGGGTTAAACCCGGTTTATTGTAATGGTAAGCCTAATTACACCCCCGCTACGAAGTAAGCGGGGGTATATAGCGGTCTTCCCGTCCGTCCGTCCTTCCCTCCGGTCAATTTTCTCAAAAACCGTCAAAGGTACATCAACCAAACTTTGTACAGTTGTAACCATGTTCTTCCGATCGCGCACAGATAATTTTCAATTTTCTGAGATTTAAATTTTTTGTCGTTTCCATGGAAACGTCACTTTTTGGACTGTTTTATTGTGTTCGATCGGGACAAACTGTTCAAACTAGATGAAATTTTGGTTGTGAGTACTCATGACCACAATCTTTATCAAGTTCGAAAACCACTTCTGAAATATTATTTTTTACGGAGTTATGGCTCTTGAATCTGAAATTGAACTTAGTACCAAAAGAACTGTGATGCTCCAATGGGGACAAGTTTTCTCGGAAACTATTACATCTAGGTGAATGAAATTTAATATGGAGGTAGTCCAGATGATACTATTCATCGAGTTCGAAAACCACTTCCGAAATATTTTTTTTACGGAGTTATGGCCCTTGAATCCAAAATTGAACTTAGTACCAAAAGAACTGTGATGCTCCAATGGGGACAAGTTTTCTCAGAAACTATTACATCTAGGTGAATGAAATTTA